>CAWUFW010012939.1:0-508557 GCA_963921515.1 Calotriton arnoldi
CATCCTCTGCTACCAAGAAATCTGATGCAGCGCGTACAATGAAAACTATTCTCCTCCCAGGTTACTTATAGGTCATCCAGGGGTAAACTATATTTCTCATATCCTCATGATGATGGGGCCCATAAACATCGCCTAACACACACACACACCTGGATTTCCTTTTACACCTGTATGAAATTCTGTACTCCTAGGAGAAGCATGAGAACTAAATGGAGAACACCATTTTGTGTACCGCTGGAAGAGCAAGGATATCTATTTACCTTAATTTGTCACTTTCTTTAGTTATTTCTTAAGATATTCCTGCTCATTGTTTTGTCGATGAATCATTCATTTAAGAAATTAGTTCATAGTGATTAAGACCAGCTGAATCACAATCAACCAATTACTCATGTCACAATCATTTAGGAAAATAACCACTGAGTCATTTTGGGTTTAAAGAATCTTAAATTTTATATAATTTTAAAAGCATGGAAAGAATTTAATACTTTATTCAATTATTCATTTTTAAATTCACAATTTTATTAAGCATAACCAATTTATTGCAGAAAAGGAAATTTTGTCATGAAGCCAAAAACCCTAGTTACCTGCCTAGCTTCCTAATTTAGCCTAATGATTTCTAACCTAACTTTGGGATTAGAAATAGCCTGATTCTCATACTCAACTGTAAAGTTAAGACAGCAACAGCAACTTCAGCTCGTCAGCATCAGCTACCTGCAACCCGTCTCCTCTACTGCAACCACGACTCTCGAACTGCTTGGAACTCTGACTGGAACTCTCTGGAACTCCCTGGAACTGAACCCCTCCCACTAAGAGTAGGCCCTCTTATACCCCAATTCTAACTTTGCTAACTAACTGTTGCAACATTAATATCACGCTTTTCTTTCATTGGTCCATGCATGTCAGCTTATTCATTCTTTAATCAAGTTCTCTTGGATTCAAGGGTCCTTGGATCATTTCCTTTCCCATACGCTTAAACATTTCCATCCGATTCGATCAGTCCATTTGTATCTTCTTTTGACACATTCAAGAACTCCGCAGTCATTGTCCTTTCTCTTGGGCTCCTTTCCCACGGACCCTCTCCTGATCATCACGGCACACTATCAGTTCAATTAGGTCACACCAGCCTTGACCATTTCTTGCATCCTAGCCTCTCAGAGACATCAAGAGGTTCCAGATTTCTTCAATCTCATCCCGTACCACGTGTCCCCTTGCGCCTGCGCACATCTTCCCACTGGCGGCCATTTTATCTCGCCACTCGGTTCTACTTTAGAAGCACTAATTTGAGGCAAATAAAACATAATTAAAATAGAGAAAAATATCCCTTTCGTTTCCCTCCCGTCTACGTACCCCAATTAGTTGTTACCTAGCAAAAAGCGACATTTAAGCTGCTCCTTACTTACCATCACTATTGTTTTTGCAACGACACATTTTATTTCTATTGAAGCACAAACATGCATTTATTTTATTTAGTACGCTTTTTATTCTTACATTATGATTAGACACACGGACATTCATTAATAGATTATTTAGCACATACATTGGCATATTACCATTCCCACATATACAATGTTGATTAATACATTTAAACGAACATTTTTAATTAATTAATTATATAATTTGTTAGGGGTTACATTTTTTTAGTTTCCCTGCTCCATCACATTGCATTTAAAAAGTAGGAAATGTGGGTATAACTTTTACATGTCCTAATAGTGAAAAACTCTTAAAGTCATTTGCTACTATCTCTCCCATAGACTAACTTTGGGTTACCTTATTACACTTAAATTAAAACTTAAGTTTGGGAGCTGGTAGGGAAATGACGTTTACACTCAAATGAATTGTGTTTAAAATCCTCTTTAATAGTAAAGTTGGATTTTAAATCACAAGTCTGAAAATGACAATTTTAGAAAGTTGACCTTTTGTGCACCTAAACCAGTGGGCCTTTCTGCCAGTGTCCTGGGTTACATGACTGTGAATGGCTCTCCTGCTGTGGAATGTGTATTCCTCCCAGACATGTGTAGGGGTGGGCAGAACTTGTGGAGTTTTACTCCACGGAATTGTGAGGAGTTACATAAAAACTCAGTGAGATTCCACAGAGTTCTGCCCACCCCTTCCCCTCTATTGGAGGCAACCCATATTGCCTCTGCTCTGCTGCCGCCCTGGTCTGGCAGGCAGGGCCGGAATGGGAGCCGTAACTGGCCCTGGCAAACTGCTCAGCCGCCCCCCTGGGGGTGCGATCGAGCTGTTTCCTAGTGCCAGTTTCGGCCGATTTTGTTACAGGGGGCTGATATTTCCAGCTCCCGGTAACAAAAACGGCCCGCAAGGGCCCAAAACTGGCCCCCAACCTCGAGGCCCACCGGGGAAACTCCCGGTGCCCGCTACGGCCAGTCCGGCCCTGCTGGCAGGCTCACACTTGAGAGCTAGACGGCGGCTCTATCTCCACTCTCCACAATCCCTTTAATGTCAGTCCCTTTAATAAACATACATTGCGCACAGTCTATGTGACTAAATAAAGCCAGGTTCCCTAGGATTTTAACAACACTTTAGTCATCCAGGTGTCTTCCTTTTGGAAGCACATTAAAATGGGGTGTTCAGAGATCAAAATGTGTGCCAAGCATATTTGACGCATGCAAGATTGAGACCCAAGTACTATACAGTGGGAGAAAGGGCAATGTATTTTATACAGCGCAAACAGAAATGGAAAGCTGCTCAAAGCATTCTGGGGGGAAGGAGGTGTGCGGGAAAGGAGGACAGGCAGTTACTGGGAATGTAATCCGTTTCCAAATCAAAACAAATGTTTGGTGGAAAACCCTAAAACATAGCCCTCGACAAGTAAAGCTGAATTAAACTAAAAATTATCACAACCGCGAATATCACTTTGAAAACACATTCCTTTATTTTGAAGGTTTCAGGAAGAACCGATCAATGTTTTGAACCATACAGTGTAATTGGACCTCAGCACAGTCTCTCCCCACAGTAATCTCCTGAAGGGGCGCCTAGCATTTTGCGCCCCTTCTATGTTTTAAAATGAAGCTGTAACCCACATTGCCGTCACTATTATAGCTTACATCATAGGAAGGGCAGAAACAGGGGGAGATGAATATGACGTATGACGGAAGCAAGGCAGAGTACAAGAGGCAGCCAGACAATTTCTGCAAAGATTTCATAGTTTTGTTTTAGAGGGAACAAGATTGTGCACCTCATTTACAAATCATTTTGTGCAAATTGATTAAGCTATAAAATCCACAAGTGAGTCACAAATAATTCAAAAATAAGTCTCACTAACTTACTGATATACGCACTGTGATTCCTGCAATCCTGCCCTGGCAAAGTGGGTGAACAACGTGCACCTTAAGGAGTTGAAATTCCCCGATATCAACACTAGGTTATGTAAACATTTAGAGGGGCTTGGCAGGGCGGCATGAAATTGTTTCACTGTGATAAGTGCTTCGCTTATCATAAAGAACTTCCTTCTTGCGGCTGCAGTAACCTGAGTACTGCAACTGAAATTGGTACAAGTTACTTTTCTGTCATGTAGGAAAAAGGCCCAATCAACTATCTGAAACCTAACCTAACAAGTGGAAAAGCCTGGGTCATGGGAAGAGGCTAGAATGCAGATCCGTGGAAACGAATAATGGAAAAGGAAGGCTGAGGCGCTTTGCAGACTGCGCACCTGACACATCTTTTGCCATTACTTCTGTGGGGTTTGGATGGCATGTGGCTTACAGTGGTTTTATAATCCCATCTGCTGATCCAGAGGCGAGCTGCAGGCAGAAGAATCACTCAGCATTAGGGATGGGCACTGGTAAACTCGGCCACTTGGAGATTGGAGGAGTTTTTGCCAAACCCCACACTGTAAGCGGAGTGTGGAGTGGGCAAAACTCTGTGAACTTCACCGGTGGGGCAGAATTTACCTCCCACCCCTGGACATGGGGACGAATGGGGTTTAGGTTTGACAGGATGTGCCATCCTGGCAGGATGGCTAGGTGAGGAGATGTGACCAGCCCTTAATTAAACTTCAAACGACCTTGCCTGCAGCCCAAAAAGAACCTGATACTAGCCTTTTGTCAGCCCAGACATTTGGGATCCAAACCCAGGTAGGGCAGGGGAGTAGGCCTGGTGTTACCCCATCACGCATAGGCTGGCATGGGCACTCTCAGACCCCAAATCAGATTGACTCTGAACCTAAGTAAGACTCAGAAGAAGACCTGCCATGCTGCTGGAAGGACTGACCTGCTTCTCTGCTGCCTGAGGACAGAAGACTGGACCTGCTTCTTGAACCCAGGACCCCTAGAGTGACTCCAAGGGCTAGCTGGCTAGCCTGCGGTGCGAGCTACATGGACACAACAAGCTCCAGAGACCCTGCAACTTACGTGGCTGCTGCAGCTGGTCCTTGTTGGAGTGAGTCCTATTCCCCCAAGTGGTGTCCCACAGGTTCTGGACCCCTGATGTGGTGCTAAAGTAACCTCCCACTGCCAAAAAAGACAATCTGGGACTTAGAAATGTTTTAATCAAAAACTGCCCTCCTAACTGACAGGAGACTGGGACCTACCTGGAAGCTCATCTGACGAAGGTGCATTGCAATCATGAACTCTGCTTTATACTTTGACATGATACTGCACCACTGCACCACCCATCTCACGGTGGTCATCCCGTGGGCCATGGATGTTGCTCGTAAATTAATTAAAAGAGTGCACATAGCAAAGTGCATGGAGCAAATTGACAGTGAGAAACATTGTGGAGGAAGGCAAGCCGGCAGTCAAGTGTCAGGTTTTAAAAAAATATACTTCATGGGATTTTCTCTTACACTGCTGCGTTCACAGAGCAACATAGACAGTAACTATGCAGTCAATTTTAGCTTGTTTGGAAATGATTAAACTTCTGATTAATTTTGAAAAGCTCAGGTTGGTTCTATGTGTAAGGTATATATCATAGGGTAGATAGCATTTTCTTCTAGGAATCTGGAGGTTATGAGAGGTCATTTAATTCAGCACTGAGTGTCCATGTGGACTTGATGTGTTGAGTTGACCTGATAGGTATGGAGAGATCCAGATAAGAATCATTGTAGTGAATCCCATTTACACTGAACAAATGATATTGAGGGATTGATGCACAATAGTGTGAAATGAGGGAGTGAGCATGAGGAGGCAGACATGTAGCATGTCGTTCAGGAGTACAGACTCAACCATGACTTTAAAGTCAGTAATTTAAGTGATATGGCATGTTCCGAAGATTAATTTATAGTTAGATGGGTTGTACAGGTCTGCTCATACAAATAGGTAGAATAGAATAGCTATTTTTTCTAAAAATGAACTTATGTGGATGATGGATTTGAATTGAGACTTTGAAATCGGAGGACTTGACCTCAGTTCAGGTGCCTTGGACCATGCGTAGTGGTGGTTGTCTGCCCCTGCATGTTGGGCACAGGGTCAGGAGGTAGGTCAGGCCTTGTCATCAAATACCATTGTGCACAGCCAAAGGCTAGTCACAGGTGGGTGGTGTATATGTTCATAGAATTTAGTATATGATTAAAATCCCCATAAATCCATTGAAAAATCAAGGTTAAAGTGCAATTATGGTTAGCTATTTTTAAAACACCTTAATGTGTATGCAGATACAATTAAAAATTGATAAAATGCAAAATTATGCAAGTTAATGTTAACTAAGCAATCCATAAATCATCCAATAGCTATGCAAACCATAACTTACATACCGAAGGAAATTGCAGAGAATATTTATACCTATAAGTAGCAAAACCTTAATGCAAAATGTAATCAAATGACAACACATTCTCAACCTAATAAATGATTTCATATTTATTGCATTTTCCATCTCTGTCATAGCAGTAAGGGTAAAGTTGTTTCTGACATTTATAATGACATCTTTTTGGTAAAGGGTGGGGTCATGAACATTGCATTTGGTGTGTAAGTAATATTTGCAAGCTGTGGAGTATTTTATGTCAAAGTTCAAACACCAGTATCATTGCAGGCATATACGAGTAGAGAAGGTTGTGCTGTAACTTTAGCCATTATTTAGCTCCAATATGTGGTAAATGGAGTAGCAATTCATCTTCAAGAATGACTGAGCACCATTTAGTTCTGATATATTGTTTACCATTGAGATGGCATTTAACCTAACTGCTTTATTTGAGCAGTGCCTATCCATGTATATGCCTATGCGCCTAGGCACTTTCACTTTTTTTACTAGTACGGTAGGAGAAAATAATTTAATGTGATGGTGAACTTTCACTATAATACTAGCTTTCTACATGTTCTGATGTTTGGCCTCTGTATTCGTGTGGACATAGTTAGGAATTTACAATTGTCCAAGTGTGAATGGATGCACAGGTTTTTGAATTCTTTATGGATCTCTTCTACCTCACACAAGTAAACACTCATGGTGCATCTAATTAGTTGGAGGTTGGAGGAAATGACAATCTTTTGTTTGATGTAACCACAGATTTTTGCCCTGCCCGTTTTTTTGCTTGCTGTAGAACTTTACACGCTTTACCTCTGCTAACCAGTAGTAAAGTTCCTGTGCACACCATTTTAACATGGTTGAATTGGCATAACCCTAATTGGCATGGTTAACTTGCCTATATGACTGAGGCATATGGTTCATGGGGTACCCAGGGCCTATAGGTTAAATGCCACCTGTGGACTGCAGAATCTGTAATGGCATTCACTGCAGTGGCAGTGTAAATATGGCTTCAGGTCTGCCATTGTAGTCTGACTGAAGTGGTTTTTGACTGCAGCTTCACAGGTCTATCCCTTCCTTTTAAATATTAATAAGTCCCCCCTAAGTGGGCCTTATAGTTCATAATGCAGCATGCATGGTATTTAAAAGTAGGGCATGTAGATATGTAATGTTAAAAATGTCCTTACAGTGACTAGTACCTACAAGCTATTTTTCCCTGGAGCGAGGCTGGGTGTTCCATTGAGATGCTCTTGGATGGGCTATTACATTTAATAATACTGTATGTGGTTGAGAAACATCTAGAAATGTGATTCTGAGACTCTTTGTAATAGTTAATACAATTACAGTTCACTGGTGAAGTCAGGGTTTTAACAAATATTAAGAAAAATTCACTTTTGGAAAGTTAATTCTTTCCTGCCTAAAACCTCTGGCTAATTTGCATTAGTCTTCAATTGTACCCAGCTGAGTGCTTAGGCCCTGCCCTGAATAAGGTGTGAAAACAACTTGCATGGGAAAGAAAAAGATTTTGATGTGGGGAGGTTTTTCTGTACCCCTGGCTAGATGACCATTTGAGCAGTGCCCAAGAACTCTATTAAGTTTAAAGGAGCCTCCCAGTCACAGGCATTTGTCAGATGAGACCTGCACAGGCCACCTCTTTGTTCCCCCAGTGGGGAGGTAGCTGAATCCCAGAACTGGTTTGAAATTAACTCAGAGGATGGACTGCTCATTTCCCTGGCCACACCTCTGGAAGGGAACACAAGCTCTGCACAAGGGGAGACAAGTTTTGCCATCTTGGATTTAGGCAGACAAGGGAACTCTGGGATTGTTTACAGTAGAGCACAATGCAGAAGTGCTGCAAAATTGGGTAAGGTGTCCCTGGGAACTTTTGTCCCATGGGTAAGGGAGAAGCCAGGAATCACCCCACCCTTAAATGGTGCCAGGCATCCCCTGCACCCTCTACAGAAGACTAATGGACCTGGGGCTGATCAGGAGAGTACTGAACTGTCTGTCAAAGATGTTAGAAGAGCTCTAAAGGATTAGACCTGCTCCCTCTCTCTGTACCCAGGACAAAGAAGTGGAATTAAATGGTCCTTTTCAGGCTAAAGGGACACAAGAAGCTACAAGAAGCCTTTCCTGAATATTTCCAGCTGACCGGTCCCAATTGGACCTGCCTTCGACCCTGCTGGTGGCCTCTTTTGGAGTGAACCTTGATCCCCAAGTGCTGGTCCTGAAGTCCTGGAACACCTAGCAAGGTCCGGTTGAACTTCGCCCACCACCCCTGAAAACCTGGGACTTAGAAACCTTTTGGTCTGAAAGACTTCTGGAGGAAATGAACAAACCTGCCAAGCCAATCTGACCAAGGTGCGTTGTCACTGGGCTGAAGGTTCAGATTTCCCCGGCTCAGATCTTTTCCACAACAGCAAAATAGGTTCAGTAGGACCTTGCAGAGCATGTATCTGGCCAAGTAGAGTCTTCTTTGGCAAAAGCCTGCAGCCTTGACCCACTGGAGGAGTCTGAGCTCCAAAAAAGTGATTAAATGCGAATGAAGAAATCTTTACCGGGTGAAGGCGCCAAAAGTATCCGTCCAGTGAGGGAATTTCCTTAAGTGCAAAATTTGATTTCTCCCACTTGGAGCTTTATCACTAAAAAACAACACTTCGCCAGGATCTCGCCTGAAGTCTATCTGACCTCGCAGAGCCTCCTCAGCTATAGATTGCAGCCTTACCCCACTGAAGATTTTGGTCCATCACTGTTGGCTTCAAATCACACCTAGGTCCTGGTATCCTGAGATCAGTTTAACATTGTTGGCGACTAACGCTTTTTGGCACTATTTCTATTTAAAACTTTAAAAATTGATATCTCTGATTCTCGGTATATGTTTTTGGGCTTTTTGGTGTCATTTTGTTAACATAAAATGTACTCTATTTTTCTACATTGGTTAGAGATTTTTCTTGTGTTGTGTTTTGACTTTATTACTGTTTTGGTATTGCCAAAATACCATGCATCAGCGGGTCAGGAATGAAACTCCCAAAGTGCCCAGCTCCTGTGAGGCGGGTCTTGACAATGCGGCACTGGTAGGTGCTACATAAGCCGCATACTTTCCCCACATTGCGGAACACTTTGGAGGTGACCACAGGGCAGGACTGCAACTCCCAAAGTGCCCTGCTTTATGAGGTGGGGCTTGACAACTCTGCACCAGAAGGCACAACATAAGCTGCATATTTCCCCCCCAGCGCAAGACACATTGGAGGTGACCGTCGGGGCAGGACTGCAACTCCCAAAGTGCCCTTCTCCTGTTGGGAAGGCCTTGACAAAGCTGGCTGGTGGGCGCAACTTAAGCCACATATTTTCCCCAAAGCTTGGAACATGCGTGGGATGCACCCAGACATGGCCCGGGCAAAGATGAGCCAATAGTCAGCCCATCTGAGCCCTGGCATGGACTGGGCAAAGACCGGGCCAAGAACGGACCCATCTGCGCCCATCAGTGGCCAAAAGAGGCTGAGCCACCCCTCTGAGAACTGAGATCGCTTCACAGTAAGTCCCTTGGCTGACCATCTGTTTTTTGTTTCTGTGATATAGCTTAATCAGAGTGTGGGCTGTGCTAACATGGTTAAAAGAAAGTCTACCTCTGTAAAAGAGAATCCACGGGAAGGCAGACGGGCGGGATGCGAGTATCCTACCTTACAAATGCCATGGGAGCACTTGAACAGGAGATCGACTCTGTCATAGAGCAGTTGTGCAGAGAAAACAGTCAACAGGGAACTGACACGATTCATCGAAGACAATGCCATCCTCGACCCATCCCAATCCGGATTCCGAAGCAACCACAGCACAGAGACCGCCCTACTCGCCGCCACAGATGACATCCGCACCCTCCTGGACCAAGGCCACTCTGCAGCCCTCATCCTACTTGACCTATCAGCAGCCTTCGACACCGTCTCCCACCGCACACTTGTCGCCAGACTACACGACGCCGGCATACAAGGAACAGCCCTATACTGGATCCGATCATTCCTCACCGGAAGAAGCCAAAGAATCAGACTGCCGCCCTTCCTCTCTGATCCCAAGGAAATCACCTGCGGAGTCTCACAGGGATCATCACTGAGCAGGACCCTCTTCAACATCTACATGGCCCCCCTCGCCGCCATCGTCCGACAACATGGCCTTAACATCGTCTCCTACACTGAGACACCCAGCTCATCCTCTCCCTCACCAAAGACCCCGCCACCACCAGACTCAACTTCCAGAAAGGAATGCAGGAGGTCGCAGTCTGGATGACCAACAGCTGCCTAAAGCTCAACACCGAAAAGACAGAAGTCCTCGTCACCACTCCTTCAGCATGGGACAACACCTGGTGGCCGACCGACCTCGGAAGCCCACCGACCCCCTCGAACCACGCCAAAAACCTCGGCATCGTACTCGACTCATCCCTCACCATGAACTGACAGATCAACGCCGTCACCTCCAGCTGCTTCAACACCCTCCTCATCCTCTGCAAGACCTTCAAATGGATCCCCCCTGGCTCTTTGGCTAACGGATCTGCTAACCCCCCCCCCAGCGCCTTGAGACCCTCACGGGTGAGTAGCGCGCTTAATAACCCCTGATTGATTGATTGATTGTACTGCCATGAATCTGAAATGAGCTGTCATCTGAAATAAGCTGTAGCTCAGTGCTTCTTTGCGGCAGTCAGGCATAAGGGAGAGAAATCCGTGTGCAGTGAACATTCCTGATGACTTAATTGCCCTAGTTTCTCATTTTCGTTTTCCTTTTTACACTGCTCGTAGAGCAGTGGGGCGACGCTCATCGCCTTAGCGGAGAAGCCACCACTGCCTATTCGTGACAACTGACTCTAGGGGAGTTTCTCCCTTAGTGGGTGTGGGTGAAAGCTTTTGAAGGAGAGAAGGCTATTTTTGGCAGTTGGTTTATAAAAGGTCTCAGTTTTAAGCTCAGTGGCATCAGCAAAGATGGTAATGTCCAGAAAATCAAGTGTGTTTTCATGCATTGTGCACGAGAATTTAAGAAATTCATCATGGTTGTTGAACCATCCTAAAAATTCCGGAATGGTGTCAGATGAGCCCTTCCAGACCATTAAAATGTCGTCAATGTATCTCTTCCAAAAATGGATCCTAGTTTTGTGGGGATTCAAAACATTGAGGATGTGCTCATCTTCAAGGGCATTTACATAAATTCCTGCCAAGCTTGGGGCAAATGTGCTCCCCATAGATGTTTGAGGTCTTTTCCCTATTTTTGGATTTTACTCTGAGTGATGAAATCTTTCATCTTGGACATTTCTTTCATAATCTCTTCAAGATGTTTTTAAAAGACTGATATTTGTATCGTTGCTTTCAGTTTGGTTTCACTGACCTGTATTTTTATGGTGAGTGCTTCTGATAACCTGGTGGCAGTTTTAATTATAATCACTAACCAGTCACGTGTGCATTTCCAAGAGATGGCAGCCCAGTCCTTCCTGAAAATAATATCTTCAAGGAAGCTCCTGGGGACATTTTGGATACAAAGGCCCCTGGCTGCTGCATTAGCCCGAAGATATTCTGTCATTATTATACCATGAAGAGCGGTTTTGACTTGCTCTTTCTTCAATTCAGTCAAGGAGTCCCAATTGTTAGTTTGAGTTAACGTTTGGGTTATGTTGAGAATCGAATGTCCTGCCAGGTTCGAGTCTGTTTCTTCCTCAGTGTAGCTTAATCCGTGATTCTCTGATATGTTGCTGTTTCTGTTAGAGGTATGGTCTGGGAGGAAAGGGAGAGGTGTAAGTGGTAGCTTTACCTGTAAAAACATGGAGAAGTGCTCGGGATAATGTCATCCTTATGGAGAGTCATTATTATTATTATTAATAATCTTTATTCGGTATATAAAAATATAACCATAAAAGATGCATTGTTTATGACAAATACCAACATCACGAAAACAATCTTTAAAAGGGTTGCCACATACATGATTAAAACCAGTTGTGTGTACTATCATTCTCCCTCCTGTTCACTTGCTGTAAATGCCAGTCCTTCCAAATTTAAAACAAATTAACAATTATAAAAATAAAGCCATGAGATAGTCTGCTATAACAGTAGAACAACACATAGTGGAGCGGCATGACAAAGATGCCTCTAAACTTCAAACCCCCCTCGTGGTTCTTAACTTTAAAGCAGCTCTTAAAAAATTGGAAACACAAAAAAGTGTAAAAACCTCTGTCGACAGTTTTAAAAACAACAAGGCTACACGTGCCTGCCTAAATCTGAATTTTCTTAAAAGGCCCTTCAGGAACATCTTTCTGGGATAGGCATAATACGGGCAAAGTAGAACTAAGTGTAGGGTATCCTGTGGAGACCTATTGTCGCAGCCACAGGGCCCTCTCTCTTCTGAATTCATAATAAAACCTGCAGGTACCGCCAGTAAATGATGAATAAGATTTAATCTAAAACGGGTAATTAAAAATCTGTCATGTCCACTGGTCATTAGTGTTAGGTATGGTTCTATACCCTGGGTTGATTTGACTAATATGTGTTCTCTCACCGTGTGTTTAGAAAGTTCACTGGCTTCACATTGCACCATGGCGTACTTAAAGTACAAGTCTTTGGTAGCTGCCTTAGCCTGAGTCCTCATTATTTCTGGTTTGGTGAACAGGTCTACACGCCCTAGTTTAGAAAAAGAATCCCTGACGTATTTTATCCAGGGAATCTTGAGCCCGTGATCTAAGGATAGACAATCCTGGATTACCAGCCTAGTCAAACCCGCCTCTGTATTTGACCAAACCTTCAACCAACAGAGTAGGGGTTTAACTGCCACCAGATCGGAGATGTATTTGACCCCCAGTTCTTCGTGAACACTATATGCCGGGGCACTATGAGGGACTTTCAGTAAACGCCTGAGATATTTGTTCTCTTCCATTTGCAGATTTTTGGCCTTAACAAATCCACACACCTCGCTTCCATATAAAACCTTGGAACAACAAATTGAATTGTATAGCTTTAAAATCATTCCCAGAGTCCAACATCCTAGCCAGTTTTCATGCAGGTCCCGGGCTCATCCGCCTTATTTCTCCTTCCCCTTGCCACACACACGCAGCTTCACTCAAGGTGAGTTTCCGCCGCTTCCGCTTCTTGCCTCTCCACGCCACTGTTCCCTGGCTCACCCCGTTTCTATTCTTTTCCAGCGTGTCCTTTTGGGCCCTGCCCCCCCTGGCATTACAGGGACTACCCTCCCGTGCCACACGGATTTGAACTGTTTCCCAGACCCCGTGGTCTCTCCCTCCAGACGTCCCTATCTTTGCGCCCAGTTCTTCACTACCCTCCGGGTAAGCTCCCCTCTTCCCTTCTCCGTCTATCACCTATTGTCCGGTTGGTACCTCACTCGCTCTGCTCACCTATCTCACTTTTCCCCTCACTTCGTTGGTCGGTTGTTTTACAGAGTGTACCTCGCTTGGGTCACTCACATAGATACCCTCACTGTCGAGTTCACACTTCCTCCCTCCCCATGCCTTCTCATTTCTCCTCACTTGTATCAACTCTCGGTTATTACCTTTCCCTTTTGTCTTGTTCGGCTTGGTTTTCTTCCCTTTGCCTCACCACTTCTTTTGACTCCCATCTCTTTTTTTCACCCACTCCTTTTGTTGTTAACCGTACTCACGTACTTTGTTACTATCGTCCAACTCAGTATCTTCCGTTGGTCACATTCACTGTTTACTAATTTCTTTCCAGCAGATTGTGCATTACGATACGGTGTATGAATATTCAATTTTTTACTCATGCGCTTTTTCTCACTGTGATTTCGTTGTAGCATGTATTTGATTCATTCAATTATTATCTTCTATGTACCACTATTTCCACGTGATTGCGAATTTGGTCACTTTCCTGACTTCGTCTAAACACCGTCCCCGTGTTATGATTCATATGCGTACTGACACGGTTCTGTGTTTCACTCCATGTCTCTCTTTTGCACATGGTCAGCAACACATGATGGTTCTCTTTGCCTTCGCACTACTTTTCCAGGATGCTTGTTTCACCTTGTTTGGTCACCTCTGACCAGTCCCTGCAGCATCATCATGTGTCTTTATACCGGTCTCCTTTCTTCACTGCTGGCACCCTCAACGACCCTTATTACTGTGTCCAGTTACATAGCCACAATCTGTTGTCATTCAGCCACGTTTCTTTGTTTGTTTTTTTAGGCTTCTCCTCTGCTGTGTTGTTGTTGTTGTTTTTTGTACCTTGATTCACTTCATTATCTCCCCTGGGGTTTCCTCCACAATTGTTTCTGGTGATAGTGCGTGTCATTGTCACTAGTTACGCAGATACACATTGTGTGTATGAGTGTTCCTCATTATTTGATATACCTTGTATCTTCCCCAGCCCTGAAGAGTCACGGGATTACCACCCAATGTGACGAAACACGTGTCGGCTGGTTCTTTTTGTGCTTTATTTCATCATTAAATAATTATGACTCACACAACTGATGTTGATCTTGAATTGGGCTACTTTTGAGACTTTGCTTTGATCTGTTATCCCAACTACGTGTGCACAGGACACTGTTCATATTACCAGTGTGGGTTGTTGACTCACACGATTTACGGGGGTTATTGGGTTATTTCCCCAACTTGTTAGCACCGTACACATACAACAGTGAGTTTAACATTAACGCGTACGAGTCTGAGCGCCATTTCCCTGATATACGGAAAACCCTTCACAGCTTAGCTCCTTTGGTTTCAGGGCAGGCAGCCGCAGCGTGGTTTATCAACAGTTTACACAGTACTACCTCATATTATGGATAGAGAAAAGATCGCATCAGAATTATTCGAGAATCTAGTTAAGGGCATCCCGACTAACACTACAGTTACAAGTGGAAACCCCTCACGCAATGAAGGTCTCAGGGAGAAATTCCTGAGATTAGAGAGATTGAAGAAAACTGAGAACTCTAGGTGGTGGGATAGTGCCACTCTCAAACAGTACCTCAGACTTAACAGAGTCCCGAGGGGACTCCGTTCACAAATTTTTCCAACCTTTGATGATTTAGACGATGATTTGTTATGTAAATGGGAAGAAACTTTGACATTGAATTCCAACACACTTATTGATATTCTTATAGAAAATGCGGAACGCAAAGTAGCCAGACTTCAAATTGAGATTACCAATCTGGAAAAAGAGATAGCAGATCTCAATTTAGCAGAGTCCACAGAAAAGAATTATGTCATTCTTAATGACATACTGACGAAACACCAGAACGAAATAAAAGAAAGGAAGCACAACAGTTAAGGAGAGACGAGGCTGACTATAAGGGAAGGACGTGTTTTTACATTTGCTAGAAAATACGACCAGGTGGTACGCAACGCTCCTCGGAGCGATCCATCTACCAAAACAGATACTCTCTCTGCCTCATCGAGCTCCACCTCACTCAACACGCTGCATAGCAGTGACAGTGAAACAGAGAATCAATTGAACAGACTTGACTCCACCAAGTTGTCTTTTTTAAAGGAGGTCCAAACCATAAGAAGGGAGAACAGAACGCAACAGAGAAAAGGTACATTAGACAGAAAACCCGGAGGGGCAAGAGGGGAGCCAACAGAAGATTACAAAAAGAGATTGAGATCAGGGAACGAGAGGGACAAAGAGGTACGCTAGAGCAGGGCATACAGGTGGTTAACTTATCCTCCCATATACTCGATACTAGCATGATCTCTTTACTCAGTAAAGGTTTAAGTTTCAACCCACATGAACAAGGGGATACTTGCAGACATAAAATCGACCTCTTTAGATTCATGAGGGGTCTTAAAGTTAAAAAACATTTCAGCGGTTTGCCACCTACGACCATGAGTGTCAGAAATATTTGTATTGATAACCCTGCAGGAGTACAAAGCATCAAGGATATTCAGGATACACACTTACTTTTGTCCCTCACCGATACAGATGAACCACCCATCAACATGGACAGTCTGTTACACGCACTTGATATAGAGACTGATCTCACCCAGAGTAGTGGGCTCAAACCCAAATCCAAATGGACGCCCTTGCTACCAGGAGGCAACCCCATTGATACTTTTCATAATCTTGTCCTAGCAGACATAGACAAATATGAACAGAAAGTCATGAGGTCCAAACACAAGATCAAGGATAATTTGAGGAGAGATGAACGTGTGGCCCTCAAAGCCCTTACCATTAACACAGATATCATTATCAAGGAAGCCGATAAGGGCGGCAACGTGGTTGTCATGAACAAAACTGACTACCACAATGAAATTCTTACCCAATTGCAAGACATCTCATGCTATCAACGTCTCACGTTCAATCCTACAGGGACTCTCTCTGACAAAATCAACGGCCACTTAGCTGCATGGCATTCAGCCGGGCTCATAGATGATCAAGAATTTCTATTTCTCAAAGTACACAGACCGGCTTATCCTTGGCTGTACACCTTGCCCAAAATTCACAAGCTAGCCCCTTTTCCCCCTGGTAGACCCATTGTGTCCGGTATTGGGGGACCGACTGAAAGAATCGCCCAATATGTAGATTTATTTCTCAGGCCCATGGTTAAGAATCTCCCATCCCATATTCAGGACACCAAACACATCTTGAGCATCTTATCTGATCTCCAGTGGCAACCAGATATGATTCTGGCCACCTTGGATGTAGTTTCCCTCTACACCTCCATCGAACCCATCTTAGGACTGGACGTCATCACTAAACTACTACACAATAGGCCGGCCTCCCTCTGGCAACATTCCCAGATGCTGACCACCATGATGAACATCATCCTCAATGATAACTATTTCATGTACGACAACATCTGGTACAAACAATCCAAGGGCGTTGCCATGGGTTCCAAGTTCTCACCATCGTTTGCCAATCTTTACATGGGTGTGCTGGAATCAGAATGGATATGAAGCTCCAGAGGGGCCCCATGGGTCAACTCTATAATCTACTGGGGACGATACATTGATGATTGTCTGTTACTATGGTCAGGTTCCCGGTCACTACTCGACGAGTTCTGTCGGCATCTCAATTCCAACAACATGAACATGAGATTCACCAGCCACAGCAGCTTCACCAACATTACATTTCTAGATGTGGAACTCTACATTAAGGCCGACACCCTACACAGTCGCCTCTATAGAAAGGAAACATCTTGTAATGCCATTCTCCATGCGGAAAGTTCCCACCCGGCACATCAGATTCAGGCCATCTCCTATGGTGAATTTGTTAGGGCCAGACGGAATTGTAGCGAAGAACCCGAGTTTCAACAGTGTATCAAGAACATGAAACAGAGATTCAGGGACAGAGGCTACCATCCCCACACGATATCCAAGGCTGAAACCAGGGTCAATCAGCTAGATAGACAAGACACCCTTCGGGCTAAGAACACATTTGGAACACGCGATCAAACAGTCAGATTGGTGACAGACTACAGCAACATGGGTCTAGTTATAAGGAAAAGCCTCAATAGACACTGGGGCACTCTCCTGGCAGACACCTCCCTGAAGAATATCATCACGGCCAGACCACTAGTGACATACAGGCGCGGTAGAACGCTCAGATCCAGATTAAGCCCTAGTGTTCCTAGACATGTCGCCAGGCCTACCTGGTTAGGCACACACACTCTGGTTTTCTACAAATGTGGTAATTGTGGAGTATGCAGACTAGCCCAACATGGAGTCAGAACTTTCAAGGCACATGACAAGAGGATGTACTGGATCAAGCACAACATCAATTGCCACACTAAGTTTGTGGTTTACATACTTGAATGCACATGCAAGCGCTGGTACGTTGGCAGCACGATCAGACCCCTCAAAGAACGCATCAGCGAACACATCAGAGCCCTACAAAACCAGGATATCAGATACCCGATGGCCGTGCATGCGGCTACCTGTTCAACCCAAAGCATCAACAAGCGATTTTCCTTCTTTGGTTGTGATGTTGCCACTGCTAACCCTAGAGGGGGTAACAGAGAACTTCAACTCAGGCGCCAAGAAGCGTCATGGATCATGCGCCTTCATTCTGTGACACACGGACTCAACACTGATCATGAACTGCACTACTTTCTGGGCGACTGATCGAGGATGGTGCTCTTCCTGTGTCTTCTGTGTCATGCATGTATCATTCCTATGTATTAATGATTATTAAGTTTGACATCTGTGCGATGTCAAGTTCTGTTGACTTGAGATTTTGTGGTGTTCCCTAGCCATTGTGCTAGATTCTTTTAGAATTTGTTGCCCCTTTTGTTTATATAGAGTTTATTATATCTATTTCTGGCTTCTCCCTCTGTTCCATGCAGTCCCCCTGCTGCTCATGTTTATTTCGGTTTTTCTCAATATCATTCCACCAACTGTTCAGCTGTCCTCCGTTTTTGCTATCTCTACCTCGCTAATATTTCTCCCTTCTACTTTGTTTAAGCCCGCATTCTATGTTTCGTATGTTGTGTGTTATGTTGTCATTATCATTTGCCATGTGACACTATAGGTTTTCTCCAGCAAATAATATAATTTTTTTTTTTCAATATTTACTATTTTGATTTACTCTGTGACCCAGTGCGTATTGTTTTTATGTAGTGCTCATTGCTTTCACTTCAAGCGTCTTACTTGGTGCCATACTGTTCTTTCGTTGTACTTATGCATTTCATTATGAGTTTAATCATGTCACTCATTTTGGAGCTGGCCTTCGGTCTTACTGGCCCCCCCTATTTTTCTCTGCCATTCTTGTTTCCGTTCACTCTGCTCCTGAATTTATTCCCTGTCCTTTCTTTGTGTCCACACTCGTAGTCTGTTCACTTCTTCACCCTTTCTCTTTTTCCCCCCCTTGGTTTCACCCTCTGGATCCATCATCACCTGATCTGACCACACCCCTGAGCTGGGACCACGCCCCTGCACTCGCCTCCTCTTATTCCCTCCTCCCACTCTCACCGTGACTTCCGTATCCGGCAGTCATTGGAGAGACGGACGTCAATTTCCCTCTGAGTAAGTACCTGGGGCTTGGGCCCTTGCTCGGTTCACGTTCTTCCCCGGTCCTCCTGCTCTAATCCTCGTGTACCTTCCTCCCCAGTTTTCATGCAGGTCCCGGGCTCATCCGCCTTATTTCTCCTTCCCCTTGCCGCACACACGCAGCTTCACTCAAGGTGAGTTCCCGCCGCTTCCGCTTCTTGCCTCTCCACGCCACTGTTTCCTGGCTCACCCCGTTTCTATTCTTTTCCAGCGTGTCCTTTTGGGCCCTGCCCCCCCTGGCATTACAGGGACTACCCTCCCGTGCCACACGGATTTGAACTGTTTCCCAGACCCCGTGGTCTCTCCCTCCAGACGTCCCTATCTTTGCGCCCAGTTCTTCACTACCCTCCGGGTAAGCTCCCCTCTTCCCTTCTCCGTCTGTCACCTATTGTCCGGTCGGTATCTCACTCGCTCTGCTCACCTATCTCACTTTTCCCCTCACTTCGTTGGTCGGTTGTTTTACAGAGTGTACCTCGCTTGGGTCACTCACATAGATACCCTCACTGTCGAGTTCACACTTCCTCCCTCCCCATGCCTTCTCATTTCTCCTCACTTGTATCAACTCTCGGTTATTACCTTTCCCTTTTGTCTTGTTCGGCTTGGTTTTCTTCCCTTTGCCTCACCACTTCTTTTCGACTCCCATCTCTTTTTTTCACCCACTCCTTTTGTTGTTAACCGTACTCACGTACTTTGTTACTATCGTCCAACTCAGTATCTTCCGTTGGTCACATTCACTGTTTACTAATTTCTTTCCAGCAGATTGTGCATTACGATACGGTGTATGAATATTCAATTTTTTACTCATGCGCTTTTTCTCACTGTGATTTCGTTGTAGCATGTATTTGATTCATTCAATTATTATCTTCTATGTACCACTATTTCCACGTGATTGCGAATTTGGTCACTTTCCTGACTTCGTCTAAACACCGTCCCCGTGTTATGATTCATCTGCGTACTGACACGGTTCTGTGTTTCACTCCATGTCTCTCTTTTGCACATGGTCAGCAACACATGATGGTTCTCTTTGCCTTCGCACTACTTTTCCAGGATGCTTGTTTCACCTTGTTTGGTCACCTCTGACCAGTCCCTGCAGCATCATCATGTGTCCTTATACCGGTCTCCTTTCTTCACTGCTGGCACCCTCAACGACCCTTATTACTGTGTCCAGTTACATAGCCACAATCTGTTGTCATTCAGCCACGTTTCTTTGTTTGTTTTTTTAGGCTTCTCCTCTGCTGTGTTGTTGTTGTTGTTTTTTGTACCTTGATTCACTTCATTATCTCCCCTGGGGTTTCCTCCACAATTGTTTCTGGTGATAGTGCGTGTCGTTGTCACTAGTTACGCAGATACACATTGTGTGTATGAGTGTTCCTCATTATTTGATATACCTTGTATCTTCCCCAACCCTGAAGAGTCACGGGATTACCACCCAATGTGACGAAACACGTGTCCGCTGGTTCTTTTTGTGCTTTATTTCATCATTAAATAATTATGACTCACACAACTGATGTTGATCTTGAATTGGGCTACTTTTGAGACTTTGCTTTGATCTGTTATCCCAACTACGTGTGCACAGGACATTGTTCATATTACCAGTGTGGGTTGTTGACTCACACGATTTACGGGGGTTATTGGGTTATTTCCCCCAACTTGTTAGCACCGTACACATACAACAGTGAGTTTAACATTAACGCGTACGAGTCTGAGCGCCATTTCCCTGATATACGGAAAACCCTTCACAGCTTAGCTCCTTTGGTTTCAGGGCAGGCAGCCGCAGCGTGGTTTATCAACAGTTTACACAGTACTGCCTCATATTATGGATAGAGAAAAGATCGCATCAGAATTATTCGAGAATCTAGTTAAGGGCATCCCGACTAACACTACAGTTACAAGTGGAAACCCCTCACGCAATTAAGGTCTCAGGGAGAAATTCCTGAGATTAGAGAGATTGAAGAAAACTGAGAACTCTAGGTGGTGGGATAGTGCCACTCTCAAACAGTACCTCAGACTTAACAGAGTCCCGAGGGGACTCCGTTCACAAATTTTTCCAACCTTTGATGATTTAGACGATGATTTGTTATGTAAATGGGAAGAAACTTTGACATTGAATTCCAACACACTTATTGATATTCTTATAGAAAATGCGGAACGCAAAGTAGCCAGACTTCAAATTGAGATTACCAATCTGGAAAAAGAGATAGCGGATCTCAATTTAGCAGAGGCCACAGAAAAGAATTATGTCATTCTTAATGACATACTGACGAAACACCAGAACGAAATAAAAGAAAGGAAGACACGACAGTTAAGGAGAGACGAGGCTGACTATAGGGAAGGACGTGTTTTTACATTTGCTAGAAAATACGACCAGGTGGTACACAACGCTCCTCGGAGCGATCCATCTACCAAAACAGATACTCTCTCTGCCTCATCGAGCTCCACCTCACTCAACACGCTGCATAGCAGTGACAGTGAAACAGAGAATCAATTGAACAGACTTGACTCCACCAAGTTGTCTTTTTTAAAGGAGGTCCAAACCATAAGAAGGGAGAACAGAACGCAACAGAGAAAAGGTACATTAGACAGAAAACCCAGAGGGGCAAGAGGGGAGCCAACAGAAGATTACAAAAAGAGATTGAGATCAGGGAACGAGAGGGACAAAGAGGTACGCTAGAGCAGGGCATACAGGTGGTTAACTTATCCTCCCATATACTCGATACTAGCATGATCTCTTTACTCAGTAAAGGTTTAAGTTTCAACACACATGAACAAGGGGATACTTGCAGACATAAAATCAACCTCATTAGATTCATGAGGGGTCTTAAAGTTAAAAAACATTTCAGCGGTTTGCCACCTACGACCATGAGTATCAGAAATATTTGTATTGATAACCCTGCAGGAGTACAAAGCATCAAGGATATTCAGGATACACACTTACTTTTGTCCCTCACCGATACAGATGAACCACCCATCAACATGGACAGTCTGTTACACGCACTTGATATAGAGACTGATCTCACCCAGAGTAATGGGCTCAAACCCAAATCCAAATGGACGCCCTTTCTACCAGGAGGCAACCCCATTGATACTTTTCATAATCTTGTCCTAGCAGACATAGACAAATATGAACAGAAAGTCATGAGGTCCAAACACAAGATCAAGGATAATTTGAGGAGAGATGAACGTGTGGCCCTCAAAGCCCTTACCATTAACACAGATATCATTATCAAGGAAGCCGATAAGGGCGGCAACGTGGTTGTCATGAACAAAACTGACTACCACAATGAAATTCTTACCCAATTGCAAGACATCTCATGCTATCAACGTCTCACGTTCAATCCTACAGGGACTCTCTCTGACAAAATCAACGGCCACTTAGCTGCATGGCATTCAGCCGGGCTCATAGATGATCAAGAATTTCTATTTCTCAAAGTACACAGACCGGCTTATCCTTGGCTGTACACCTTGCCCAAAATTCACAAGCTAGCCCCTTTTCCCCCTGGTAGACCCATTGTGTCCGGTATTGGGGGACCGACTGAAAGAATCGCCCAATATGTAGATTTATTTCTCAGTCCCATGGTTAAGAATCTCCCATCCCATATTCAGGACACCAAACACATCTTGAGCATCTTATCTGATCTCCAGTGGCAACCAGATATGATTCTGGCCACCTTGGATGTAGTTTCCCTCTACACCTCCATCGAACCCATTTTAGGACTGGACGTCATCACTAAACTACTACACAATAGGCCGGCCTCCCTCTGGCAACATTCCCAGATGCTGACCACCATGATGAACATCATCCTCAATGATAACTATTTCATGTACGACAACATCTGGTACAAACAATCCAAGGGCGTTGCCATGGGTTCCAAGTTCTCACCATCGTTTGCCAATCTTTACATGGGTGTGCTGGAATCAGAATGGATATGGAGCTCCAGAGGGGCCCCATGGGTCAACTCTATAATCTACTGGGGACGATACATTGATGATTGTCTGTTACTATGGTCAGGTTCCCGGTCACTACTCGACGAGTTCTGTCGGCATCTCAATTCCAACAACATGAACATGAGATTCACCAGCCACAGCAGCTTCACCAACATTACATTTCTAGATGTGGAACTCTACATTAAGGCCGACACCCTACACAGTCGCCTCTATAGAAAGGAAACATCTTGTAATGCCATTCTCCATGCGGAAAGTTCCCACCCGGCACATCAGATTCAGGCCATCCCCTATGGTGAATTTGTTAGGGCCAGACGGAATTGTAGCGAAGAACCCGAGTTTCAACAGTGTATCAAGAACATGAAACAGAGATTCAGGGACAGAGGCTACCATCCCCACATGATATCCAAGGCTGAAACCAGGGTCAATCAGCTAGATAGACAAGACACCCTTCGGGCTAAGAACACATTTGGAACACGCGATCAACCAGTCAGATTGGTGACAGACTACAGCAACATGGGTCTAGTTATAAGGAAAAGCCTCAATAGACACTGGGGCACTCTCCTGGCAGACACCTCCCTGAAGAATATCATCACGGCCAGACCACTAGTGACATACAGGCGCGGTAGAACGCTCAGATCCAGATTAAACCCTAGTGTTCCTAGACATGTCGCCAGGCCTACCTGGTTAGGCACACACACTCTGGTTTTCTACAAATGTGGTAATTGTGGAGTATGCAGACTAGCCCAACATGGAGTCAGAACTTTCAAGGCACATGACAAGAGGATGTACTGGATCAAGCACAACATCAATTGCCACACTAAGTTTGTGGTTTACATACTTGAATGCACATGCAAGCGCTGGTACGTTGGCAGCACGATCAGACCCCTCAAAGAACGCATCAGCGAACACATCAGAGCCCTACAAAACCAGGATATCAGATACCCGATGGCCGTGCATGCGGCTACCTGTTCAACCCAAAGCATCAACAAGCGATTTTCCTTCTTTGGTTGTGATGTTGCCACTGCTAACCCTAGAGGGGGTAACAGAGAACTTCAACTCAGGCGCCAAGAAGCGTCATGGATCATGCGCCTTCATTCTGTGACACACGGACTCAACACTGATCATGAACTGCACTACTTTCTGGGCGACTGATCGAGGATGGTGCTCTTCCTGTGTCTTCTGTGTCATGCATGTATCATTCCTATGTATTAATGATTATTAAGTTTGACATCTGTGCGATGTCAAGTTCTGTTGACTTGAGATTTTGTGGTGTTCCCTAGCCATTGTGCTAGATTCTTTTAGAATTTGTTGCCCCTTTTGTTTATATAGAGTTTATTATATCTATTTCTGGCTTCTCCCTCTGTTCCATGCAGTCCCCCTGCTGCTCATGTTTATTTCGGTTTTTCTCAATATCATTCCACCAACTGTTCAGCTGTCCTCCGTTTTTGCTATCTCTACCTCGCTAATATTTCTCCCTTTTACTTTGTTTAAGCCCGCATTCTATGTTTCGTATGTTGTGTGTTATGTTGTCATTATCATTTGCCATGTGACACTGTAGGTTTTCTCCAGCAAATAATATCATTTTTTTTTTTTCAATATTTACTATTTTGATTTATTCTGTGACCCAGTGAGTATTGTTTTTATGTAGCGCTCATTGCTTTCACTTCAAGTGTCTTACTTGGTGCCATACTGTTCTTTCGTTGTACTTATGCATTTCATTATGAGTTAATCATGTCACTCATTTTGGAGCTGGCCTTCGGTCTTACTGGCCCCCCCTATTTTTCTCTGCCATTCTTGTTTCCGTTCACTCTGCTCCTGAATTTATTCCCTGTCCTTTCTTTGTGTCCACACTCGTAGTCTGTTCACTTCTTCACCCTTTCTCTTTTTTTTCCCCCCCTTGGTTTCACCCTCTGGATCCATCATCACCTGATCTGACCACACCCCTGAGCTGGGACCACGCCCCCTGCACTCACCTCCTCTTATTCCCTCCTCCCACTCTCACCGTAACTTCCGTATCCGGCAGTCATTGGAGAGACGGACGTCAATTTCCCTCTGAGTAAGTACCTGGGGCTTGGGCCCTTGCTCGGTTCACGTTCTTCCCGGTCCTCCTGCTCTAATCCTCGTGTACCTTCCTCCCCAGTTTTCATGCAGGTCCCGGGCTCATCCGCCTTATTTCTCCTTCCCCTTGCCGCACACACGCAGCTTCACTCAAGGTGAGTTCCCGCCGCTTCCGCTTCTTGCCTCTCCACGCCACTGTTCCCTGGCTCACCCCGTTTCTATTCTTTTCCAGCGTGTCCTTTTGGGCCCTGCCCCCCCTGGCATTACAGGGACTACCCTCCCGTGCCACACGGATTTGAACTGTTTCCCAGACCCCGTGGTCTCTCCCTCCAGACGTCCCTATCTTTGCGCCCAGTTCTTCACTACCCTCCGGGTAAGCTCCCCTCTTCCCTTCTCCGTCTGTCACCTATTGTCCGGTCGGTACCTCACTCGCTCTGCTCACCTATCTCACTTTTCCCCTCACTTCGTTGGTCGGTTGTTTTACAGAGTGTACCTCGCTTGGGTCACTCACATAGATACCCTCACTGTCGAGTTCACACTTCCTCCCTCCCCATGCCTTCTCATTTCTCCTCACTTGTATCAACTCTCGGTTATTACCTTTCCCTTTTGTCTTGTTCGGCTTGGTTTTCTTCCCTTTGCCTCACCACTTCTTTTCGACTCCCATCTCTTTTTTTCACCCACTCCTTTTGTTGTTAACCGTACTCACGTACTTTGTTACTATCGTCCAACTCAGTATCTTCCGTTGGTCACATTCACTGTTTACTAATTTCTTTCCAGCAGATTGTGCATTACGATACGGTGTATGAATATTCAATTTTTTACTCATGCGCTTTTTTCTCACTGTGATTTCGTTGTAGCATGTATTTGATTCATTCAATTATTATCTTCTATGTACCACTATTTCCACGTGATTGCGAATTTGGTCACTTTCCTAACTTCGTCTAAACACCGTCCCCATGTTATGATTCATCTGCGTACTGACACGGTTCTGTGTTTCACTCCATGTCTCTCTTTTGCACATGGTCAGCAACACATGATGGTTCTCTTTGCCTTCGCACTACTTTTCCAGGATGCTTGTTTCACCTTGTTTGGTCACCTCTGACCAGTCCCTGCAGCATCATCATGTGTCCTTATACCGGTCTCCTTTCTTCACTGCTGGCACCCTCAACGACCCTTATTACTGTGTCCAGTTACATAGCCACAATCTGTTGTCATTCAGCCACGTTTCTTTGTTTGTTTTTTTAGGCTTCTCCTCTGCTGTGTTGTTGTTGTTGTTTTTTGTACCTTGATTCACTTCATTATCTCCCCTGGGGTTTCCTCCACAATTGTTTCTGGTGATAGTGCGTGTCGTTGTCACTAGTTACGCGGATACACATTGTGTGTATGAGTGTTCCTCATTATTTGATATACCTTGTATCTTCCCCAGCCCTGAAGTGTCACGGGATTACCACCCAATGTGACGAAACACGTCTCGGCTGGTTCTTTTTGTGCTTTATTTCATCATTAAATAATTATGACTCACACAACTGATGTTGATCTTGAATTGGGCTACTTTTGAGACTTTGCTTTGATCTGTTATCCCAACTACGTGTGCACAGGACATTGTTCATATTACCAGTGTGGGTTGTTGACTCACACGATTTACGGGGGTTATTGGGTTATTTCCCCCAACTTGTTAGCACCGTACACATACAACAGTGAGTTTAACATTAACGCGTACGAGTCTGAGTGCCATTTCCCTGATATACGGAAAACCCTTCACAGCTTCATTCCATCAACCTGTTTAAAATCACCCGCCCCAAAATCTTCGCTGAGACATCAATCAGAGATATGGGGCGATAACAGTGTGGACTATCCCTATCGCCTTTCTTAAAGATGGGCACAATAATGGCAGAAGACCAGGATGCTGGCACTACTGAATTTATTGCCGCATTTAGTACCCTAGTTAAAAGTGGGGCCCAGACCTCTGTATTACAGCGAAAGAGGTCTGGTGGGATCCCGTCCGGTCCCGGCGCCTTATTCCTCATCAGACCCTCAATTCCTAAACTCACTTCGTCCAAAGAGAAGATAGAGAAATTAGGGTTTAGTATTGAATTTGGGGTCTGCGGGTCTTCCAGACTATTTGAGTGGTTATACAAACCCTGGAAATGCTGCTGCCATTGCTCTGGTAGAATATTATTGCTAAGCCCAGGTTTATTCAAATCCTTAAAGCAAGGGTTATTGATTACTCTCCAAAAACGGGTAGAGTCCTTCAACTCCGCCGCCTCTGTGAGCTCCTCCCAGGCTTTGCGCTGTAGTTGGCCCTTCCTTCCCTTGACGGCTTACTTATAGCTTAAACGGCAAGCCGCCACCCACTCCTTGTCCCTCGGGACCTGCTTAAGTGCCACTTTTAGCTCTCTTAGGGCCCATGAGCATTGGCTATCGAACCATCTGGGGGCACCCAGACTGGGCACATGTGTTGAGGATTTCAGTAAGCTGTCCGCTAGCTTCGCGATGTTCCTAAAAGCATCCATTAATTCTACCCCTTGCACTCCTAGATCTAAACATTTCAAAATATCATGCTTGCCTCTGTCAAACAGGGAATTGTTGAAAGCAACAGTGTCAACCTGGGCCCAACGCAACCTCCTGCCTTGGTCCATTACAGCAATCGTCGATCCCCCTGTCAATCTATTTAGTACTGGTGGGTGTTGCTGGACAACAAGAGATAAAGTAAGTGGGTTAGGGTCACTAAACACTCTATATTGAATATTAAAATTTGAAATGCACCTTTTCAATATAAGTGAAACAAAGATAAAATCAATATACGAATGACATCCTCTCCCTTTAAAAGTCGGACGGGCCGGGATACCCTTATTGTTATCGATCAGATCCATTGTGTGGGTTAACCCATAAGTATATAATAGACCAGTCAGTTCCCGCCCCACCTGGGTGTGCTCCAAGTGTGGTCCCTTTCTTAGTGAACAAGATGACCAGTCACCCTGGGCCGCCCTCAAATATGGGCACAGATGGCAATTAAAATCACCAACTAAAATCAATTGTGATTGTGCCAGCCCTCTCTCACGTGTGTGCTCCAGCCGTGTATTTAATATTTGGAGACTGCTCGAACCCTGCACATTTGGTATTGCATTATAAAAATTTATTAAAACAACCCTATAGGTATTATTCAAGAATTTTAGTCCTTGGGCAACATTCGAGTCCCATGCCAGGTTCTTCCAGCTGCCCTGAATTCTCAAATCTATAAACGTAATCAAACCCCCCTTTGCTCTGCTGGAGACCGATCTTGCTGCTGGGCAAAAGAAGGTTTTATATCCTTTAATGAAAAAATTGTTACCTGTCTCCCACGTTTCCTGAAGGCATATTATGTGGAACCTACTCATGTAGATGAGCCATTGCTCATCCCCAAATTTGCTAGACAAACCTGCTATATTCCATGAGATAATTTTTATGTCTCCCCGGTGCTCCCTTCGCTAGAATCAGCAAGCACGGTGCTACTGAGCATAGTGACAGCCCTGTCCATGTGATTTGTCCCCGAGTTACAAGAATCCCTACACTCAGTTCGAATTTGTGATGTTGTCCCAGGGTGGAGCTCCTCTCTCCTCTCTACTGTGCCAGTGTTAACCAAAGGGATACCACTAACTCTGCCCACACCCTCCCTATGATGTAGTCAGTCGATATCGTTCAAATCCCTGAGTGGGGCAAATGCATTACTTAGAGCCACCGGCCTACCACCCCACCCGATTCCCTCCTCCTGTCCTCCATAACGTTGTGGGAAATTGAAACTGGGCGGCGGCCTATAAAAGAAGCCCAGCGGCAATGGTTTAATGCTGGACTCTGAAGCAAATAAACCAGCTGAGTATGAAAGGATCCTATGCGTTAATTCAGGGTATCTAAACGTAACAATTATGCTATCTCCTGGGAAGGCTTTCCTCGACTTGCCAATCCATGAAACCCTCCTAGCCATAAGAATGTGCTGATGCTCTGTGATGTTAAATCTAGCATGCTTGCACAACCAGTGCGCCACTTTATTGATTAACTGTGCAGTGGATTCCTCATGTATATTATTATGTCCTGGCACACCTGTCAGGACCACTGTATACGGGCAGCTTGCTGGTGGGAGGTCTATAACTGGCAGATCACGACTATTGGGGGCGGCTAGAGTGGATTCCCCAATCATTGGTTGTTGATGTGCGCTATGCTCCCTTGGGGCCCGTTGACAACCCTCCTGTTGCACCTTCTCGGTCCCCACCTCCACTGTCCGAGCATCCCTTGCCCCCGATATCCTAAACTGAGCCTCGGGCGTGTTGCCACAGGGTTAAATTGGGGGGTATCGGTTACCGTATCAACACGGCGATCTGAACGTGGATTAAAGCCCGTTGAAAATGATGATGTCCCTATCTCGGGCCCTGTCACTTCTGGGGCCTTCTGGGCCACAGGTGGTACAGGTGGTACTTGATCGAGACAGTTACAACGACATAACCCTGTGTTAGGTGGGTTGATTGATGTACTATTTAACCGTTCAATCAGCGACAATTTCTCCTCAATTAGCCATAATTTACATAATAAAGGGTCCAAGAGCACAGACACCAATCTCTCAAGTCTTTTCCACTGGTCAATGTTACAATCAGGAATCAGCGGGATGGGGGTGGTGCTATTCAGCATAGGATTCTGTGTTGACCCTTGTAAGCCTTCAGGGGCTGTAAGTTCGTGATTAGGTAATTTTGCTGGTTGGTGCTTTAATTTGGGCTTTTGCCTTAGTTTTTGCGAGGCACTTCGCCTGCTCCGTTTTGCAGGTGGTTCATTGTTAGCTGTTAATGTCGATCCTGCCAAGCTACCCCTTGGGCTAACCCTTAAGTGTTTTTTGGATCTAGTAGAAACCTCACTGGTACCAGGATCTGATGCTGTTAATGTTCTAGTGGGAGCCGAAGAGACAGGGGGCACGGTAGACAAGACCACTGAAGAAGAAGACGCCACTTGCACTGACGAAACATCACTCCCCAATGGGGCCGGGGCAAGGCCCTACAGGTAGAATCTTCTGTAAAGACAGAAGCGGAGTCTGCTGGCAATGGTGTTAAATCCGCTGACCCCCCGGGCCTATCCGTACCTACAGGATCGTCCTGCAGGTACTCGACAGATGTTTGGGAGGCTACGGGGGATTTGGCCTACTTATACATCCTATCGAAGATCGTTTTTGGGTGGCAAGAGTGTCCAAGGAGAGCCTTTTTTCTGTACGCTGTATTTCATGTGTCAGCACCGACTCAGCCCTTGTTAGAAAAGCGTTGAGGGTCCCCACGATTCCACCCCCTACAGGCATATGTATGTCCTTACGCTTCCCCATCTTTTTAGCCATTTAACAGCTGAGGGAAACAGCCATGGAAATAGATGACCAGTACCTTAAGTATGTGAGTCCTGTGCCCCGTCTCAGATGTCAGAGGGTGGGCCCAGCCCAGCCTCTTCCGGGCTCAGACGGGCGCAGATGGGCCCGCCCTTGGCCTGGGCTTCGCCCGCGCTCGTCCTGTGCTGCGGGAGCCCTGGCTGCGATTTAAGCGCCTCCGGGCGCTGCCGATGACGTTGGCGGTGTACGCGCCGCGTTGCAGCGTGGGGACTGAAGTCCTCTCCCCCGCTGTAGTGCCGGTATTGCGGGCAGTGGCTGGCGGTAACTGTGGCAAATAACAAGTGGCAGGTAAGTGTCTGGTTAACTGGTGTCCCGCGCTGCGGGAGCCCTGGCCGCGATTTAAGTGCCTCCGGGTGCTGCCGATGACATTGGCGGTGTACGCGCCGCGTTGCAGCGTGGGGATCGAAGTCCTCTCCACCGCTGTAGTGCCGGTATTGCGGACAGTGGCTGGCGGTAACTGTGGCAAATAACAAGTGGCAGGTAAGTGTCAGGTTAACTGGTGTCCCACGCTGCGGGAGCCCTGGCCGCAATTTAAGCGCCTCCGGGCGCTGCCGATGACGTTGGCGGCGTACGCGCCGTGTTGCAGTGTGGGGACTGAAGTCCTCTCCCCCGCTGTAGTGCCGGTATTGCGGGCAGTGGCTGGCAGTAACTGTGGCAAATAACAAGTGGCAGGTAAGTGTCATATTAACTCCTTATGGAGAGTCATTTTCTTTCCACATGGTTCATCAAATTGCTGTGCGCTGCTGAAATAGTAGAGATTAAAAAAATGGAGGGAGGGAGAAGCAGAGGTTCATTCAGCTTCCAAGAGGTACTGGTTATCTATCAGACAGGGGGGGAATGAACCAAATAAGTCTCAATACCAGAGTCTCAGAACTTTTTGTCTCAGAGACCCTCAACCACACGTTCACAGGCTGTGGTATATGTAATCTCTGCTCCGTTCTACAAGTGACATCAAAACCTCCACCAGGAGGGAGTCTGTCTGGAAGTTGACAGTGGTGAGTGGATTAAAAGTATCTCCTAACCTTTGGGTGAATCTTTATTGAGGGAAAAGAGTAGGATAGGGATATGTGTAAAAACAAAAGCAGTGTTTAGTGGATTAGTCACTGGTTAACCACACCTAGTGGTCAGGTCGACATATTTTGGCCTGGAACAGCCCCTATGGGTCTATCGCCTTTGTGAGGACCAAATAAATATATATGGAAGCCTTATACTTCAGGGCTTCCCGGATAGTGTGTTATTAGTGAGTGGAAGCACTCACCCATCTTCGTCAGTGAGCACACTTTGCTCCAGATGGAATGTGGTTATAGGTACAGTCCTTAGGCCTATAGCTGTGAGGGAACCAAAGGAAAATTAATGATAAAACTAACATTGCCAATTTCCCAATTCCCCTAGTGTGAGACTGGAAAAAACGTGGGCAGCAATGTCGCTGGTGACGGCGTGGTTATCTTCCTATAGATATGCATTAGTGAAAGAAAGATACAGCCAGGGGGAACAGGGACACAGTCTTGCTCTCACTCTTGGCAAATGAGTATAGAGACCTGTTAGATAAAGCATAGCGCTCTCTCTGTTAAATAATAATGATAGTTATAGATAAATCATCCCTGAGTTCAATATTGGCAAACATGCTGGCAGAACTAGAGGACAAAAATGTCTCTTAGTAATTTGAACAAGTGAAATGATAATACTAGGATGTTTGAAGGTCCCAGAATGGGGGCTGGGGGAAGTTTCTTTATCAAAAAAACAAATGTACTGTTACCTTAAATATGCATTTCATTTGCATCATGGTGTGGAGAAATGTAGCACAGGGATTTAAGCCTGAAAGGAAAACTAAATAAGTAAGGCAGCAAATCCAAATGCACTTTTAAATTGAAAACTAAACCATAGAGGGGTGAATTCTGTACTCTCTGTCAATTGCACTCACTTGACTTGAAACCGTCCTGCGCAGTGCTCCTGTATGCATCTCTCCAACCGAATGTTGAAAGTGACCTGGAGAGACACAGTTTTTATAGCTTGCTCTGTGACCTTAATTGAATAATTGAGAACAGGTGGTTGAGATTAGGTTGCTGCAGGTTGGGGTGGATGAAAAAAAACAATATTTTGTGGTCAACTACTAAAAAGGACCCCCCTTTCTGAACGCATACCTCAGCCAACCAGGCATCCAATTTCTAACAGCAGTCCTCTGTGGTGCAGTCCAAGGGTCCTGCAGGGCAGCCCTTCTTCTCCAGATGTTTCAAGCAGGGATTTGAGGGGCACCTGCAGGTCTCCCATATTTGTCCCCATTCTGGGTTGGTAAGAGGGGCACCCCAACCAATGGGGATCAAGTTGCCACCCTCTGCTATGACCACTTCTTGGAAGTGTATGCATATTTTTTTGGGCCTGGGCAGAGTTCACGGGGTTCGGCAGGTGAAGAAGTGCACTTGGTCACGCAGTTCACGCTGATTTTTAGCACCGGGTATTTGTCCCGCGCTGGAAAATCAGCGCAAATGGCACCATGTGCAGCGCAAGAGGGCGCTGCTTCTTTCTGCTGTTCAAGTAGATGTTCTACTCGAGTGGCAACTTCCTCAATGCAAACGGATGGTTTCTCAAAGAGAGTGGTAGTGATGGAGCGTGATTATTTAGGATAATCAAACTTGATCAAATCCTGCTTATTGAGTGTGATACTAATACCTACTTAAGATACCTGACTAACAGAAGTGTCTTGTGAATACCTGAAAGTTTTAAAACTGCTTCGTAAAAGTATGCTGAAGGGTCACAAACTGGTTTAAGATTAAGTTGTTCATGAAAGAGAGAGAAACCTACTAATGTATTATGATAATAGTGTGAAAAGTATTAATGAAAATCGTAACTTAGCAAAACATGATTATGAAAAACGCTTAAGAAAAATTATTTTGTTTATGGTTTCTTTGACATGCAAAATTAAGAAGAAAATGCTTATATATATATATATATTAGTAAAACGTAAACAGTCTATGCTTATAAGTCTAATGAAATAATGCTTCACATATTATTCTTATGCATATTTTATTTCTTTAATGTTTTCAATAGAAGCCTGTTTATTTATTAGAAAATGATGATTTGGTAGTTTTCCATATGGGCCTCGAAATTCAAATGTATTTTGTTCTTATTTCCTTTGAATGGAGTAGAAAAGGCTGACCTGATTGCATTTTAGTTTAGAAATATTATTGTTGGAAGTTTTTTTTCTTTCAGTTTGAATAATGGACATTTTCTCTATAACTAAACAACAGTATTGATTTTGTAGCAAGCTCAGAGGAGAGCGTGTTGAGCGGACATGTTAAGTTGCAAATGTATTTCCTATTTCTGAAGGAAATGATACTATACATTCTTAAAAACAGTGAACAGTAGACAAAGACAATATGTATGTGTTCCGTATGATTTGAGATAGAAACCGATCACACCATGGTGGCACCACAGATTCTGACCAATGGAAAATCATGCAAACTGTGAAAAAGTTATTTTGTGGGAAGGATCTGATAATGTGAGGAGGTATAATTACCACAAGGGAAAAGGACGTTTGCTCTCGCTGTTTCATCTGGCTATGAGCCTGACATGCTGTCGGTTTGAACTCTGATTTCCTCTGAACAGAACCCTCCTGATTACCCTGTACTTTACCGGCTGGTGAAGTCAAGTGGGTTTAGCTATTGTACACTGTACTCTAGCATTCTATTGGACTCCTTTACGTGTCTTGTTTCCGGAAATCTACACCCGAGCTTTGGTTTGTATGATTACTATTTGCATTTGTATTTTGCAATGATTTCTTTCTCTCTCTCTCACAGAAAACTTATTTTGATGATGTATTTGTTCTGAACTGAGATGTTTTGTGATTTACCTGTATGTACTAAAGAAAATGACTAATTAACAAACTGATTCTAATGTATTGATTTTTTGGTGTATTGACCATTCATCTTGAAGTTTAGATAAAGGTATTTTGATGACTATTTCATGAGTTTGTGTTTCTTTTTGATGATATTATTGATATTGTGAAGGTATTATTCATTGTTTGGCACTTCTTTATTCCAGGTCCTAATGAAGAAGTGGTTTTCGGCCTCTAATTATCTGAGTCCCTATTAGCTCATACAAAGATCTATCGTAGGACCTTATGTTTTTGATTCATTATAGAGATTATATGGGCCCAAACTCTGTGTTATTGTGAATAGTGTTGCAGAGGATTGAGTTATTGTGTGTAAGGTGGTTTATGACTAATGATCTCTCTAGAAAAATGTACACACGCTTCCGCTGGATCAGTTTTGTACTAGCGTAATTGGATGGTTATTTTCACTAAAGATACTAGGTAATGAAGAGACGGAGTTAAGAGACATTGACTGACAATAAAATTCATACCTTTGTGTTTCATGTTGTGGTCCGTCGTTGACCTTAATGCAAATAATGCGTCCTTCATTGGCCTAAGATCCTGTATTAAAGCCTAAGGGTGGTCATTGTGAGGCATACACTAAGCCTGTTTTTGTCTGCTGTGGAAGTAGTACTGTGCAAGGGTCCTGCTGGTGCTAGCATAGGAAAACTTGAAGTGAGAACAGTGGAGATTCTTGAGTTTTCTTCAAAAGAGCGCATTTGAGGGGATCTTGAAGAGTATTCATTAAGTGAGAGCGAAATCGCGCTGGTCGAATTTTTGCCTGAAGCGAAAGACAATCTCAGATTGCATGGTTCTATTGTTTTATTTTAGCTGAAGTAGACAAAAGTTGTTTTATGTTGTCTGTTTTTGTTAAAGACTTGGTAAAGACGAAGACTTTGTAAAGGGAGGGTCAGTTGCAGGAGTTAAACTGATGTCACAGGTGCCGCACTGGTATAGGTTAGTTGGTGAGAAATCGTCATTAGGTGCCGCACTGGTATTGGACAGCAGAATCGGATTGATTGGTTGCCGAGAATCATAACACGGAAAAGGAATTGTTGAGTATTGGTTTTATATAGGTTTGACTTTTTACTATAGAGCAAGAAAAGAAAATAATAAAGATTTTTAAATTGGTGAAAACTTTGTTTCGTAAGGATGTGCCGATACCAAACAGAGAAGGAATTCCAGTGGCCCTGGAAGGAACGCCTGCTTCATTTATGTCATTAGAAAGGGGATATCACACGTGTACGTGGTTGGAGAACTGGATGAAATATCCTGAGCAAGATGGTAGTTTAGCATTTCCAGAATACGGGACTTTTAATAGTAGAATTTTAAAAAATTTGAGAAATCAAATGAATAGTTTGAGGCCAAATCCTAGACCTATGCAGTATGAAGCTCTGGAGGAATGGGAGCATGAAGCATATATAAGAGAAAGAGAAAAGAATCAGAATAGGTACAGGAATACAGTGAGTCAATATGCTGAAGCACAATGGGATGCACAAAAGAAAATGTGGAGAGAAGATATCGCTGAAGGAGAACGAATGTTTCCAGTAATGATAGCTGAGACCAATGAAGGAGAGAAAGGTAAAGAGAAAAATAAACATGATGAGGGATTAACATCAAAAAACATTGAGTTACTTGTTGAGGGAAGTGAAGATATAAATGATGAATTTTTGAATGAGTTATTACTGAATAGACCTCCACCTTATCGTGAAGAGCAGAATGATGTGGAGTCAAGACCTTTGGCTTACAACCAAGTGCCCCAATAAGGCATGAAAATTTGGTACATGAAAAAACATCATTAGTACAAAAAAAGACAACAGTTAGAGAAGGGTTGCTGGAAAAAATGACAGCAATCAGTCCAGATGCATTATCGGTACCATAACTATAGGTCCTATTGTTCCATTATACAATAATGGACAAGGAATATCACAAGTCCATTATATAACAGTCCATAACAAAAATATGAGTGGAATTCACACCGTTTCAGAGAAAACGAATGTGAGGAATCAGGGAGTGATCAGAAGGAATGAGTCAAATGAGAATAGTGAGATAAATACAATTGATGGAGAAGGATTAGAACCATTAATTCATATTTGAGACAATTCAGTTGAAACACCAAAAAGAGGTTTAAATATAGAACCGGAAAGGATGTTACAGATGGAGAGATGGACGACATCGTCATCAGGGGGGGTCAAAGACAGGTGGAATTAGTGAAAAGATTCAGAGATCGGAACAGGGTTCATGTTAAGGACCTTCCCCAGAAGAATTAGATAATTGGATAAAAGAAATCGCACCTCGTTGCAGCATACAGAATAACTGCTCTTCTCGAGATTTGAGTATAGATGTGAGTAGATTAAAAGTGCAAATAGAAGAAATGATACAAGGAACCATTTGTCCAGAGAGGTTAGCTAATTATCGAGATGAAGAATTGCTTTTTATGTGCAAAGATATTACTCGGAAAGCAAGGAATACACATGAGAAATTTTCTGAGATTGCACAAAAATATGGAGTTGACATAGAGAAGTCCAAGGCTTTGCAAAAGACATACCGATTAGATTTCAGTGACAAAGATTTAAAGAGTTTGAATGTTTCTTGAAAGCGTTTGCAAATCAAAGAGTTGATAAACACTGTAAAGCGTTGGGGTGAAGTGGATCGTGTTGGGAAGGCAGATGGGCTAAAAGGAAAGAAGATACAACAGTAGCTTTACCTCTATAGCCTGTGAGAGAGACAGAATCTGGAGAATCAAGTGCAACAGTATACCCTATGGGAGAAGTACCAGGGGGTGGGTTTGTTTATGTCCCTTGGTCTAGGCAGGATATATTATAATTTACAAATGATTTCCCTAGGTTGAGAGAGAAGCCAGTAGAATGGTACAAACAAGTGGAGAGGATTGTTAAGGTTTTGAAAGTTTTGTGGAAAGATTTGGATGCTTTATTTGATATTGTAGTCCCAACTGATTTGTGGGTCGAGTGCAAAATTGCTATTGTTTGGCCAAAAGAAGAGTATCCAAGAGATCCTAAAACAGGAGCACCATCAGAAGAGGTCATGAAAAAATATAATCAGGTTATCACTTATTTGAAAGGGAAAAGTTCACCAAAAGAAACAGATTGGGTGAAAATAGATAGAACTACTCAGGAATTAAAGGAGTCAGTTCATGCGTACTATGAAAGGTTGTTGCAGGCATTAAAACAGCATAGTGGTATTGAGAATGTTTCTGAAAAGGATATGGGACATTTTGTGTATTGGTTTGTGTGTGGATTGAGACCAGAAATAAGTGCTATGATTCAGCAGCATTTAATTTGTTGGCAGAGCAAATCGATTGATGAAATTCTTCTTTATGCGAAATATTGTGGTGAAAATATTGATTCGCGTCACAAAACGTTAAAGGAGAAATTGATGTTGGCACAAAAGAGAGCAGCAAAGAAAGGAGGATTTATGAATATGAACTTTACAGGAGTTTATCAAGGAAATGGTCAAACTACTACTGGAATGGTAGGTGTTGTGACAAATACTGTACTGAATTTGATATCTGAAGGGAGAGGTCGAGGAAGAAATTTGGAAGAAATTAAGAAAAAATTCCTGTGTCATGGGTGTGGCAGGTTAGAGCACTGGAAATACGAGTGTAAAAATATTCAGCAAAATACAGGTGGTGTGCAGTTGATAAATACAGGAGTAAATGGAACAAGACAAGGGCAAGTGATTAATGAAATAATGAATCAGCAAAATCAGAATCAGCAGATATCGGTTGACAGAGGACAGGGACAGAGAATGCCCCAAGCTCCTATGCAAAACATGAATGGTCAAGTGCAAAGATACAATACAAATGTGGGTTTTCATACAAATGATCAATTGAATTCAAATGTACAGGTGTCTACACAGTTCTTGATGCAGTTGGATGAAAGCGATTCAGATACATCTCAATGACGGTGCCTGAGGGTGAAGGAGGAATGCGTACTTGGCGCATCCTTAGAGGTAGATCAGAGTGGTCCCTATGTGGATGGCGAGGTTGATGGAAATTCTATTACGTTCCTATATAGGACACTGGTGCTACCCGTTCCACTGTGAGAACTGTGGAAATAACTAACCTACCCCTCTCGGGGGAAAGTGTCCAAGTTGTAGGAGTTTCGAACAAATTGATTAAGACCCCAGTGACAAAACCTATGAAAGTACAAATTGGAGATTTTAAAGATTTATACAAATTTGTGGTGTGTGACACCGCTTCCAGTTAATGTATTGGGTAGAGACTTATTATGCAAGATGAACTGTTCCATCCATTGTACTCCAGATGGAATAGCATTTCACATAAAATATGAGGATGTGGTGTTTAAAATGGCACAACAAGAAATGGAAATAAATAGCCTATATCCTCTTTTTACAGCGAATGATTTGCCAGTAGAGTTGAGAGATACGGTGTTGTTGGATGTGTGGGATTTTTCAGGTAAAGACATTGGTCTGATGAAAAGAGTAGCTTAAATTCGGATTACTGTAAAACCAGATGCAGAATTCCTGAGAACACCAGCTTATAAAATGAGTCCTGAGACAATTGCAGGAGTAACTCCTGTGATTGAGATGCTAATCGAACAAGGTATTCTAAAAAAGACTTTAAGGAGTCCATGCAATTCACCTATAATGGGAATTCGCAAACCTAATGGTAAATATAGGATAGTTCAAGACCTGCACAAAATAAATCAGATTGTGATACCTTGTTGTCCAATAGTGCCAAACCCAGCTTGATTCTATACCAAATCCCATCTGAAGTGGAATTGTTTTCGGTGATTGACTTGTGTCAAGCATTTTTCTCGATATTCTTGCATCCGGATAGTTAATATTTATTTGCGTTCTGACACGGAAACCGTGTTTTGGCATGGTGCTGAGTTCCACAAGGGTATACTGAAAGCCCCTCAATCTTTAATCAAATTCTGAAGAAAAATTTTGAGTCATTGGTAATGCCTAAACATTCAGTATTAGTGCAGTATATTGATGACTTATTGGCTGCGTCAGGAACAAAAGAAACTTGCGTTACTGATACTATTGCTCTACTGAACCATTTGGCAATAGGTGGGCATAAAGTGTCTCCAGCCAAGTTACAATTTTGTAAAAAAGAGGTCCTTTATTTAGGATATAATATTGAAAAAGGAGTCTGGAAAGTGTCTCTAGATCGGATCAATGCCATTTTGCAAATGAATCCACCAAGCACACAAAAGGAGGTTCGAATGTTCCTGGGAATGTTTGGATATTATCAATCAAGGGCTCCACATGGTGGTGTAGAGCGAGACGTCAGGAGGAGAATCTCCTCCTTTAGGAAAAATACCCTCACACACCCAGCCAGCTAGGTGTCTTGCTTCATCATCGGGTCTGCTCCTTATCGGGTCGGCGCTGCAATACCCGATCGGCACCCGAGATGGGGCCTTCTTGGCGGAGATCTTTATTCCTTATGCCGTAGGGTGTAGTGCGTGTGAGGGCCCTAGAACAGTGTAGGTGATAATGATGTGTAAGTAAGTGTAATTTAAAATAGGAAGTGGTGGTCCACTCAAAACAATTTTAATGAAGTGTGGCCATCACCCTAATTAAAATCAAAAAGGAAAAAAGAAAACGCGTATCTTCACTCTTAAGTTGTGAGGTTATACGCTTATGACATGGGTCAACATGTTTCTTGCCCTTATTCCAAGTAGATGGCAATTCCTCAGGACCAAAATAGGATCTACCTACACTTTTCGGTGGTGGTCAGTAACTACGTTAAGTGAGGTAATAACCACTCATACAGCACCCTAAAAAGTGATACCTGTAGATCTAAAAACAACCCAAATTGGGTAGAGGACGCACGGCATCAGTACCAGCTGGTGTGGACACTAAAATGTAGTGTCTGTTCCATGGGAAGCGGGTCGGCAGTACTCCTACCCCTCACTCAGCCTCACTCAGCCGGTCCGGGGAATTAAAATTGTTTTGAGTGGACCACCACTTCCTATTTTAAATTACACTTACTTACACATCATTATCACCTACACTGTTCTAGGGCCCTCACACGCACTACACCCTACGGCATAAGGAATAAAGATCTCCGCCAAGAAGGCCCCATCTCGGGTGCCGATCGGGTATTGCAGCGCCGACCCGATAAGGAGCAGACCCGATGATGAAGCAAGACACCTAGCTGGCTGGGTGTGTGACGGTCTTTTTCCTAAAGGAGGAGATTCTCCTACTGACGTCTCGCTCTACACCACCATGTGGAGCCCTTGATTGATCACAACCACCTGCTTTAGACATTAGGAACTGCATACTATAATTGTAGAGATATAATTTTGGGCATGTATGCTGGACCTGAGTAAATAACTGCCCTTGTTTCCCTCCCTTTGGATTAAATGTTTGGATATTGCAGGCAGTGGATCCCAAGCTTTTCACTGATAGCCAAACCATTGCAAAGGCTGACACACAAAGACGTGTCAGATCCTGTACATCTGGATGAGGAATGCATGAGTTAATTTCTTGAATTGTGTGACAGCTTATGTCGGGCACCAGCATTGGGAATGCCCGACTTCAATAAGAGCTTTTCACTGTTTTGCAGTGAACATGATGGCTGTGCACTTTCAGTTCTAATGCAAATGCACAGAACAGCACGCTATCCAGTGGCATATGTTTCAGCTGTGTTGGATCCTGTGGCTGCTGCCGTACCTGGATGTATAAAAAGCAGTTGCTTCACCTTGTATGAGTTTGGAACAGAGTGAGGCGATTGTAATGGGACATCCATTGACAGTGTATGTGCCACATTCAGTTGAGATTTTGTTAACGCAAACTCGCACACAACATCATACAAGCAGTCGCTTAACAAAATATGAGCAAGTGATCTTGGGTGCGGAGAATATGTCAGTAACAGGATGCACGAGTTTGAATCCAGCTACACTGTTACCGATTCCCAGTTGTGAAGTGGTGGTAGATGAAGCAGATCATGATTGTCTTGATGTGAATGAGTTATGTACAAAACCGAGACCTGATGCACAGGATACTCTATAAACTAAATCTGATCATGTTTTCTTTGTGGATGGATTATGCTTGAGAGACAATGAAGGTACCTTGCAAACTGCATATGCGATCTGTACGATGGTGGGTGTTGTTGAAGCATCATGGTTTAAAGGAGTGAGTTCTGCGCAAGTGGCAGAATTGATCACACTTACGAGGGCATGTTGTATCGCTGAACAAATGCGAGTTACTATATTTACGGATAGTCAATATGGTTTTGGGGTGGTGCATAATTTTGGGCAGTTGTGGTCTCAACGTGGGATTATGACTTCTTCAGGTTCACCAATACGAAATGGAGAGTGTGTAAAAAACCTATTGATGGCACTACAATTGCCAGCTCAAATTGTGATAGTAAAATGTTCAGCACAAAAATCTGGTCGTGACTATGTCACCGTTGGCAAAAATATGATGACGAAATTGCGCGCTATTGTGCTCTAAATTCACATGCAATCAATGGGGAATTTTTTAAAGAACAATCTGATGAATCTGAATGCAGACTAATGTTTTCAACTGTTGAAACATGGGAAGAAATTAGAGAATTACAAGATTCAGTTACTGAGGCAGAAAGAGAAGGATGCATCAAAGCAGGATGTACACGCAGACAAGAAGATGAAGTGTGGGTTTATATAGATGGGAGACCTGTTGTACCAGATAGTTTACTGTCCCCAATGGAAAGAATCTGCCATGGTCAAACTCATGTGGGCAGAGATGCTATGATGAGACTTTTTAAACAAACATGGTAATATCCGAAATTCAGAGCCATTGCAGAAAGTCTGTGCCAAAGATGTATAACGTGCCAACAACAAAATGCAGGGAGAAAAACAATTGTAAATTTGAGTCAAATTGGTAGAGGAAGAGGTCCATTTACTCGTATGCAGATGGACTTCATTGAATTACCTCCTTGCGACGGATTAAAATATGTCCTTTTAATTGTGTGTCTGTTCTCACGTTGGGTTGAAGCATACCCCACACGACGTAATGTTAGCCTAACTGTTGCTAAACTGCTGCTTAGAGAGTTAATACCTAGATTTGGATTTCCAGTCTTGTTGAAATCAGATAGAGGAAGTCAGTTTAATAATGAAGTGGTGCGAATGCTTTGCCCTGCTTTACAAATCGACCAAAAGTTGCATTGTGCTTATCGACCCAAAGCATCAGGTGTGGTCGAGCAAGTTAATGGCACAGTAAAATCATGATTAGCAAAGGTTTGTGCTTCGACTTCACTGAAATGGCCTGATGCATTGCCTCTGGTGTTGATGAGTTTGAGAAGTATCCCAGGCAAAAGAACAGGACTGTCCCCTCGTGAGATAATCATGGGGAGGGCTATGAGATCAATCAATCAATCAATCATGTCACTTATAAAGCGCACTACATACCCGCGAGGGTCTCAAGGCGCTGGGGGAAGAGGGGGGTGGTGCTGCTACTGATCGAAGAGCCAGGTCTTGAGGAGTCTTCTGAAGGCCAGTAGGTCTTGGGTCTGTCGGAGGTTGGTGGGGAGGGTGTTCCAGGTCTTGGCAGCGAGGTGGGAGAAGGATCTGCCGCCGGCGGTCGTTTTCCGGATGCGGGGGACTGTGGAGAGGGCGAGGCTGGTCGAGCGGAGCTGGCGGGTGGGGGTGTAGAAGCTAAGTCGTCTGTTGAGGTAGGCTGGTCCGGAGTTGTGGAGTGCTTTGTGTGCGTGGGTGAGGAGCTTGAAGGTTATCCTCTTGTTGACAGGGAGCCAGTGCAGGTCTCTCAGGTGGGGTGTGTCGGGGGATGTCGAGGATAAGACGTGCAGAGGCGTTCTGGATGCGTTGCAGCCGTCTCAGGAGCTTAGCCGTCGTTCCTGCGTAGAGGGCGTTTCCGTAGTCCAGCCTGCTGGTGACGAGGGCCTGGGTGACTGTTTTTCTTGTTTCGGTGGGGATCCACTTGAAGATCCTGCGGAGCATTCGGAGGATGTTGAAGCAGGATGAGGAAACGGCGTTGACCTGCTTAGTCATGGAGAGGGTGGGGTCGAGGATGACCCCTAGGTTGCGTACGTGGTCGGTGGGTGGCGGGGCTGTTCCCAGTGATGTTGGCCACCAGGAGTCGTCCCAGGCTGAAGGGTTGGAACCAAGGATGAGGACCTCCGTCTTGTCCGAGTTCAGCTTCAGGCGGCTGGTCCTCATCCATTCGGCGACGGCCTTCATTCCTTCGTGGAGGTGGGCTTTGGCGGTGTGAGGGTCTTTGGTGAGGGAGAGGATCAGCTGGGTGTCGTCGGCGTAGGAGATGATGTTGAGGTTGTGCTGTCGGGCGACGTGGGCGAGGGGTGCCATGTAGATGTTGAACAGCGTTGGGCTGAGGGAGGAGCCTTGGGGTACGCCGCAGATGATCTTGGTGGCCTTGGATCGGAAGGGGCGAGGCGGACGCTTTGTGTTCTGCCGGAAAGGAAGGATGTGGTCCAGTCCAGGGCCTTCTCTTGGATCCCGGCGCCGTGAAGGCGTGTTCGTAGTGTGTGGTGGCAGACCGTGTCGAAGGCGGCTGATAGGTCCAGGAGGATGAGGGCTGCTGTTTCTCCGTTGTCTAGCAGGGTCCTGATGTCATCGGTGGCGGCGATGAGGGCGGTTTCGGTGCTGTGGTTGCTGCGGAAGCCGGACTGGGAAGGGTCCAGGATGTTGTTCTCCTCGAGGTAGCGGGTCAGTTGTTTGTTGACGATTTTCTCGGTGACCTTCGCGGGGAACGGGAGCAGAGAGATGGGTCGGAAGTTCTTGAGGTCCTTGGGGTCTGCCTTGGGTTTTTTGAGTAAGGCGGTTATCTCGGCGTGCTTTCAGCTTTCCGGGAAGGTTGCTGTCTCGAAGGAGATGTTGATTATTTTCCGGAGATGGGGCGCGATGGCTGTACTGGCTTTGTTGAAGATGTGGTGAGGGCACGGGTTTAGCGGTGAACCGGAGTGGATGGTGTTCATGATCTCGCTGGTGTCCTCGTCGTTGATGTTGGTCCAGGAGAGCAGGCGGTTGGTGGTTGTGGGGGCAGTGGTCTCGGTGGTTGCCGGGGCGGTCGTGGTGTTGAAGCTGTCGTGGATGTCGGCGATTTTGCGGTGGAAGGAGGTGGCCAGTGAGTCGCACAGGTCTTGCGACGGCTGGATGTCGTTGGTGTTGGAGCTGGGGTTGGAGAGTTCCTTCACGATGTTGAAGAGCTCTTTGCTGTTGTGTGCGTTGTTGTCTAGGCGGTCTTTGAGTGAGGCCCTTTTGGCGGATCTGATGAGGTGATGGTGATTGCGGGTGGCGCTCTTGTGGGCGGAGTAGCTGTCCGCTGTCCGTTCGTGGAGCCAGATCTTCTCCAGTTTTCGGCATGTTCGTTTGGAGGCCTGGAGGTCTTCGGTGAACCAGGTGGCTTTCTTGCTGGTGTGGCTGTTGGGCGGATTCTTGAGAGGGGCGAGGGTGTTGGCGCAGTCGTCGATCCACTGTCTGAGGTTGCGGGCGGCGGTGTCGGGGTCGGAGGGTTCGGCGGGTGGGCTCAGGGCGAGGGTTGTGGTTAGCTGGTCTTCCGTGACTCTGCTCCAGCAGCGGCGAGGCATTTGTTCGGTGCGGTGGTGCGTGGTGGGCTTCCTATAGGTGAAGTGGATGCAGTGGTGGTCAGTCCAGTGGGGTTCGGAGGTGTGGTTGAAGGAGACGTGTGGGCTTGCGGAAAAGATGGAGTCTAGTGTGTGGCCGGCGGCGTGGGTGGGTGTAGTCACGAGCTGTCTGAGTCCGAGGGTGGCGAGGTTGTCGATCAGGGTGGTGGAGTTGGTGTCCTTGTTGTTCTCGAGGTGGAAGTTCAGGTCCCCGAGGAGGATGTAGTCCGTGGAGGCGATGGCGTGTGTGCTGACGAAGTCAGCGATGGACTCGCTGAACTGTGGTCGGGGTCCGGGGGGTCTGTAGATGAGGGTTCCTCTGAGGGTGGTGTTGGGATCGGTGTGGATCTGGAAGTGCATGTGTTCGGCGGTGCTGAGGGTGTCGTCGGTGTTGGTTGAGACTCTGAGGGTGTTCCTGTGGACGATGGCGATGCCTCCTCCGACTCCGTTGGTGCGGTCCCTGCAGGTGATCTTGTCTCCGTCCGGGATGGCAATGGCGATGTCGGGGGCTGAAGCGGGATTCAGCCAGGTCTCCGTCAGGAATGCGACGTCTGGGGAGGTTGAGTCGAGAAGGTCCCAGAGTTCAATGGCGTGTTTGCGGGCGGAGCGGGTGTTGAGGAGGATGCATCTGAGGTATTTGGGTTCTTTCCTGGGCGGTGGTTTGGCGGGGCGGGTGCTGGCGAAGCTGCAGTTCCGGCAGGTGAAGGGCCCTTGGGTGCGCTTCGGGGTGGCCTGGTAGCAGGCGTGATCTTTTCCGGGGTTGAGTGTGTGGAGGGTGCTGGCGTCGTATCGGCGTCTGTTGATGTGGCGGGCGCGGGGGATGCCCGGACCAGGGGGTCTGGCGCTGGGCGCGGCCACGGCGCGGACGGGCTCAGACGGGCTTGCCTTAGGCACGCCTTCGGCGCGCCAGCGGCGCGGCCGCACAGCGGCCGCCATAAATGGGGAGGTGGGAGGGAGGAGCAGGGAATGGGTCAGCGAATGGGCAGTGAGGGGGCGGGGCCGCAGGGGCGCAGCGGCGGGAAACAGGCACAGAAAGGAAAAAACGATCGCAATCAGGGGCAGCAAGGGGGCACAGAAAGGAAAAAACGATCACAATCAGGGGCAGCAAGGGGGAACAGAAAGGAAAAAAACGATCACAATCAGGAACAGCAAGCGGGCACAGAAAGGAAAAAAACGATCACAATCGGGGGCAGCAAGGGGCACAGAAAGGAAAAAACGATCACAATCAGGGGCAGCAAGGGGGCACAGAAAGGAAAAAACGATCACAATCAGGGGCAGCAAGGGGGCACAGAAAGGAAAAAACGATCACAATCAGGGGCAGCAAGGGGGCACAGAAAGGAAAAAACGATCACAATCAGGGGCAGCAAGGGGGCACAGAAAGGAAAAACGATCACAATCAGGGGCAGCAAGGGGGCACAGAAAGGAAAGAACGATCACAATCAGGGGCAGCAAGGGGGCACAGAAAGGAAAGAACGATCACAATCAGGGGCAGCAAGGGGGCACAGAAAGAAAAAACGATCACAATCAGGGGCAGCAAGGGGGCACAGAAAGGAAAAAACAATCACAATCAGGGGCAGCAAGGGGGCACAGAAAGGAAAAACGATCACAATCAGGGGCAGCAAGGGGGCACAGAAAGGAAAAAACGATCACAATCAGGGGCAGCAAGGGGGCACAGAAAGGAAAAACGATCACAATCAGGGGCAGCAAGGGGGCACAGAAAGGAAAGAACGATCACAATCAGGGGCAGCAAGGGGGCACAGAAAGGAAAAAAAGATCACAATCAGGGGCAGCAAGGGGGCACAGAAAGGAAAAAACGATCACAATCAGGGGCAGCAAGGGGGCACAGAAAGGAAAAAACGATCACAATCAGGGGCAGCAAGGGGGCACAGAAAGGAAAAAACGAGCACAATCAGGGGCAGCAGCAGGGCACGCAGACGGAGCTGTGTGGTGGGGGAGCGACCTACCAGTCAAGGTCAGGGGCAGCCTAAAGTCCCAGCAAATCAGCTTGTGAACATATCTGATGATTTGGTGCTGGATTATTGTAAAGGATTGGCTGACGTAGTGCGGTCTGTGTCTCACCAGCTTGGAGAAATCGCCACTACTGTTCAACAGGAGCAAACATATGACTTGTGCCCAGGAGATTGGGTGCTCATGAAAAAGCATGTGAGAAAGACCTGTTTGGAATCTCGTTGGCGTGGGACATATCAAGTGATTCCGGTGACAACAACTGTAGTTAAATGTGGTGGTCTACCTAATTGGGTGCACGCAAGCCATACTCGTTGAGTCCCATGTCCACATGAAAGTACAGAGTCATTTAAAAGTGAACAAAGACAGCTTGAACAGACTGAGAATCATGTAAAGTGGGCGTCAGCTACTGGGTCTCGTGACACTGTTGAAAATGAAAGAGAATTAATTTCAGAAGAAGATAAGTAAAGTTCTGAAACTAATGAAATAAACAGTGTACCAGAAAAACGAGTGCAAAAAGGTGACCATTGGCCTGAAAGAACTGAACAGTTGAAAGATACATTGACGAATAGAGTCTCAAATAATGCAGTAGAAGTCTCTAGTCAACTTGAACAAAGGGATACAGATGGAGGAGAAATTGCAGTACGTCAATCAAAAAGAGCACAAGTTTCAAGCAAAAAATACGCAGCACCTGAATGGGCATATTTGGCTGCAGCAAAATACTGGGAAAAAGAATTCATTGCATTTTGTTTCAAAGACAACTCATCATATGAGCCACACTAAACGAACTGTGCATAAGAAAAGAGGGTGCTAAAATAAAAATAAAAAAAGAGAGGTGGATGAAGGAATAAAGTCGTGACCAGATGCTGAAAAAGTGGTTGTTCGAAGAAGTAAACCTTGCTAATCTCGTCTAGTTTGTATTATTTGAAGAAAATGAATAGTTCCAAGACTGAAAATCCAAATAGGTTTGTGTTGCTTAAACGAAGGTGTTTAGGTATTTGCTTTATATGTATTTTTGTTGCAATACTTGTTTTGTTGGTGTCTATACTAATTGTGCCTCATGTTGTTTATCCTGTTGAGCCTATTAATGGATATGTAAGCACGACTACTGAATTAACAAAAGTCCTTGGTGAAAATGTAGATATTAAAAAACTATCAGGAGATGACGTACACCAAAATAAATCAATTAATGACTTTTTGTTAAATGTTTTTACTAAACTCTTGTATGAGTATGTTGATACTATGGATGCAAGAGATTGTTATGTGTGTGTCCAATTACCAACGTCCCTGTCTGAAGGGGTGACCTATCACCATCTTCCTTTAACATATGGAATATCTTGTAGTGTAATAACCAGTTTATTCTATGGCATGGAGCAGTTTCATAATTATTATTCTAACTTTGATTTAGTTTTTTCAGAAGTTCCTATTAAGAAGAACATGAATATAGTGACAAGTGCAAAAAATGCCGAAATTATGGATGAATCTTTTCATACTACGAAGCCTATTGATACTGTATATGCGCATAGAAATAATTTAACATGTATTTTAAGTAGTGTAGAGAAAGAGTTTATTAATTCTATAGAGGACAGGCGTGAAGAAATCAAGAGAAAAGCTGTAGAGCAGAAAACTAGAGTACCTCCTTGGGCTCACAGGGAGGGTGATTAGAAAGAGGTGAGACATGCTGCAATGACTTTGGATTGGCATTATAAGCCAAAGTTTTGCATACTAAAACAAAAGACTGAGTCTAATAATAGATTCATTGATTCCAGTGAGTGTGAACACATCTTCCTGATTACGGGGGGTTGGGGATTAAAAGGTGGTCCTGATCCAGTTTTTCTGGGAGTGTATTTTGTGTGCGGTAAGAATGCTTATTATAAATTACCTGAACATTGGTATGAATGTTGTAATATGGGGATTGTCTTCCCGAAAATGTATCACGTGAATGATAATCCTGGAACCAATGAAAAGAAACTAACACTAAATAAAAGGGGAATAAGTGCTGCAGAAATTGAGGGTAATATATTTGGTGCAATAATACCATCAGTTGGAGAGATTTTGAATTCACATAAAATTTGAAAATTGTCTACAGTGGTTGATCGCTTATCAACAGATACCGCTGGTGGGTTTTTAGTGATTGATACTGAAATGGTTGCTATCAGATCAATGGTTTTGCAAAACCACCTTGCACTTGATTATTGTTATTGGCAAAAGAAGGCAGAGTTTGTTGCATGCTGAAAAGTCAACAATGTTGCACCTATATCCCTGATAAAAGTAGAGATTTGCAGGGATATATTGGTAACATTACTAACCTGCATAATAATTTAGCAGAATTGAAAGTTAATGGTGTATGGGAAAAACTTGGTAAGGGTTTTTCTTCAGTGGGAAATTGGCTTGCAGCAAATACTAACACCATTTATAGCTATTGCTGTTAGCAAAATAATTATAGTATTGATATACAGATGTTGCATACGTAAAAAAGAAACAAAACAAAAAGTAGAGGTAGAAAAAGAAAAAGGTCTGATATAGAATTGGAAGACAGAAAAGGTACTTATCATGAGGTGATGAAAGATGTAGAAGGTGTCAGGCTAAAACAGATGAAAACAAGTGCATTCTAAGATAATCAAATCGCAATCAGATTATATGGATTGTGTGATGGCTTGATTCGCCATCAGATGGGGGATTGATGGAGCGTGATTATTTAGGATAATCAGACTTGATCAAATCCTGCTTATTGAGTGTGTTACTAGTACCTACTTAAGAAACCTGACTAACAGAAGTGTCTCTTGAATACATGAAAGTTTAAAACTGCATCGTAAAAGCATGCAGAAGTGTCACAAACTGGTTCAAGATTAAGTTATTCATGAAAGAGAGAGAAACCCACTAATGTATTATGATAATAGTGTGAAAAGTATTACTGAAAATCGTAACTTAGCAAAACATGATTATGAAAAACGCTTAAGAAAAATGATTTTGTTTATGGTTTCTTTGACATGCAAAATTAAGAAGAAAACGCTCATATATATATTTTAGTGAAACGTAAACAGTCTATGCTTATAAGTCTAATGGTATGATGCTTCACATATTATTCGTATGCATATTTTATTTCTTTAATGTTTTCAATATAAGCCTGTTTATTTATTAGAAAATAATGATTTAGTAGTTTTCCATGTAGGCCTCGAAATTCAAATGTATTTTGTTCTTGTTATTTCCTTCGAATGGAGTAGAAAACGCTGGCCTGATTCCATTGTAGTTGAGAAATATTATCCTTGGAAGTTTCTTTTCTTTCAGTTTGAATAATGGACATTTTCTCTGTAACTAAACAACTGTATTGATTTTGTAGCAAGCTCAGAGGAGAGCGTGTTGAGAGGACATCTTAAGTTGCAAATGTATTTCCTATTTCCGAAGGAAATGATAGTATACATTCTTAAAAACAGTGAACCGTAGTCAAAGACATTATTATTATTATGAGCTTATAAAGCGCACTTATACCCAAGGGTGTCCTGGCGCTGCACACTGACTACCTGGAGCACGAGGGGCCTATTCCCTAAATAACCAAGTCTTCAGCCACTTTCTAAAAGAGAGGAGCTCCTCGGCATTCCTGATATGCGCCGGCAGGCTGTTCCAGGCTTTCACTGCACAGTATGAAAAGCTATTTCCTCCCCAACTGGCCTTTTTTATTCGGGGCACCGCAACTAGTCTGCCTTCGGAAGAGCGCAACGCTCTCCCTGGCACATACCAATTGAAGCACCGACTCAAGAACTCTGGGCCACTGCCCTTCAATGCTTTGAAAACAGAGCACAAAGCCTTAAATTGAGCTCGTCTTGATACCGGCAGCAAGTGCAGTTGCCGGAGTCCCTCTCGAACGGAGGCAAACCTTGGGATGCCTGTTAGCAGTCTCGCCGCCGCGTTTTGTACCAACTGTAATCTGTACAGATGGTCTTTTTTCAGATTCAGGTACAGACTGTTACAGTAGTCCAAGCGCGACAGAATAAGGGCTGAGGCTGCTAACCTAAAACCATCGGCTGGAAGAGAAAATTTAATTTTTCTCAGTATCCTAAGGATATGGAAGCATGTCGAAACTACTCCGCTAACCTGATCCCCAAAATCAAGTTTCAGGTCCATGATCACGCCCAAATTCCTTTCCATGCATGTGGGGACTGGTGGCTTCCCCAAAGCATCAGGCCACATATCCGGAGTCCAGATGTTAGGATTGTTCCCGAATATCATGACCTCGGTCTTCCCTGCGTTCAATTTAAGGTAATTCGAGGCCATCCAGCCCGCAATATCTTTCAGGCAATCATGGCACCTCGCGGCCATATCCACTTGAGACCCTCGCTGTATGGATAACACGATTTGTGTGTCATCTGCATAGGAAGTGAGTTGCAGGCCAAAGGATCTTATCAAAGCCGCCAATGGGCTGACATAAATGTTGAAAAGCGTGGGGCTCAGGGAAGACACCTGCGGTACCCCACAAGGGAGGGCAAAAGGTTTGGATTTATCAAGCCCCATTACGTATGTGTTATGGATGATTTGAGATAGAAAACGCTTACACCATGGTGGCACCACGGATTCTGACCAATGGAAAATCATGCAAACTGTGAAAAAGTTATTTTGTGAGAAGGAACTGCTAATGTGAGGAGGTATAATTACCCCGTGAGAAATGGACGTTTGCTCTCACAGTTTTTTTCTTCTGGCTATGAGCCTGACATGCTGTTGGTTTGAACTCTGATTTCCTCTGAACCGAACTCTCCTGATTACCCTGTACTTTACTGTCTGGTGAAGTCGAGTGGGTTTAGCTATTGTACGCTGTACTCTAGCATTCTATTTGATTTCTTTACGTGTCCTGTTTCCGAAAATCTACAACCGAGCTTTGGTTTGTATGATTAATATTTGCATTTGTATTTTGCAATGATTTCTCTCTCACTCTCTCACTCTCTCTCTCCTTCACACAAATGTTATTTTGATGATGTATTTGCTCTGAACTGAGATGTCTTGTGATTTACCTGTATTTACTAAAGAAAATTACTAATTAACAAACTGATTCTAATGTATTGGTTTCTTTGTGCATTGACCATTCATCTTGAAGTTTAGATAAAGGTATTTTGATGACTATTTCATGAGTTTGTGTTTTTTTAATGATATTATTGATATTGTGAATGTATTATTGATTGTTTGGCACTTCTTTATTCCAGGTCCTAATGAAGAAGTGGTTTTCCGCCTCTAATTATCTGAGTCCCTATTAAGTCATACAAAGATCAATCTTAGGACCTTATGTTTGTGATTCATTATAGAGTTTCTATGGGCCCAAACTCTGTGTTATTGTGAATAGTGTTGCTGAGGATTGAGTTATGGTGTGTAAGGTAGTTTATATCTAATGATCTCTCTAGAAGAATTTACAAACGCTTCCGCTGGATCAGTAGTGGCCATCCGCGACAGCCGACATTGAGAAATCTCACCAGGAGATGTTCTGGAGGAAGATTTTCTTCGCTCATGTTCGGCAACTTAACGTTGGTGAGCGAGGCAAAAACTCTGCTCCGTGTATGCTACACGGAGCACGGATCAGGAAAAACTCCATGAGCGGAGCGGAATTTCATGCCCAGGCCTAATATTTTCTCCAAAAATCTAAATGGAGCAATTCCCTCCTTGGATGGAAGGTCTGGCTAACCCAACCCTCAGGTGTGGCTAACATTTCCCTACACTCCCCTTTCAGCCCCTCCACTGATCTAAATAGGGGGGCTCCCATCTGGCTGGGAATAAAAGAAGTGGGGGCTGGTCTAGGTACTGTGACATCTGTGCTTCTACCTTTGAAGTTTTCATCTCCCCAGCCCCTTCCTGTCCCTGGCTTCTCCAGGAAGCAAATATCCTCCCATCAAATGGCTGTATTGTTTCAGCCCCGGCCTCTTCACACCTACACAGGGGAAGCTTGGCTCAGGCTCTCAGTGGCTAGCCAATCAGAAGAGGCAGCCACAGAGCAGTTTTAGATAACATCAGGATAGTAAGTTCTAAAATGACTGTCCTGCACTAGTTATAATAAACCGGACCTTGGCACGTTGCAGGATTTATTGTGGCTAATATTTTGATAATTTGAATTATGTTGCTAGATACTTCCAAAGAAATGTTTGACTTTTCAAAAAACGTTTAAGAAAGCCTTCTAATGTTAGCTTATGGTGCTAGAAGCACTACAAAGGGAAAAACAACTTTGACTGTTTTCCACTACCATGGCATATAAAACATATTTTATAATATCCCTGCTTTTTATAACAAGGCACCCTACCCTTGGGGCACATAGGGTAAACCTTAGGGATGACTTACATGTAATAAAAAAGTAGTTTTGGACTTTGGAAGTACTTAATTCCAAAGTCGAATTTGAACACAGTTTTATTTTATAACCAGCCTGCAATGCCAGGCTGCCTTTAAAATGACACTAGACATCACAGCAGTGCACACTTAAGTGCATTACTTCTACTGTATCGATAAACAAACGTGCCCTACTATATACTAGGAACTTACAGGTACGTTGTCTTTGCCAATTCTAATTACACCATTTTATAATATACCTGTTAAGGGCTGAGCACTGACCTTGGCACTGGTATGTAGAGCCCAGGGTACTTTCAGAGTCAGTTACCACAAGTATCAGTCAAACAATGGAGGTGATTAGGGCAAAAAAGATGACTTTCCTACACTGTACCTTAACTAACAATCTGGTTTCTACAAGAGATTTGCTGCCTTGGCACAACCTAACATAATTCTGGCATACCTATGTCTTTCCAGACAACGAGCAACATCTTTCTTGCTTGATGAAAATGAGTCTGCATGAGGGACATCCATGTCACAGTTGCAACAGGTGCATCTGTCCTGGTTTTAGTTTGTGGGTCTTTTTGTGTCTTCCCATATTTGGTTAGCTGTTTCCCCTGGTTCCTCTTTGATTTTAATGACAGATAAAGGTAATTTCTTGTAAATGGCCTGCACATTCAAAACTTCATGGTATATCTTAGTGTTAATATTTTGGCTGGTTGTGGCAGGTTTATTTAGTATTTCTTCACATAGCTGAAAGGAATTTCACAATTTCATGATCTGTGCTCTTAACTTTGTCAAGGTCTGTGTCTTTGGATGTGCTTGCAAGTTGTCATAGTCTGACATTCAATGTGTCAATAGCATCATTGGTTTCTTAGCATGTTTGCTGGAGTATAAGACCTTCATAGACCTTTCTTATTTGGTGAGTGAACTAGATATAATGCATGGCCATGTAAGGAGGAAGTGTCTGGCGACTTCACTCCTTTCCTTGATGACCATTGTTAGAAATTGGGTTTCTGGCTGGCAGAGGTATGCACCCAGTCCAAGCAGGAACCACAATCCTAGTTAAGGTAAGTGTACACAATAAAAGTTCACCTGTGCTCACCCTGTGGTAGCTTGGCACAAAGCAGTCAGGCTAAACTAAAGAGACAATGAGTAAAGAATTTGTGCACACCCACACAGTAACAAAGTGTCAAAGCCACAAAAGTACTCCACACGAGTTTAGAAAAATAGTCAATATGTATCTGAGAAAAACATGACCTAAACCACAAAAATCCAACATACACAAATCACGATATGAATGTTGCAAGATTAAATCACAATGCAGTGCTTGGAAATCAGTAGCTCCAATTATATTAAAAAGGCAAAATATCTCACAAAAGAATGTCTAAAGCAAAACAGATTCTCACTAAAGGAAGTGCTTTGATGCATGTATAATCTAATTTGTAAGCATCTTAATACAAATCTTATGCAGCAAACAAGAATATTACATAAAAAAGTTCTTTTACGAACTTGCAGTAAAAACATGGAAATATCACTGTTCAGGGCAATTTTCCATCAGAGACCCACTTTTATAAAAGAGAAATGTACACGCTAGGTGTACATTTATTGTATTGCACAATCCACTGTTAAAAGAGTAAAGCATCCGTTCACACGACATCTGTGAATGTAAGGCTGAGAGTGAAGCAGTTGTGCAGAGAAAGAAGAGGGTGAGGTGGAGAGAGAGGGGTGTAGAGAGCGGGAGGAGGGACATGAAACAGAGAGTGGGAGGGGGGTGAGGCAGTGAAAAGTAATGTGAAGCAGAGAGCAAAAAAAGGCACGAACTAGCCATTTAAAACACAGTGAAAAAAAGTCCATAAGTAGAAAGTAAAAAGCAGAAGCAGTCAAGTCCTGGGGCAATGATCCAGAGCTCACAAAGTACACAACAGATCTTCCAGACAACATGAGCACTGACTAGGCTCGACCCAAAAATGATTGAAATGGAGGATGCCTGTGAGATCATTTGAGATGCTGACATGGAAGAAGTGTATGTAAAGAACGTTGCTCGGTATACAACTAAGGTAACTTGCTTTTAGAGTCTGACGTAGGTTGCACCGGATGGATTTTGCTGGACTCACTCTTTGGCCGAGCCAGGTCGTCCATTTTGACTAGCAAACTGATTGTACAGCAAGGACTTTCACTGGCACATGAGTGCTTTGTCACTTTTCTTTATGTGTGGAATCGTAAATGGGCTTCCCTTATTCGGATATAGGCTTCCTTAAAGTAGAGTTAATTATAATGATCGCTCAAATTATCATCTATGATGCCCTGAAAACAAGGTTGTTCGTTCAACTTTAGCCAAAGTTATAAAGAGAAAGAAGGATGGAGAGGAAAACATGCACAAGCACAGACTCAAAGTAACCCTTTTGGCGCCCAAACATGAATGCCCCACTTTACAGAGGTGGGAAAATAGGCGGAGGAAAAGGCGGTATTTGTTTTAGGTGACCCAGGGGCATATTATCAAGAACGGCATAAAAATTATCGCCGGTTTAGCGGCAGAAAACTGCCGCTAAAGCGGCGATAATGGGCTTGATAATATGCCCTGGAGAATTCCAATAGAAGCCCATGTTCACACCAGAACATGGACTTCTATTGGAATTCTCAAGGGCATATTATCAAGCCCATTATCGCCGCTTTAGCAGCAGTTTTCTGCCGCTAAACCGGCGATAATTTTTAACGCCGTCCTTGATAATATGCCCCCTAGTTGGGACACCTACATACTGTCAAAGTCGGAGGGGCATATTATCAAGAAACGGCGTTAAAATTATCGCTGCTTTAGCGGCAGAAAACTGCCGCTAAAGCGGCGATAATGAGCTTGATAATATGCCCTTGAGAATTCAATAGAAGCCCATGTTCTGGTGTCAACATGGGCTTCTATTGAAATTCTCAAGGGCATATTATCAAGCTCATTATCGCCGCTTTAGCGGCAGTTTCCTGCCGCTAAAGCGGCGATAATTTTAACGCTGTTCTTGATAATATGCCCCGGAGTTCTACCCTGAACGACATGAAGGAAACTGTGCAGAGAATGGAGAGGGGCGAATATGTACTATGGGGCAGATTTACAAGCCCCTTGCGCCACTTTTGCGTCATTTTTAACATGGGAAAAATGACGCAAAAGTGGCGCTAGGGGCTTGTAAATAAGCCCCTATATTTCTTGGGATAAAATGATTGCTCAGCATTTTCTAAATTTTTTTCTTTGCACATTACTTTTACACATACACAACATGGTCCATTTCCAGCCCCTGTGCCACGGGCCACGTGCACTGTGACCATGCACAAAATAGTACTCTTGTAATTGGATCGAACTCATTATAGTCGATATGTATTAGAAATTAGCTCATAAGGAAAATTAATTATGGTTTTTATACCGCCAGAGTCTGATCATATCGAAAGTGGAAAATTTGGACGTGTTTTATGTCTTATTAGCACTGGCTGAATATATTTTTCAAACGTGTGTGTATTGTCCGCAAAAAAAGCTCTGTACATTGAGACGACGAGTTTAGATAGCTCATATTGCTGTGGCAAGGGTACTTCCAAGTCAACTGCACAGGCAAATCTGATGAGATGTACTTGTGTATTGACTGCATTCCGAAGCTGGTGATTTTAGGATGAGTATGCATATGCTAGCATCAATAAATGACGTCTGGCTGAGACATGTTCCGTTGCAGCCAGTGATGTGCATTATTGATCAGTTATCTCATCTTTTATGTTTTCCTTTGTTAACATTGTAAATTGCAATCCTTGTTGGGAAGGGGACATTTGCTTAGTTAAAGGCTAGTGATTACAGAAGTCCTAATTTGTATGAAAAGTGCCTTAAAGTGAGCCTGTCTCTCCACATCGAAAATGTGAGGATCAGGATTTATTCCTATCAAGCCCCTTTCATTTATAACCTCGTGTGGTTGGAATGTTACTTGTTAAAAGTTCTACTTTTTCATGAATTCTAGGAAATCATGTGTGTGTGCACAATGAAAACACTTAGGCCATAATTACGTCTTCCTATTAATCCTAGTGGGGCCAGTACCCAGTAACAGAAGTTACCAGACCCATTGGGATTACAAATCCCATGGGAACAACGTGGTTTGCCAGTGTTTCACCCAGACATTTTGCCCAGAGCAACAGATGAGGCTGTATCTTGATCCCATTCTTTGTGCAATGTCGACTCAGAAGGCGCTACTCAAGTGTGGTCTTTTCAATTCTGCTGGTAATTCCCCATTTCACATGTGACCCTCATGGACCAATTTGTGATACAGTGATGTACTCTAGGGTGGGGGTCTAATACTTTCCCTAGCTCTATGTATTGTCCTCCTCAACCGAACTATTGAAAAATCCATGTAACAGTACCTAGTATCCTGTGTCCTCTAGCTGCTGGGGGCTTCATACCTTTCAGCTGTCACTGAGACTGCTTGGGCAATAGCACCAGCCTTAGCTTTGATTGAATGGCTTGTTTCATTGAACCTTTACACTACCTTGCTATCACCTTGGTGACATGCCATCAAGTAGTCAAGAAGAATTTACTTTGCTTTTAGGATGCTAGTTTTCTTATTTAGTAGAATACAAGGCTGGTCACAGTCTGCTATAAAGCCCTGATTATAAGTTATGCACTTCTTCATCTTTTGGTCAAATAATGCATATGTCTAGTGATTGCATTAAAATGATATATCTGTGGCACAATTATGTAGCACAGACTGAATCTAGCACTGTCTTCTTCTCTTTCCTGTCACAGTGTAGATAACTTCCTGGTCTGTTTCTCTCCCTTCATGTTTTTTAATGAGATCTCTGTTGTGATTTACATTTTAGCTGCCTTAGCAGATACTTTGAGTCAACAGGGATTGAAACAACTAAGTGGTGGTGCTATAGGTCTCCGAAATACTTGGACTACCACAAATCCAATACATCATCTTGTTTTATGAGGGAATTTCATAGGAACATTGACAGCAGAACTTAATCTTACTTCTTTCACTGAAAAGTTAAAGCCACCTTTTACAATATAGGGAGAATTATCAGAGAAATGCCCCTATGACCTACCATGTTACCACATTTGAGAAGTGTGCTAATGTCACTGCATTTAAACATTAGACTACTGCAAGAATAGTGCTAAAAATGCAGTAAAACATGCATTTACGCAGCAGTGATTTTAATGCATCTATTAGCGCTGATCATGTGACAGTCTACTTTCCAGGATGCCACTGGTGGCAGTATTATTCATCTTCCTATGGGAAGGTTGGGCCATAATTAGTAGCATAGCGCACTGCCTTATGCAAACATGTGAAATTAGATTATTTTCACAGATTTTGGCTGGTGGGGTATGGAAGAGCGTGTTCACAGTCTGGATGTGAGCTGTGACTGAGCTCCCGCACTGACTTGACAGATGACCAACTATGGCAAGACAGTTTTCGCTAAGGGTTTGCTTGACTCACATTTAGTAAGTTGTCTATCTAGCAAATCAAATCAACAGAGAAATGTGTGCGAGTTATGTGAAGAACTTAAAGGGCCATGCCAAGTTGCATTATGTTACTGAGAACGCTCTGGGCTGGTCCTTCTAATTCGGTTCTGGTCAATAGACCTTTTTAGTAGCCTGACAGGAAAAGGGGTTCACAACAATTTAGATCTTAAGGTACAGTGTGATCATGAGGACCACACAATAAAAGTCTGAATAAATAGCTTGAAGTTAAAAGGTTTATTACAAACTCAAAGCCAGACTGATATATATCAATCTCAAAAACATAGTATAAGAGTAAAAGATAACCAAAGGGAGACCAAAACGTCTTACAATATTGATCCTCAACAGCAAAGAACATATAAGAATTTCAGTGGCAGCAATACAAAAAATAAGGAAAAGGATTTGATGACTAGAGGAATGGTTTTGATCCTTCTCCCCATACATGGAAAAGACTTGCAACATCTACTAAACCCTACACTAAATTAAACAAAGGGAAACCCTAATGAATCGCAGGCGTGCAGGCGCGGGCGCGCCCAAGGCGCCTAAGGCAAGCCCGTCTGCGCCTGGACGTCGCCAGACGCCAGACACTCTGCTCGATCCGTTAAAGATATACGCCATTACTCACGTGCCGAGCTTTTGTCATACAACACTAATTGCTCTACTTGTATAAAGCATGCTTGGTCCCCACCGGTCGGCTCCTTCAAATGCAAACCATGTTCATTCCAATTTAGGCCATATGGGACGGACATATCTCCCCCCAACTCCACAGAGTTCAGGTTTCTCAGCCTGAACTGTCGGTCTTTGACGAAGCCTCATGCTGAGATTTTCGATCTATTAACAGAAGAGTCTCCGGACGTATTATTCCCGACCGAGACCTGGCTGACGCAGGATTCCGTTGCGGAATCTTGGCTAGCACTCCCCCAAGGCTATACTATGAAACAACTTAACAGAACCAGAAATAGAGGTGGAGGGATTGCATTAATCCACAAGGAACTGTACTCTTGCAGTTTCATGAAGGAGAACATCCCGGAATGCGAAAGTGCACTTTTTAAAATCACCCTTAACTACAATCTTACGGTTTCTGGACTGCTTATTTATTGGCCACCAGGGCCATCTAAAGTCTTTAGGGAAGAATTAGTGAATAAAGTAATTTTGCTTGCTAGTAAGGCAGCAAACTTTACCATCTTAGGAGACCTCAACTTACATCTAGAAGATAGCGGCACGACGGGCATTGCCAATTTATTAGCAGATCTAGAGGCATGTCAGTTAACACAATGGGTCTCTAATATTACACATGCAGCAGGTCACTTGTTGGACCCCATATTCTCCAACCTAGGCTCTTTAAAAACTGAGCCTCCGATCCCCATGGCCTGGACGGACCACTTTCTTGTCCCTTTTTCCCTTTACTGGCAAGGTAAGCCAGCGCCGAACCGTCCATTATCGGTGTCTAAACGACCTTGGCACAAATTAGAGGTTAATAAATTCCCCGATTTACTGTCAAACCACACTCCACAGCTGCCATCAAATATAGAGTTACCGAATACACGCTTTCAGGATTGGCTGACTCAAGCTCTGGACAGCTGTATTCCTGCTAAATTTAGCTTTAAACAAAAAAGAGGACAGTCGAACCCTTGGTTCAACGAATCCCTGATTAAAGCAAAGAAAAAATGTAAACAACTTGAGCGGGCCTGGAGGCGCATGTATGATATAGAAGCAAAAAATAAATACCGCAAATCCATTAAAGCTTACCATAAGCTGGTCTGGATAGCCAGAGCGGAGTATATTGCTGGTAAAATTTCGGAGAGCAACAATTCCCCCAAAACGTTTTTCTCCCTTCTTAAAGTTATGAAATGTGCAAACTTGAAAGCCGACTCACCTGTCACCTCTAATAATCAGTGTGACAAATTGGCTGGTTATTTTGTACACAAGGTGGATAAAATTTATAAAAGCTGTCCCCCGGTCACTACCAATATTGACCAGAGGGAAGGGCATAAGGACAGGGGACCCATTATCGATAAAACACTGTGTTCCTTCCCCCAACTATCCCTTATTGAGACTGAGTCTCTCTGCTTGAAAATCAAATCAGGCTCTCCAGCTGATTCCTTGAGACCAGCTCAATTCTGCCAATTTCGCAACCCCATTTTACCAGTGACCAGGGATTTGATTAATTTATCTCTGACCTCAGCGCTTACACCATCAGCCTGGAAGCACGCTAAAGTGACACCTCTTTTGAAGAAAGTATCGTTAGACCCATCTGAACCGGGTAATTATCGCCCCATTTCTCAGCTCCCTTTTATAGCCAAGGCTACTGAATCCCATGTCAATACTATTCTGACAGAGTTTATAGAGGAAAATGCCATCCTGGACTCTTCGCAAAATGGCTTCAGAGCCCGTCACAGTACTGAGTCGGCTCTTTTGGCAGTGACTGAGGAAATTTGTAGTAGCTTAGACGACGGAAATTCCACGGCCTTAATTCTTTTGGATTTAAGTGCTGCTTTCGACACTGTCTCCCATGAAATATTACTGTGCAGGTTAAAGGAGATAGGGATTGGGGGTACGGCCTTGGCCTGGTTTCGCTCTTTCCTAGAGGGCAGAACTTTCCAGGTCATAGTGCCACCCTACCACTCCCAGGAGTTGGCGATCAGACATGGGGTTCTGCAAGGATCGATACTGAGACCCGTGCTCTTTAACATCTATGTACAACCCTTGGCAGTGGTGGCAAAAAGCAGAGAACTGTCTTTGGTTTCCTACGCCGACGACACCCAATTAGTCATCATCTTTTCTAAGAAATGTAAAAATAATCTCATCAAATTTAAGGAGGATATGCTGGTGATCGCTAATTGGATGACAACAAACTGCTTGCAGCTAAATGCCAGTAAGTCGGAAATTCTGCTGTTCAGGAGAGACAGCGATATGTGGTCTGAGCAATGGTGGCCAGACCAATCAAAACCAGCACCTCTGCCTAAGGAGGCGGTCAAAAACCTGGGCTTTTGGATCGATAGAGGTCTTTCTTATGACGCTCAATCCAAATTAGTCGCAGGGACCTGCTTCGGGCTCCTGAGACGGTTAAAACCTCTGCTTGGCTTCTTTGAGCCCAAAGTCCGGCAGACTATTTTACAGGCTACAATTTTATCTAGACTGGATTATGGCAATTCCCTATATTTGGGTGCCAACAAATCCTGCATTCAGCGCCTTCAGAGAATACAAAACGCAGCAGCCCGTACTCTATTGGCGCTTCTGAAATCATGTTCAGTGTCTAAGTTTTTACCTAAGCTACACTGGCTACCGGTAGAAAAAAGAATCCAGTTCAAGACACTATGTGTTGCTCACAAAATCTTGACTCAACAAGCTCCTCCGGTCCTAGCAGACCTGCTAACACCATACGTTCCGAGCCGTCTCCTGCGGTCAGCTGACCAAGGGTTGGCATGTACCCCCAGAGCTCTAAGAGCCAGAGCTGGTGGTCTCTCTTTTAAAGTTTTAGCGGCCAAACTCTGGAACTCCCTTCTGATTGCTATTAGAGGGCTCCAAGATCACCTAGCTTTTCGGAAAGCCATAAAGACCTGGCTCTTTCCGGCGTAACTTTCTCTCCTCTTTCTGGGCTGTCACTACTTACTGGTGTTTTGGGTAGCGCTGGGACGCCCCATCGCTGGGGCAGCTATGCGCTGTACAAATCCGCTAATAATAATAATAATAATCGAGGAAAAAAGAAAGGTGTTAGCATCAGAACCTCTGTAGAAGCTCTATAAGTAAAAAATCATGTATACCATGAAGCCACACAATCAGAGATGTCAAGAGAGGTCTGTACCTCTCTAAGTCAAAAGGGAGTTCTGACTAACTCAAGGTGAGTTCACTAATTTAAATACACAAAGAACATTCAAGAAATATGACCTCACACACATCACACTACTTTTCCAGTTCCCAAGAAAGAACTTGGCGCCTTGAACACTACTCCCATATTCCATTCTCTGCTTCCAAAGCGTCCTTGGATTCCTCCCTTCGTCTGATAGTACCAACTGGTAACACTCCCTTTGTTCTTCATTAAAATCATTCTCCTTGCCAGTTCTTCCTCGCCTCACTATCTCTGAAATACAATGTGCTTTTCACTAACTATTGAATGCCATTTGTCTGCACCTGCAGAGGAGAAGAACATGCAGAAAAACAACTTTCACATTAGTATTAAATGTGTCGACTATAAGCTTAAGGCCCAAAATCACGCTAACAATTTCCTTAAAATGCATTTTAATTCTACAAACTACATATAAGTGATACTGTACTCTTATATGTGGCACATGAAACTATTTCATGTATTGTTAAAAAGAAACGACTGTTGGTCACAATTCATAAAGAACGCATTAGACACACATATGATTTATTCTCACTAATCCCAGGTGCATACACTGCATTAAATGCATTTTAGTGCACCACCTTACAATATAAACTTATAGAAGATTAATATCCGCAATCCAGATGTCTCTGAAAAGGATAACCATTAATATGCACACACAAATATATGAAAACGCAAAATAGATGCACTTTTTATACTTTTAGTGCACCTTATCTCTTTAGTATTTTTGTGTCATATGAATACATAAGGCCAAATGTAAATATATATGTGGCCTAACCAATGGAAAACAATGGAGCCAAAATTATGCTACTCCGTTACAAAAGTAAAAACTAATTGCAACCAAAGTGAGGAAAAACAGATATGGGAACGGTGGAGAAAAGCAGTTCTTGAAGGGATAGTAACACCTTAACCCATTTGATTAGAAATGGGTAAAAAATGCAACAGTAATGTCCAAAAGGAACAATGGAAATGGCATTTAGGGTTTCTTCCTCTCACATTCTTAGGGCATGTAAAGCCTGGCAGATTTTCGAATTTATTTAGCCAGTTTGTGTTAGCAGTCATTATCCATGAACAACTACGCCTACTGAAGGTGGGTGTGTATTTGCTCATTTGATATCTGCTGTGCCCTGCCTATCTAGAGTGTAGTTAAATTTTCTGAAAACAGGCAGGTATGGAAAATCGCATCCTGCCTGACAACCCCTCATATTTCTATGGTGTGGTAAAAATGATTCCATTTTTAGTCAACTTGGTAGAACATACATTTTTTTTAAATTTTTGGGACATATCAGTAGTATAGTCCTCCCTAAATGCTCTTACCATTTCATCAAAATTGGTTATATTTTCCCTGATTTATTACTTAGTTAGTTTGGTCACTTTTAAATTTCTGGGCAGGTTTTAGGCTTTATTGTTTAACCCCTTCGCTGCTAGGCCTTTCCCCCCCCTGTGCTAAGCCTTTTTTTGGCTATTTGGGGTAGTTCGCGCTTAGGCCCCTGTAACTTTTTGACCACATAAGGTATCCATGCCAAATTTGCGTCCTTTTCTTCCAACATCATGGGGATTCTAAAAGGACCCAGGGTTTGTGGATTCCCCTGGAGGGGACCCAGAAATTAGCCAAAATACAGCTAAATTTTGGGTTTTTTGGGAAAAATGCGAAACAAGGGCTTTCCCCCTGAAAATGGTATCAAAAAAGGGGTTGTGGGGATGAAATCACCATCTTCCAAGCTTTCAGGGACAAGCAGACTTTTGTCCGAAAACCAACATTTTTTACACAGTTTTGGCATTTTTCTGGGACATAGCCTATTTTTGCTATTTTTTGTGCATTCAACCTCCTTCCAGTTAATGGTAGAAATGGGTACAAAAGCAATAATGGATCCTGGAAAGCTATACATTTTTTAACAGTAGACAAAATTCTAAATTCAGCAAGGGGTCATTTGTGTAGATCCTTTAAGTTTTCTTTATAGAAACTAACAGTTAAATAAAGGAAAAATTGAAAATTAGTTGAAAAAAACAGCCATTTGTGTCAACGTTTTCACCTGTAACTTCTTCTAATTATGACAGGTATTTGAAAGCAATATACCGTTATATCTGCTGGACCTTTCTGGTTGTGGGGATATATAGGACTTGTAGGTTCACCAAGAACCCAACGAACTCAGAGCCAATAACTTATCAGCGTCTTGCAATGGTTTTTTATTATGTACCGGGTATATAGCAATTATTTTGGGAAAATGTATACATGGAAAAATTGGTATGAAAGACACCTATGTATTTCTGAAATGGTAACAAAATGTAGAGTTTATAAACAGTAGATATTTGCACATTTCCGAAATTGGGAGTACCCATACTAGCATGTGAATTATAGGTCATTTTTCAAAATGACTTATTTTTTACACATTGTCTTTCATTTGGAAGGCAGAAATGCATCGAAAGTCAATAGGTAATAACATTTGCTCTACAATTCTGTGTTACGCTAAGTCTCCCGATAAAAATGGTACCTCACTTGTGTGGGTAGGCCTTGTGCCCACGACAGGAAACGGCTCAAAACGTAACATGGACACACCACATTTTCACAATGAAAAATTACCCTTTTTTTGCAAAGTGCCTAGCTGTAGTTTTTGAACCCTAGCTCTGCTGGCACCTAGGGAAACCTAGCAAACCTATACATTTTTGAAAACTAGATACCCAGGGGAATCCAGGATGGGGTGACTTGACTGGCTCTCACCAGGTTCTGTTACCCAGAATCCCTTGCAAACCTAACAAATTGTAAAAAAAAACACATTTTCCTCACTTTTCTGTGGTGGAAAGTTCTGGAATCTGCGTGGATCCACAAAATTCCACCCACCCCGCGTCCCCCAAAGTCTTTCGAGAAAAACGGTACCTCACTTGTGTGGGTAGGCCTAGTGCCCGCGACAGGAAACGGCCCAAAACACAACGTGGACACACCACATTTTCACAGTGAAAAATGACCCCTTTTTTGCCAAGTGCCTAGCTGTGGTTTTTGAACCCTAGCTCTGCCGGCACCTAGGTAAACCTAGCAAACCTATACATTTTTGAAAACTAGACACCCAGGGGAATCCAGGATGAGGTGACTTGACTGGCTCTCACCAGGTTCTGTTACCCAGAATCCCTTGCAAACCTAACAAATTGTCAAAAAAAAAACATTTTCCTCACTTTTCTGTGGTGGAAAGTTCTGGAATCTGTGTGGATCCACAAAATTCCACCCGCCCTGCTTTCCCCAAAGTCTTCCGAAAACAATGGTACCTCACTTGTGTGGGTAGGCCTAGTGCCCGCGACAGGAAACAGCGCAAAACGCAACGTGGACACACCACATTTTCACAGTGAAAAATGACCCTTTTTTTGAAAAGTGCCTAGCTGTAGTTTTTGAACCCTAGCTCTGCTGGCACCTAGGGAAACCTAGTAAACCTATTCATTTTTGAAAACTAGACACGCAGGGGAATCCAGGATGGGGTGACTTGACTGGCTCTCACCAGGTTCTGTTACCCAGAATCCCTTGCAAACCAAAAGAATTGTCAAAAAAACTACATTTTCCTCACTTTTCTGTAGTGGAAAGTACTGGAATCTGCGTGGATCCACAAAATTCCACCCACCCCGCGTTCCCCAAAGTCTTCCAAAAAAAATGGTACCTCACTTGTGTGGGTAGGCCTAGTGCCCGCGACAGGAAACAGCGCAAAACACAACGTGGACACACCACATTTTCACAGAGAAAAATGACCCTTTTTTTGCAAAGTGCCTAGCTGTAGTTTTTTAACCATAGCTCTGCCGGCATCTAGAGAAACCTAGCAAGCCTATACATTTTTGATAACTAGACACCCAGGGGAATCCAGGATGGAGTGACTTTACTGGCTCTCACCAGGTTCTGTTACCCAGAATCCCTTGCAAACCTAAACATTTTTCAAAAAAACCACACTTTCCTCACTTTTCTTTGGTGGAAAGTTCTGGAATCTGTGTGGATCCACAAAATGCCTCCCACCCCGCGTTCCCCAAAGTCTTCCCAAAAAAATGGTACCTCACTTGTGTGGGTAGGCCTAGTGCCCGCGACAGGAAACAGCGCAAAACGCAACATGGACACACCACATTTTCACAGTGAAAAATGACCCTTTTTTTGCAAAGTGCATAGCTGTAGTTTTTGAACCCTAGCTCTGCTGGCACCTAGGGAAACCTAGCAAACCTATACATTTTTGAAAACTAGACACCCAGGGGAATCCAGGATGGGGTGACTTGACTGGCTCTCACCAGGTTCTGTTACCCAGAATCCCTTGCAAACCAAAAGAATTGTCAAAAAAACTACATTTTCCTCACTTTTCTGTAGTGGAAAGTACTGGAATCTGCGTGGATCCACAAAATTCCACCCACCCCGCGTTCCCCAAAGTCTTCCAAAAAAATGGTACCTCACTTGTGTGGGTAGGCCTAGTGCCCGCGACAGGAAACAGCGCAAAACACAACGTGGACACACCACATTTTCACAGAGAAAAATGACCCTTTTTTGCAAAGTGCCTAGCTGTAGTTTTTTAACCATAGCTCTGCCGGCATCTAGAGAAACCTAGCAAGCCTATACATTTTTGATAACTAGACACCCAGGGGAATCCAGGATGGAGTGACTTTACTGGCTCTCACCAGGTTCTGTTACCCAGAATCCCTTGCAAACCTAAACATTTTTCAAAAAAACCACACTTTCCTCACTTTTCTTTGGTGGAAAGTTCTGGAATCTGTGTGGATCCACAAAATGCCTCCCACCCCGCGTTCCCCAAAGTCTTCCCAAAAAAATGGTACCTCACTTGTGTGGGTAGGCCTAGTGCCCGCGACAGGAAACAGCGCAAAACGCAACATGGACACACCACATTTTCACAGTGAAAAATGACCCTTTTTTTGCAAAGTGCATAGCTGTAGTTTTTGAACCCTAGCTCTGCTGGCACCTAGGGAAACCTAGCAAACCTATACATTTTTGAAAACTAGACACCCAGGGGAATCCAGGATGGGGTGACTTGACTGGCTCTCACCAGGTTCTGTTACCCAGAATCCCTTGCAAACCTAAAAAACTGTTAAAATAACCATATTTTCCTCACTTTTCTGTGGTGGAAAGTTCTGGAATCTGCGTGGATCCACAAAATGCCACCCACCCCGCGTTCCCCAAAGTCTTCCGAAAAAAATGGTACCTCACTTGTGTGGGTAGGCCTGGTGCCCGCGACAGGAAACAGCGCAAAACGCAACTTGTACACACCACATTTTCACAGTGAAAAATGACCTTTTTTTTGGGAAAGTGCCTAGCTGTAGTTTTTGAACCCTAGCTCTGCCGGCACCTAGGGAAACCTAGCAAACCTATATATTTTTGAAAACTAGACACCCAGTAGAATCCAGGATGGGGTGACTTGACTGGCTCTCACCAGGTTCTGTTACCCAGAATCCCTTGCAAACCTAAAAAACTGTTAAAATAACCATATTTTCCTCACTTTTCTGTGGTGGAAAGTTCTGGAATCTGCGTGGATCCACAAATTTCCACCCACCCCGCGTTCCCAAAAGTCTTCCCAAAAAAATGGTACCTCACTTGTGTGGGTAGGCCTAGTGCCCGCTACAGGAAACAGCGCAAAACGCAACGTGGACACACCGCATTTTCACAGTGAAAAATGACCCGTTTTTTGCAAAGTGCCTAGCTGTAGTTTTTTAACCCTAGCTCTGCCGGCACCTAGGGAACCCTAGCAAACCTATACATTTTTGAAAACTAGACACCCAGGGGAATCCAGGATGGGGTGACTTGACTGGCTCTCACCAGGTTCTGTTACCCAGAATCCCTTGCAAACCTAAAAAATTGTCAAAAAAAACACATTTTCCTCACTTTTCTGTGGTGGAAAGTTCTGGAATCTGCGTGGATCCACAAAATTCTACACCCCCCGCATTCCGCAACGTCTTCTGAAAAAAATGGTACCTCACTTGTGTGGGTAGGCCTAGTGCCCGCGACAGGAAACAGCGCAAAATGCAACGTGGACACACCAGATTTTCACAGTAAAAAATGACCCTTTTTTTGCAAAGTGCCTAGCTGTAGTTTTTGAACCCTAGCTCTGCCGGCACCTAGGGAAACCTAGCAAACCTATATATTTTTGAAAACTAGACACCCAGGAGAATCCAGGATGGGGTGACTTGACTGGCTCTCACCAGGTTCTGTTACCCAGAATCCCTTGCAAACCTAAACAATTGTCAAAAAAACCACATTTTCCTCACTTTTCTGTGTTGGAAAGTTTTGAAATCTGTGTGGATCCACAAAATTCCACCCACCCGCGTTCCCCAAAGTCTTCCAAAAAAAATGGTACCTCACTTGTGTGGGTAGGCCTAGTGCCCGCGACAGGAAACAGCGCAAAATGCAATGTGGACACACCACATTTTCACAGTGAAAAATGACCCTTTTTTTGCAAAGTGCATAGCTGTAGTTTTTGAACTCTAGCTCTGCCGGCACCTAGGGAAACCTAGCAAACCTATACATTTTTTAAAACTAGACTCCCAGGGGAATCCAGGATGGGGTGACTTGACTGGCTCTCACCAGGTTCTATTACCCAGAATCCCTTGCAAACCTAAAAAATTGTCAAAAAAACACATTTTCCTCACTTTTCTGTGGTGGAAAGTTCTGGAATCTGCGTGGATCCACAAAATTCCACCCACCCCGCGTTCCCCAAAGTCTTCCAAAAAAAATGGTACCTCACTTGTGTGGGTAGGCCTAGTGCCCGCGACAGGAAACAGCGCAAAACGCAACGTGGACACACCACATTTTCACAGTGAAAAATGACCCTTTTTTTGCAAAGTGCTAGCTGTAGTTTTTGAACCCTAGCTCTGCCGGCACCTAGGGAACCCTAGCAAACCTATACATTTTTGAAAACTAGACACCCAGGGGAATCCAGGATGGGGTGACTTGACTGGTTCTCACCAGGTTCTGTTACCCAGAATCCCTTGCAAACCTAAAAGATTGTAAAAAAAACCACATTTTCCTCACTTTTCTGTGGTGGAAAGTTCTGGAATCTGCGTGGATCCACAAAATTCCACCCACCCCGCGTTCCGCAAAGTCTTCCAAAAAAAATGGTACCTCACTTGTGTGGGTAGGCCTAGTGCCCGCGACAGGAAACTGCGCAAAACGCAACGTGGACACACCATATTTTCACAGTGAAAGATGACCCTTTTTTGCAAAGTGCCTAGCTGTAGTTTTTGAACCCTAGCTCTGCCGGCACCTAGTGAAACCTATCAAACCCACACATTTATGAAAAGTAGACACCCGGGGGATTCCAGGGAGGTATGGCTTGTGTGGATCCCCCAACGTTTTCTTACCCAGAATCCCCTGCAAACCTGAAATTTTGCTGAAAAAAATCACTTTTTTCACACATTTTTGTGTGGGAAAGTTGTGGCATCACGGGGCTGACACAAATTTCCTACCACCCAGCGTTCTCCCAGGTCTCCCGATAAAAATGGTGCCTCACTTGTGTGGGAGGCCCAAGTACCCGTGACAGGCAAGGGCCCAAAACGTATTGAGGCGACATCAAAATTGCCTATCACAACACGACCTGGTTTTGCAAGGGGGGTCCCATGACTTTTTGGCCCGGGGCTCGGTGGCCACCTAGGGAAACCTACCAAACCCACACATTTCTGAAAAGTAGACACCCGGGGGATTCCAGGGAGGTATGTGTGCGTGGATCCCCCAACATTTTCTTACCCAGAATCCCCTGCAAACCTGAAATTTTGCTGAAATAATTACTTTTTTCACACATTTTTGTGTGGGAAAGTTGTGGCATCACCGGGCGGACACAAATTTCCTACCACCCAGCGTTCCCCCAGGTCTCCCGATAAAAATGGTGCCTCACTGCGTGTGGGAGGCCCAAGTACCCGCGACAGGCAAGGGCCCAAAGCGTATTGAGGCGACATCAAATTGCCTATCACAGAACGACCTGGTTTTGCAAGGGGTCCCATGAGTTTTGGCCCGGCTCGGCGGCCACCTAGGAAACCTACCAAACCCACACATTTCTGAAAAGTAGACATCCGGGGGATTCCATGGAGGTATGGCTTGCATGGATCCCCCTACGTTTTCTTACCCAGAATCCCTTGCAAACCTGAAATTTTGCTGAAAAAATCACTTTTTTCACACATTTTTGTGTGGGAAAGTTGTGGCATCACCGGGCTGACACAAATTTCATACCACCCAGCGTTCCCCCAGGTCTCCTGATAAAAATGGTGCCTCACTTGGGTGGGAGGCCCAAGTACCCGCAACAGGCAAGGGCCCAAAACGTATTGAGGCAACATCAAAATTGCCTATCACAAAATGTTTTGGGCCCTTGCCTGTCGCTGGTACTTGGGCCTCCCACCCGAGTGAGGCACCATTTTTATCAAGAGACCTGGGGGAACGCTGGGTGGTAGGAAATTTGTGTCAGCCTGGTGATGCCACAACTTTCCCACACAAAAATGTGAGAAAAAAGTGATTTTTTCAGCAAAATTTCAGGTTTGCAGAGGATTCTGGGTAAGAACGTTGGGAGATCCATGCAAGCCATACCTCCCTTGAATCCCCTGGGTGTCTAGTTTTCAGAAATGTGTGGGTTTGGTATGTTTCCCTAGGTGGGCGCCGAACCCCGGGCCAAAAAGTCATGGGTCCCCCCTTGCAAAACCAGGTCGTTTTGTGATAGGCAATTTTGATGTCGCCTCAATACGTTTTGGGCCTTTGCCTGTCGCAGGTACTTGGGCCTCCCACCCAAGTGAGGCACCATTTTATCGGGAGACCTGGGGGAACGCTGGGTGGTAGGAAATTTGTGTCAGCCCGGTGATGCCACAACTTTCCCACACAAAAATGTGTGAAAAAAGTGATTTTTTCATCAAAATTTCAGGTTTGCAGGGGATTCTGGGTAAGAAAACGTTGGGGGATCCACACAAGCCATACCTCCCTGGAATCCCCTTGGTGTCTAGTTTTCAGAAATGTGTGGTTTGGTAGGTTTCCTAGGTGGCCGCCAGCCCGGGCCAAAAGTCATGGGATCACCCTTGCAAAACCAGGCCGTTTTGTGATAGGCAATTTTGATGTTGCCTCAATACGTTTTGGGCCCTTGCCTGTCGTGGGTACTTGGGCCTCCCAACCGAGTGAAGCACCATTTTTATCAGGAGACCTGGAGGAACGCTGGGTGGTAGGAAATTTGTGCCAGCCCGGTGATGCCACAACTTTCCCACACAAAAATGTGTGAAAAAAGTGTTTTTTCAGCAAAAGTTCAGGTTTGCAGGGGATTCTGGGTAAGAAAACATTGGGGGATCCACGCAAGCCATACCTCCCTGGAATTCCCCGAGTGTCTAGTTTTCAGAAATGTGTGGGTTTGGTAAGTTTCCCTAGGTGACCGCCGAGCCCCGGGCCAAAAAGTCATGGGACCCCCCTTGCAAAGCCAGGTCGTTTTGTGATAGGCAATTTTGATGTCGCCTCAATATGTTTTGGGCCCTTGCCTGTCACGGGTACTTGAGCCTCCCACCCGAGTGAGGCACCATTTTTATCGGGAGACCTGGGGGAACACTGGGTGGTAGGAAATTTGTGTCAGCCCCGTGATGCCACAACTTTCCCACACAAAAATGTGTGAAAAAAGTGATTTTTTCAGCAAAATTTCAGGTTTGCAGGGGATTCTGGGTAAGAAAACGTTGGGGGAACAATGCAAGCCATACCTCCCTGGAATCCCCTGGGTGTCTACTTTTCAGAAATGTGTGGGTTTGGTAGGCTTCCCTAGGTGGCCGCCGAGCCCCGGGCCAAAAACTCATGGGACCCCCCTTGCAAAACCAGGTCGTTTTGTGATAGGCAATTTTGATGTCGCCTCAATACGTTTTGGGCCCTTGCCTGTCGCGGGTCCGTGACCCACCCACGCGAGTGAGGTACCATTTCTATTGGGATACTTGGAAAAAGGCGGAGGGGTAGGAAATTTGTTGTTTCTGTCTGCAGCGTGAACATTTTGGCACAATAATGCAAGAAAAATGTGACAGACACAATTTGAGGTTTGCAGGACATTCTGGGTAAGATAACTTGTTGGGATCCACAAGAGAGACAGCAACATGTACTCCCATGGGTGTTTAGATTACGACAATATCTACAGTTGGTAGGTTATTCTTAGATAGAATGTACACCTTGGCAGAGAGACAAAAAAGGCAAAGAATACTGCATAGCCATCTATTCCTCAAGCACACACACATACTGGTTGGATTTGACATGAGGGCGAGTTCAGTATATAAAATGTTCTTAACAAGAGATTTCACAAAAATGAAATGCACTGTCAATAATTGAAAGGACAAAAAACTGAACTTGTGACTCGCAGCTCGTGAGCTGTAAAGTCACGTCAAGGCCCCAACCGCTTTACAGGCCATTCACACACCTTTCATACGTGATACAAGACCATTCACACCACCAGGCACAAAACCAACACATTACAACAGTCATAAAAAGGGACAAGGTACACCCGGCTTGAGAAAGACAGAAAAGACAAATATTTCTGCACAACCACCTATTCCTCAAGCACACAGACATACTGGTTGGATTTGGCACGAGGGTGAGTGATGGTTCAGTATATACAGTTGTATTAACCAGAGATTTCACAAAAATGAAAAGCACTGCTAATAATTGAAAGGACGAGAAACTGAACCATTGACTCACAGCTCGTGAGCTGTAAAGCCACGAAAAATCACCAACCTCTTTACAGGCCATTCATACACCTTTCATACGTGTGACACATACAAAACCACTCACAACACCAGCCGCGGGCCCAGCACATTACAACACTCACACCAGCAGACAGCGCCATTCAAGGGCCCATCACTTTCACACGCCCACATTCCTGACACAGCAACCACACCAGCTCACAGATTGCGTGGAGTGGCATTTGGCTAGCAGTATGTGTAGTGACCAGCAGCAAGTCACTACTCACACACCGCCAGCCAAGCGCCACTCCACCCACACCGCCAGCCAAGCGCAAGTCCACCCGCACCGCCAGCCAAGCGCCAGTCCACCCACACCGCCAGCCAAGCGCCAGTCCATGCACACCACCAGCCAAGCGCCAATCCATGCACACCGCCAGCCAAGTGCCAGTCCACGCACACCACCAGCCAAGCGCCAGTCCAAACACACTGCCAGCCAAGCGCCAGTCCATGCACACCACCAGCCAAGTGCCAGCCTACACACACCGCCATCACATTTAGGATTTTTTTTATACAAAAAGAAAACACAAACAAATTGCAAATAGAAACAAATCTATTAACACAAAATCTGAAACTAAATAGATTGCACAAATGCCAACCTTGAAACTGAACAAAAAATATAAAACAATAGAGACCAGGCAGTTCACTTTAGCACTCATGGATGCTCCCAAAAATTCTTTTGCGTGTGGTACATTCTAAAACAAGCAGGCACACACAGCCCAGGGTTAGAAGGACACTCGGGGCAGTACATTTGAGTCTCCTTCCGCGTACCTCTTCGCCAACAGACTCTACATCTCCTACTGGGAAAGTCTTTTGAGGGTGTGGGAGGAATGTGATCAGGAAAGTGGCAATCTTTCAATCTACCCACATCCTCCACCACTCCAACTCTAGGAACACTTGCCTGTTCCACTAGAACAAGACTGCCTATTACAGACTCCTGAAACTTAGCAAAAGTCATCTTTGACTCAGGACAAGAATCCTTGAACACAACAAAAGCATTAAAGGTTGCCAAGTGGAAAAGATGGATAGCCAACTTCTTATACCAAATGTAAGCCTTACGAAGAGCAGCGTAAGGTTCCAACCTCTGATCTACTCTGTCAACACCACCCATGTGCCTATTATAGTCTAAAATGCACACAGGCTTGCGCGCTTCAGCAACCTGACCCCAAACAGTCACAGGTGAAGTGCTTTCATCATGGATGGTAGTCAGCATGTAGACATCTCTCCTGTCTGAAAACTTCACAGCTAGAAGTTCCTCGCAACGCAATGCACTGCACTGTCCCCGCACAAGCTTTTGACAAACAAGTTCTTTTGGGAAACCTTTACGGTTAGAGCGGATTGTGCCACAAGCAACAGTGTCCACTTTTGCCAATTCCCTGAACAACCGCACACCAGTGTAGAAGTTATCTACATATAAATGGTGGCCTTTGTTAAAAAGTCTTCTACCAAGTTCCCACACAATTTTCTCAGTCACTCCAAAAGTGGACGGACAACCAGGGGGGTTAATCCTGGATTCCTTACCGGTGTACACCCTGAAATTAAAGACATATCCAGTCCTATTGTCACACAGCATATACAGCTTAATTCCATAGCGTGCCCTCTTACTAGGAATGTATTGCCTAAAAACCAAGCGGCCCTTGAACAACACCAAAGACTCATCCACTGCTATTTCTTTTCCTGGAGAATAGATCTCAGAAAATCGATCAACAAAGTGATCAAGGACAGGCCGAATCTTAAAAAGACGGTCACAATCAGGGTGATCTCGTGCCAACGCTAAACCATTATCGACAAAATGCAGCATCCGAAGCAGAAGCAAATACCTATCACGACTCATGACTGCCGGAAATATAGCCGTTGCCATCAAGGGACTAGTAGACCAATATGAAGATATTGATGGCTTCCTTAGCAAGCCCATCAAAAAAGTTAAACCCAAGAACATCTTCATCTCTTCCAGATTTGTGGGAGTCCACCGGTTAGCTCTAGAGTGGGGCTTAAGGCTAGCAGTGTTGTCCCTCAAAAACTGTTCGGCATACAAATTAGTCTGCTCAACAATCTCTGCCAAAAATACATCATCCATAAACAACTGAAAAACATTTATCGCAAAACGTTTTCAGTATTCACGCTACACCCTGGAACACCAGTAAAGTCTGGCAATGCCGGCTGCACCATGCCTGGGGCAACCCAGAGGTCAGCACTTTCAACGGGAAGCCTTGCAGCCCCAGGCTGCAACCCAGATGCCTCTTGCTGCACTATACCAATGGGAAGCCTTGCAGCCCCAGGCTGCAGCCCAGATGCCTCTTGCCGCACTATCAGCACATCAATGTCCTCCTCTAACACAGGCACCTCATCCGCACTAAGAATAGCTTCATCCGCACTGAGAGTAGCTTCATCATCCGATGATTCCATGTGGAGAGAAAACTCACTGCCTGAATCTTCCCCTCCCACCTCTGCCTCAGAATCAGAGTCAGTCTCTGAACCATGGTCAGAGGAAGACTCAAAAAGCATACCAACAACCTGCTGAGCAGTAATCCTGTGGCTAGCCATTATCCTTACTAAGAAAGGAGACTGCACAAACAAGTCAACAACTACTAACACTGTGCAAAATAAGTAATAAACAAAGTGTTGCTTTAGCACAAAGATCTATATACTCAAAAACAATATAACTCTCTTACCAAAGATAGCTACACTCACCAGCACCTACTCTGCAGAGACACAGCAAAAAGCAACGATATCCCACTAGAAAGAAAAAACAAAACCAATTACTCATAAGACAACAAAGTACACATCGAGCACTAATGCAAAAAGATTTTGACACTCAAAACACAGAAGCCAAACATACTGCTATTATTACACCATTTGCAAAAAACACATTCATGTAGGGAAATTAAACTAATTTAGAGTAAATAGTACAAAAAAATTCTCTTACCAAGCACATGCAACTACACAAGCTGCAGAACCAGCAGTAACAAAACCGCAACCTTGAACAGTCTAAAGAGCAAAAGCCTTGAACTAGAATAAAACAGAGAAATAAAAAAATTACTATTACATTTCACAAACAATAATACAATTAAAATTATAACACACAATGTCACTACCCAAATGGTCAATCTGCCAGATGGGCCTTCAAATAGGGCTGTGACAAATGGGGAGTGAACTTGCATAAGGGATCGGGTGAGCTTGTCTGAGGGTGGGGCAGAAAAGAGCAGACAGAAATGTGCCCCCTTGCAAAAGAAATAAATCCCTGGTGCCTAGTAGGGTTTTCTGCCTCCCCCCTCCCGAACAGGGCAAAAAGGCCAAAAAAAGGGGCAGATCTGTCCCCAGTAGGGGCAGAAAAAACATTATCCAAATTTTACCCCCTTAGAAGCAACCATGTCGCTTCCATTACACACAAAACAAAATCCCTGGTGCCTAGTGGGTTTTCTGCCCCCCCCTCCGTGGGCAGAAAGGCCAAAATAACAGGCCGATCTACACATATAAAGGAAATCTGCCCCCTGGAAGCGACCCTTGCCCAAGGGGTTGCTTCCAATTTAATTTCAAATAAGTCCCTGGTGTCTACTGGGGTTTTCCTGGGGGCAGAAAGGCCAAAAAAAGGGCCGATCTAATGCACATTAAAAAAAAGCCCCCCCCTGGAAGCGACCCTTGCCCAAGGGGTCGCTTCCATTTAAATTTTAAATAACTCCATGGTGTCTAGTGGGGTATTCTGCCAAATACATGGGCCGATCTGCCCCCAGGGGGGGCAGAATACACATTTTAAAAAAATGAGGCCCCTGGAAGCGACCCTTCCCCAAGGGGTCGCTTCCATTTTTTAAAAAAAAAGATCCCTGGCTCTAGTGGGCTTTTCTGCCCCCCTGGGGCCAGAAACGCCAAAAAACCCAGGCAATCTGTCCCCAGGGGGGGCAGAAAAGTCTTTAAAAAAATGGGCCCCCCTAAGGAAGCGACCCTTGCCCAAGGGGTCACTTCCTTTAAATAATTAAAGGACTCCCTGGTGTCTAGTGGGGTATTCTGGCAGAAAGGCCAAATACACGGCCCGATCTGCCCCCAGGGGGGGCAGAATACACATTTTAAAAAAATTAGGCCCCCGGAAGAGACCCTTTCCCAAGGGGTCGCTTCCTTTCTTGAAATAAAAAGATCCCTGGTTCAAGTGGGCTTTTCTGCCCCCCCTGGGGCCAGAAACGCCCAAAAACCAAGGCGATCTGGCCCCAGGGGGGGCAGAAAAGTCTAAACCAAATTTGTCCCCTTCAGGAAGCGACCCTTGCCCAAGGGGTCGCTTCCTTTAACTAAAAAAGAAATCCCTGGTGCCTAGTGGGGCATTCCTGCTGCACGATCGCGACGCTATGCGCGATCGTGCAGCAGGAATGCCCTGTATTGAGACATCAGGGGAGAGGAAATACTGTTTCCTCTCCCCCGATGCCTCAATGTGCCGCAATGTGCCCCCCCGGCCCACCGGAGCAGCAAAAACTTACCCTCCTCCTGGACGCGCTGGAAACAAATGGTTTCCAGCGCGTCCAGTGCTTCCTGATGATGTCGGCGCGCGCTGTGCACGCTGACGTCATGGGAATGCATGTGGGGGGGCGGGGTGGCAGCGGAAACTCTTCCGCTGCCATCCCCCTCTGTGGGGGCAAGATCAGCAACCCATGGGGGAAGCGCCAGTGCTTTCCCCATGGGCTGTGCTCATGACGGAGCGGTTCCGTCATGAGCACAGCCCAACCGATGCTCATGACGGAACCGCTCCGTCATGAGCATCGAAGGGGTTAATAAAGAGGGCTTTCTAGTCATTGTTTCACAGCACACAGTAGAAGCCTGTGGTTGTGACATGCACTTTTGCTAATATTGAGGGTCTGTGTTGGAAGGTGGTTTAGGTAGATACCTACCACTAGCAATAAGGCCACAATCACAATATAAGGTCCAGTCAAGGGCTCAATAAACTATTCACTTGTTCAACTCTAAGTAGCTGGCTGCGAGCAGGCAGGCTTAACTTAGGAGACAGGTGTGTAAAGCATTTAAAAACACCAATACCGTAAATAAGCAAGACACAACACACTATAAAACTCCAACACCAATTTATAAAAATAGGAAATATGTTTGTGATTAAAATGACACCAAAACGACAAAAATCCAATGTAGGGAAACAGAGATATGACTTTTCAAGGACTAAAAGTAAAACTAGCGCTTAGAAGCAAATAGCGCTCAAAGGCTTAAAAAAGGTTGTGCTGGACAGGGACAAAGTCAAAAATTCAGGCCACCCACAAGGTAACACTTTTACACTTACTTCCAGAAGTGTTTCTTGATGCAGAAAAAGGGTCCACAGAACCAGCGAAGAGTTTAGAAGCTCTGGTTTGTATCCAGGGATCTGGGACTACAACTCCCACAATGCACCTGGCCAATCCAATGAAAATCCAGATGAAGCTTGTCAGCTGGAGTTGTCCTTGATGTGGATGCTGCAGGTAGTCTTCTCTGCACTTTTTAACCTGTTACTGATCAGTAAGTTCACCCCTTATCCTTTAAGATATGCAAAGTCCTTTTGTTGTGAAGCCTTGTGAGTGCAGCAGGTGCAGTCCTTATGAAGATAGTCCTCTTTTGTACAGTATAAGGGTTCAGCAGGACAGGCCTTCTTCTGCAGATATTTCTTTTGGGTCTTTGAGGGTCCACAACACCAATGCATGTTCCAGAATCTCTGAGTTGCTCCTTTGGAAGTTGGCACTACAAGACCCATAATGCACCTGGCCAAATACTTGACAACCTACTGAACGCAGTCCAGCAGGGTTCTTCTTCGTGAATATGATGCAGGTGGGGCTCCTTTAACCTGTTGCTCTCTGGGAGTCCACTTCTTTAACTTTCAGAGCAAGGATAATGTCCTTTTTTGGCTGAAGAACAAAGTGTGCAGCAGGTGCAGTCCTAATATGTGCAGTCCTCACTTGTGCAGTCCAAGGGTCCAGCAGGGCAGTGCTTCTTCTCCTTGTGGTTTCAAGACAGGGATCTGAGTTGCTGGGCAGCTCTCCCATATTTGTCTAGTGTTCTTTGGTGACAAGCAGGGGGACACCCCTAACCAATGGGGTCCAGGGTACCACCCAGAAGTATGACAACTTCCTCCAAAGTGTGGCATTTTCTTGTCCCAGAGATCAATTTACTTTTTAAATCAAAAATGAAGAAACTCTCTCCTGGAGGTTAAGATCTGGCTAAGCCAGCCCACTGGCATGGCTGTTTCCCTAACACTCCCCTTCTAGTCACTCTGCAAATTGAATTACTGGGGCTCCTGCCTGGCTTGGGGTCCAGGATGTGGGGGTGAGCCTGTGTTCTTTTCTGTCCTTCCCTCTTTGAAGGCCAGTTTCGCTACTCCACCTCCATCCTGCCTTTTGCTCTGTAGCAGCAGATCTCCTCCCACCACATGTCCTTTGTCTCTATGCGGGCCACTTCACACCACATCAGAGCACTTTGGCTCAGCCTGTCAAAGGCTGGCCAATCAGGAGAGGCTGCCAGAAGGCTGGAATTTAGCACAACAGAAAAGCAAGTTCAATAACTTCTTTTCTGCAATAGTTATAATAAATCTAACCTTGACAAGTTGTTGGATTTTTCGTAACTATTCTTTTAAGACTTTGAAATATCATTTTAGCTCATTCCTGTCAATAGTTATACTTTTTAAAAAAATAATTCCCATGCTAGCCTATGGAGCCAATGTGTTTCAATGGAGAAAAACTAAATTGGCAGTTTTTCCATCACCATGGCATATAAAACATATTGAAAACTGTCCCTGACTATTTTTACATGGCACACTACCCTGGGGGCACCTAGCGTAGATCTTAGGGTGACTTTTATGTATAAATAAGGTAATTTAAGGCTTTGGAATTACCTTTCATTCCAAAGTTGAATTTGCATATAATCTTAATTTAAAAGCTGCCTGGGAAGCAGGCATGACTAAAAATTACAGTAGGTAACACAGCAGTGCACACTTAAATGCATTAAATCCACTGGGCCTCTAAACCTCCATGCCCTACCATGTACTAGGGGCTTACTGGTAGGTTGTAAGTACCAATTATAATTATACCTAATTACCACGTACACAGAGCACAGGCCCTGGGTCTGTTTAGCAGAGCCCAGGGCACAAACATAGTCAGAAAACCAGCATCTAATAGTCAAAATGGGGCAAAAATGGGGGAGGGGCACTTCAAAAAGCCCTGTTTCTCACAGTATGTGCATGTGCATCAATTTTGTGTGCAAAAGCAACTGATTGGGCTGTATCATGATCCCATTCTTTGTGCTTGCCCCCTGAGAAGGGGTCTATGCATTCTATTCCCCATCATCATTGCATACCTTAACTAGAAAAGTACGAAAATATAGAGCAATAATTCCCTATTCGTGTTTCCAAGCTCTGCTCTGAGTAAATTACTGTATCGTCAGAAATATACTCCAAAACTACAATATTAAAGCAGCTGTGTGCTTTTCATTCATCTCTGTTTTGGGCCTACGTTTTTACTGGCGCATAGACCGAGTATGTGTGCATGAACAGTTATCATGGTATCCATAGAGGACCAATTGAAACGGCCACAAACAGTGAGTGGCAAGGTTCAAACCTCCTGTAGCTTAAAATTGATTCAAAAGAGGTGCTAGCCCTTTTTCCAGTAGAACCACTTGCACACTGAACCCCTATAAACACACAACCCGCTACGGAACTAAAAACCACAAAATTAAATTAAATTAAATGCAGTAACTACTAAGGGCCTAATTACGATGTCGGTCAGACGACATCAGAGCGGAAACGGGCTGCCCAACAAGGAGTCGGCAGTTCCGCTTCCACAATTAGGATGCAACCACCTTCACAGCGGTCGCAAAGTGTATATTTTCTATTGAGGCTTGTGCTACGGGTTGCAGCACCAGCCTCAATAGAAAATGTACACTTTTAAAATATCCCTGCACTGTGTGGCAGGCACCATGTGGTGCATGCCACACAGTGCAGGGATGTTAAGGGGGGCACCCAGGCCTCATAGCGGAGGCCACGGGGGCACGGGGACCCTGCTAGGGGCCCCCAAAGTGACTTTCCAACTGTCTTTCCATGTCGGAAAGGCCAACATGGAAAGGCTGAGGCAAACGGACATCATAATCCCGACGGCGGTGGCTGAGCAGGCACTGTCGCCGCCATTTGGGGATTATCAGTCCTTCTGATACTCTGACGGGCTCCTTGAGTCTGTCAGAAGCACAACAGAACCCCCCACGGGTTTCTCTCCGACCGCCTGTATTGTAATATGGCGGTCAGAGGGAAACCATCCATGTCGGGCGGAAAGCCTCTGACTACCTGTCGGATAGCTTACCTCCCCGACATCGAAATCGTGCCCTAAAAATGGAACACATATATTAAAAAACATAGACAATAATTATACAAACATATACATCATATACATTTACAATATATATTTAAATACATAACAATCACTAAAAAATTATATTTTGAACAACTATATCATTGCAAACAATACTAATGTCTTCGATATTTTAAAATTCGACATTGCTTACCTTAAAATCGATTTTCTTGACTTCAATATTCTTGCTGACGATATTTCCATGTCCCAATATTTTAGACTCGATATTTTGGTATGGGAATATATGTTTTTTTTTCAATATTCTGTCTGAATACCGAATGGTTTCAAACCAAACTTGTCACGAAAGTAGTGTTTTTTAATTTTGTGTAAATCTATTAAATTCTTTTGATAAAGGTGCCGAGTCATTTAAAAGAGTTAACTTTTTGTAGATCTTGTCATTTGAAAAGCCATTTGCTAGTTTGCTTACTTTAGCATTGTTTGAGCAATATTCATGAAATTTGACAGATACTTAGGGCCCGATTTAGAGTTTTCTGCACACTATACTCTGTCAGAAATATGATGGAGTACCATGCCTGCCCAACCTTAGGTCTACCTACCTCATTTAGAGGTATGCTGACTCTAAGTTTTTCTTTGACAGAGCCCCCTTTGGCTCCGTCGATAGTAAACTTCCTTCGATGGCCCAAGGAAGTAGGAGCCTTCAGAGGAAGGACATTACACTTTTTGCTCTATTTAGGGGATGGTGGTCTAATGTCTTTTGTGTTCCTTTTCATCACTGCCAGGAAAAACCTGGTGATGAGTAATAGGAAAAAAAGCTAATGACCCTCACAATGTGACAAAAGACTCCCAGGATGTGGAGTCATTTGATTTTTTATTTTCTAAAGCAAACTCTCAATTTTGAAATCACCAAGAGTAATCTCAGCATAATAAGGACCTAATTTAGAGTTTGACAGATGGTACTCCATCCACGAGGGTGACGGGGACACTAGTTTAACCATCATGATGGCGTACCGTCCGTCAGATTTTGAGATCGCAGCTAGCCCGGCGATTATCTCTGTACATTAACCACCGTCACCCTAACTTTCGTACATTGAAAGGGGACCCACCACAACGTTTTGTACATTGAAATGAAGTGACGTCACGCAAACCTTTTGTACATTGAAAGGAACCATGTGCATCAAACATTTTGCACTTTGAAAGAAACAAGGCGGCCTTCCAAACTTTTGTACACTGAAAGGGACTGCTGAGATCGTGGTTCATTTCAACATAGAGATTTGATCACAAGTCTGATGATTATCTCTAAATTTGAAGGATGGTAATGTCCTCCATCACCCTGACATCTGTCAAATTCTGAATCAGGGCCTTATTATTTTGAGATTTCTTTTGGTTATTTTAAATGTGTGGCAAATCAGTTGGGGGAGAGATTAAAAAGAAGGCTATAAGACTGATAATTTGTTAGTAACTTTGGTGCTGTGTGATGAATCTGCATGAAATTTGGCAGAAACATGGAAGAATTTGTTTTCATCAGAACAACTTTCAGAGAGCCATGGTGCAAGCAGGGGCTAGTAGGCCCAACCGTGGGGGTAAGGCATTTTACTCGTGATGTACTGGGGCCCAACCTACTATGCGTCTTGAGTAACTTGGCCAAGCACTACATCTTCCAGCACTTGACTCTCAGTGGTAGCACAAGTCAAGCAGTCTGAGGCTTTTTTGGGGAAAGTAGGTCTAACACAATCACAGGCTCATAACTCAAACTACAAGTAGTAACAACAGTAATGTGATTTTTCTGTCAAATATTAGTATTTATGCAAAAAAGAGTATGTTAATGTAGCATACAAAGCATTGCTAGTGTCGTCCCTGAGTCCCCTGTTCCGTTAAGTGTGTCTGTCATTCCCCATTTGATACTGGAGGTGACTCCTGGATGCAGCCCATAAGGAAATGCTTCTTTTTTCATGATCACCACAAAACGTATGGATCGATGCTGTTGGTTTTTTGGCCCTGGAAGGAGCAATGAGTCCTGCTAAACAGGACTCAGTGATAGTGCTCTGACCATTAAAGTGTATATGTCTAATTGGTTCACAATTGGCATAAGTTAACTTACGTATAAGTCCCTAGTATATGTTGGGGTACCCTGGGCCTGTAAGCAGCACCTATTGCGCCACCAAAAGTGTGACAGAGCAAAACATGACTCCCAGTCTGCCATTGCTGACTGTAGAGCAGTTTTTAAACTGCTAGCTCGCCTTTCACATATAAGCCACTTGCAAAGCTCAAATCTCCCTTTTCCATATTTATAAATTACCTCTAAGGTAGGCCTACTGAGCCCTGAAGGCAGGGTGCATTGTATTAAAAAGAAGAACATGTACTTTATTAACTTTACGTGTCCTGACAGTAAAAACCCGACATTGTTGTTTTTACTGTGGGAAGAATAATTACTCCATTGGAGAGCATGGAGTTACACACTGGCAACCCAGCAGTGCTAATTTATAAAAGGTGCTAGTAAACTTGGTACTTCAAAATATCAAACTATTCATTGCTCAAGTCGAATTTAATGTAACTTTTGTACAAAAGGCAATTAAAAAAGTTGTCATTTTATTGCCCAGTGTTCCTGTGGCCGTTTACGACTGCCCACAAGCAGCTGTCCTCAAGACAACAATCTGCCATCCTGGGGAGTGGCCTGATAGGATAGCCACATGGGTGTGAGCCCAAAAGTCGAGCTTAAAAGAGAAATCCACCTTGAAGGGCAAATGGTAGTCACACTAAGAAGAGGCTGCTCTTTTGTTTATGCAGACAATCTGGCATGTTGGACAAAGAGGGAAAAGCCATTGTCTAACCAGTTTTTTTTGGGGGGGTGTAGTCCCCAGGTAGCCACACCTCTGGGTTGGGCTTGAGAGCTCCACACACTAAAATAAGTGTTCTGCCATGCTGAGAGGTGCAGAAGAGTGCATTCTGGGCAAGCTAGATGCCACACTTCACAGGAAGTCATCATCAGGCAGGAGTAGATCTGGTAGCCCATTGGCTAGAAGTTGCCACATCCCAAGGGTACAAACTGGGCATAAATTGTGGCACCCCTAGGACCCAGAAAAGATTATGTCTATATTGAAGAGTAGACCAAAGAAGGATTGTTCTGAAGTTCCTTAGACCCAGGATAGAGAGGCTGCGCCAAGACTGTACTGCACCTGCACCTTGGACTAACAAAGAAACGACTGTGCCTGTGGTTTCCCATTCATGGACAAGTTTCCTAGAAGCCCCAGATAGAGAACGTGACTCCAGGAGTCAGTTTGTTGATGCTCCGTTACAGCCAGAGGGCCATAAAAGCTGAGAAGCCTGCACTCTTGAGAGCCTAGTGCCAAGAAGCCTGACCAACACTGGGCACCGAGGGGCAGCCTGGGTGTCTGAGTCCTGACCCTTAAAAGCTGCACCCAAGTCTGGTTGACCCAGGAGAGTCATCGGAGTGCAGTGTGGTCAGCCATCCCAGAAGTTACTGCAAATTAAAGGGAACCACTGGGTTTGCTTTAACCAGAGACCAGAAGACCACTGGTTACTAGTTGTGTGCTGGACGTCACCCAGACTTCATGGGGCATAGACCCCTGAGGCCAAAGTCGCCCGTGCTTGAAGACCAAGGGCCATGAGAAGGCCATTGACATCAAATGAGCAGCCTCAGCATCCTTGAGCATCTTCTGCATCCTGTATCCCTTGCATCGTGACCAGCCCATTGGCTTGTTAATATTGATAACAGCAATGACAATGTTTATAATAATGCACTTGCATATACGAGCAAAATCTCATAACTATTGGCAAATTCACCCGTCATGAACTCTCCATCAACCCAGACTCAAAAATACATGGTCAGGCAGGCTCTGCAACATAGGACTGAGTTTACTGATTGACACATCACAGGTGGGGTGGCATATAGCTGGCAGACAAAAGCACAAACAGGAAACTTAGGTCCATCCCCAAGATAAGCACAGCGACACCACACTGGTCCAGAGAGATTGGCCCCAATGAAGTACAAATGGCCGGAGGGGTGCGTGCATTCCCAAAACATCATAAAGTCAGATGCCACATGAAGTTAGGAACACATGACCAATCAGGACACAGTACACACAGTACACACAGTGATCACATGCCCCTCATGCCGGACATCGGGACACATTACCCACTGGCCCACATTGCATCCACGCAAGGTCGAGGCCCATCTGCATTTGTTATGAGGGGCCGTATTTCCGACTCCACAGGCAAGGCCTGCATTCTTTTACCAAACAAGGGGATATATTTACAAGAATTGCCACTAAGCAAATTTGACATTGCTTAGCGGCATTTTTTTTAACGATGTCTATCGCCGAAAACTATCGCCATGTTTGCGTCATATTTACAATACGTCGCTACATGACGATAGGATCAGCTCGCGGCAGCAGAAGTTGCCGCTAACTCGAGCATTACGGCGATAAAAATCTTGACACGCTAACATGAAAAAAGTGACGGCCGGCCAATTAGCGTCAAGAAAACTCACATTAGCCTGCCTGACATCACTTTTTTTGTGTTTAGCGGGAAAAAAGTGCACAAAAATGCCTCAAACATTCAAAAATAATTTAAAAAAACTTCATTGCAAAATGGAGCAGCCTGGAACCAGTGCAGCAGCAGACAGCAACCTCCCCCCAAGCCCCCCAACAGACAGGATGTCCAGCCAGAGTCCTAGGGGAAGAGGAAAGGGAAAACCAGATTCAGTCAGGAGGAAAATGAGATACTGATTGCGGAGGTGAAGGAGAATAAACACCAGCTCTTCTTCAGCATAAGGTGTCATTGGGGACCAAAACGCCATTTGGCAGTCCATTGTTAGCAAGGTGAAACTGTAGCAGAAGTCAAGAGGACAGTGCCGACTGCAAGAAGCGCTGGCATGATGCCAAGCGCAAGACTAAACATAAAGAGGCCAGCAATTGACAGGCAGCACTGCAGACCAGAGGTGGGAGTCAAGCCCCACTGGAGGAGTTCGGTGCTTTGGAGGAACAGGTGTCCGCAGTCATCTGTGAGGAGTCAATGGTTGGAGTCGAGGGACAGGATAGTGCTGAATATAACCACCTACATAAGCAACAGGGTAAGTAACAACCAGGGACAGGGGGGTGTTGGGGAGTAATGTTTTTTCCATCCATCTACCTATGTCTCAGTGTCCATCCACAGTGTCTGGAGATGAAATGCCAGCTACATTTGTACTTGGGGGGTACATTCACGTGTTCCCTGGGCTGCTCTTTTCATTAAAAATTATTTGAAAGTCATATAATGGTGGAGTAAGGGACTTGTAATCAAGTACACATGCATATACACAATATCAACTGACCAGTCATGTGTCTTATAACTCTGGGGCAGATTTACAATAAAAGTGACGGAGTGCGGCGTCAGTTTCCTTGGCATAACTTAGCGCTCTGCCACTCCTGAAATGCAGGGCTGTGCCGTATAAATAACAATACAGCTCAGTCCTGTGTTTCACCAGGCACTGCAGAAAAATGTAGCTGCCCAGCGCCAACGCCGGCACTCTCACAAAAAGGTGCAAGAGTGTCTGCCTTTACCCTAGGCAGCTACATTTCTCTGCAGTGCTGGGTGAAAGGCTATGCTGCACTGTATTGTTGTAAATACGGTTCTGACCTGTGTGTCAGAAGTTGCTGAGCATGGTGTCAAGCCAAGAAGGATAACACTGTGGTCTGCCACAGGCTTGTACATATGCCCACAAGCACTGTGTGAAAGTGTGCCACAATTACAGGGTGTTGCCAAGCCACATCAGGTGGCTCAACACTGCCGAGTAAATATTGCGAAGCACGGTTTCACACAGTAAAGTCCAAAAGAGTGAATCCTGTTGTGACAGTGGCTTTGAAATATGCCATAGTTAACATTGATTGCTCAACTGCTGGTCTGATGTGTGCAGGTGAATGTAGCACACAAAACCATATTTCCAAATGTAGGATAGAACAATTTGAAAATGACTCACCCTTGTTGTTCACATGAAAAGCAGCACAACTTGTGCAGGCACCTTGCGTTGCGGATGGGCACATTCCATAATGATTGCAAATTACACACTGGAGGTGCAAGGTGCTTTAAATGTCTGCACATGTTCTGCTTATTTAAGTATTGTTTACTGCCCCAGCATTGTATGTAGGGGTTCATTATAAATATCAACATGCATGTTGTGTATGCAATGCTCATAGAACCACACATTCCACATTCCTATCATGGTAAGTGAAAGGTGAGAAGGGGCCTCATTTACAATTTTGCAATTATGCATGTTACGTGTCTACACGCTGTCTTGTTATTATTCTTCCAAATGCATTTATCCACATGAATAGTTGCTTAATGTGATGTTCTGTTGGCAGTATGTCATTGTATACATGGTTCTGGGTTTGGTGGTCAATGATACATACAGACATGTGTGGAACATGGGTCTTAGCTAAAGTCAAATGTGCTGGGAGAAAATGCATAGCCACTGATGTCTGTAATCATTCAGCCAGTAACAAATGCATCAAAGGACTATGTATACTACAGTACGTATCATCCAGGTGCTCACCCCTGTGCTGTCCAACAAAGGTCTGCTGTGCAACAATGGACCAATACCTAAAGCATGCCTCAGAGTCACATGTCCTCCTGCTTGTATCAAGTCATCATTGTCACTGCTTTGGGAAACACAAGGGGAGGGCACGCACTTCTTCACTCTGGCCCAGTCCCCTGCCTGTAGACACATGTTGGCTTGACCACTTTAACAATTTGCTGCACCATGTCCAATCAAATTCTGGTCTAAGGGGTATATGTAGTGAAATCACACCATTAACACAAATAACGCATCCCCGGGTGTGCAGAATGACACATGTCACCCTCTAACAGATTGCAACATCTTTCTGTTGTGGCAAGCCACATAATATGCAAGTTATTTGGGAGGGGTGAGGAGAACATGGCGGCTGGCTAGAGGGCCGGTCACGAGCTCCTGTGGCTCTAAGGCATAGAATGAGTGTGGAAACATTGTAAAGCGCAAAGAGTAGTAGCCACATTACAAAATACTCAGTAACATGGTCACATAACGGTGTGACAGTCAGTTGTTTGTTCTGCTCCCAGGCTCGAAATACACAGAGGGATCAATGGACACATACCCGTGTTCAGAAGACATACCCATGCTGACTCACATCTTGCTAAACACCTACACTCAAAACAATGCAATACAAAGGATGTCTGTGATTACCATTTGAAACATAGGTTAGGGTGTAACCACTTTGAAGTATCTTAACCACAGAAAGGCAAAGTGTGTGTTTAAGTTCAATTTACTAACAACATGCTTCACCATCATGAAAAATCTGGGTTGTGTAGATTTCCCAGTTCAAGCCTCACCCCTGCACTAGTTATTGTACCTGTGTATATTAAAGCTACCTTGCCTCAACCACGGCACCCTTGGACTAAAGAGCTAAGGGGTCTGGGTAGAGGGAATGACTGTCAATGAACATGAAGGTGTTTCTTCCTGCACACAAACAACCCTTAATGGGATTGACCTGTTTCAATGTGTGCAGCACACAAAAACACATAGACACATCTCAGATCATGATAATCAGAACAAATCACCTTGTCTCAACAACCATGAAATTGATGTATCCCTGGGCTCAAGTGCATGAGTGGCCTCATCCTTAAGCCACACTTGTAAATAGGTGGCAGTGGCAATATCAATAGGGCGTTCAGTGGAATGTCCACTACAAAACTCTGGGCATCATTCAAATGTATTTTGTCGTAGGGCAGCGCAGCAGGCCTTGCTGCTGTGCTGCCCTACAGCAAAAAAAAGTGCAGGAATGAGCTGTATCTATTAGATATGGTGAATTCCTGTACTTTTCCCCATGTCGGTGCACAATGGGCTGCCTTATGCCAACGCAGGCAGCCTTTGCACCATGGTGCAAGGCTGCCTGTGTTGTGGGGATGATCATTTTATGAAGGCCCCCAGCAACACCCAAGGAACGTCCGTTTCAAGCAGTTTTCTGCGTTAAAGGGGCACATATTCATAAGGCCATGAAAAGCCTTTTACGTGGGCTTATAAATATGCCAGTGGCACAATGTGCCACTGTAACATCAAAAAGTGTGACGTACTGGCAGAGCAATGATGCTGGTAGGGCCTCATAAATGAGGCCCTCAGTGACCAACACTTATACACAAACTGAAGTATGGAAGGGTGCATATTCACCAGTGTGGTGTGAATCCATGTGAAGTAGCTCAATTCAGCATTGTAAATAAGGTGAAGTAACCAGCACCACAGGAAGGTCTGAATAGATGAAGTAACAGGGGTAGTATGGGCTTATAAATATGCCCCTCACTGTTGGCATACAGGGAAAATGTCCAAAACAATGAACAACCTAATTGTAACAGTCATGGACTTTGTAAACTGACATACAAAGATGCGTGCAGCAGGTGTACCATGTAACACAAGAAAATAGAAAGTGTCATGCACTCGAATTGTCAAATGCTAAAAATCCTTGAAAAATTGAACAGACACATTCAACAGTATTTGCCCTTTACATTGCAGAGGATGAAACATCACCTCCTGCTCAGCATCCTATCCCACTCTTCAATGATGATGATGATGTGGAGGAAGATCTCACAACCATCAACCAGGACACCCTCCAAGAGCTGCTCAAATCATATGCAGCCCATCTCCGGAACTGGGGAAACCCAGCAGCTTCATGGCATCTAAAAGGCCCCACCAAACATCCAGCAGGCACCAGCTACCACCACAGCCACAAACCTGGACTCTGAGGACCCACTGATACAATGTCAACATAGTGCGGTAGGAGTCCAGCGTGAGATGGCAGACCAGGTGAGGGTGAGGTTGGAGAGCTTGGCAGCCGAACTTGAGGGTATCCGTGGGTGCCTCAGTCCCAATAGGGATCACTCCGCTACCATCAGAGGCACCTACAGTCCGCTCCGTGCCCTCCAGCAGTCCCTGGCAGACATTGCTAGTGTCATGACATAGAGGCAGTAACAACTGTCCTGCCAAAGTAGCACCAGCGATGTGCCCAAAGAGTTAGGGGCAATGAGGAAGATCCTGGAGAACACGGAGCAGAAGCAAGATTCCCACTTGGCTGCCACGGTTGCCTACCACTGTGACGTTGCTGGAGTCCTGCAAGCCCTGCAGCTTATCCTCGCTGCAGTGATGCCTCATCTGTTGGCACAGATGATTGCTGCTCCACCTACAGTATCCACCTCTTCTGCCCCTGATATGTCTGTGTCTCCCTGGGCTGCGGCAAATCCAACATCACCCTCACACGAGGCACCAGACACATCAGAGGAAGAAGATGTGGATGATACATCAATCATAAGGAGAAGTCAGCATTAGCATTCATCTGTGTCAAATGGCTAGTTTCTGCTTAGCCCTGCTTAGCCCTGTGCTTACCATCATGCCTCGGTACATTACCAGTAACTGTCCTCAGATTGACTATGCTACGTTCACCTTGGACATTTTATGGACTGTCAATGTGTCCATTGATCCTCATTGACGCTGCAATCATCCTGCTGACTGAAGTTTCTGTTTCCTCTACATGTCTCATGACATGTCCCTCCACAAGGACTATGTCTAGCCATCACCTGGCTATGTACACAATTTGGGGGTTGCAGTCTAAAGAACTGGTCCAGTCTGACTATTTCAAATTCACACATGTAAATAAAAACATTTAAATTTCCCTGATGTGTGTTGTCTGTGACCATCAAACATGCCTAAGCAGTGTACGATGGCCGATTGGCCGAGGGCTTTCTCAAGGCTGATATTGAAAAAAGGCCACAGAAATATGTAGTGCAAAGAATAAGATCAAAATTGTAACATAATAAAGCAAAAACCAGTGAGAACACAAATATACCAAATCAAAGAAGTGAAGGATATGTGTGTGAGACAGTGAGGATAGGAGTATAAAGAAATGGGAAAAACGAGAAGAAAAAGAAAAATATCAGAGGTTAAAATATGATATGCAAACCACACGAAAAACTGGCATAGCTTATTATTCATATCTTTCACTGACGTTTAAATGACAGGAAAGTCACAATCTTTATAGTAGCATGTGTGTCAAACATCTCATAGGCCACATGTGAAGGGTACTATCCTTACGTGTGTCAATGTCGCAATTCAGTTTCACAAAAGTAGCTTCCTTACTCAGGTAGTTACATAGTGTGCAGTTATATCACGGAACATGTTCCAGGAGAGAAACACCCACACATCACTAATCCAGTAAGTAAACAAGGTAGTCATCATCATTATCAGTGTGTGCAATTGTAGTCATCGCATATGTGAAATATTTAAACCGAACATTTTCAAAGAAAAGAACCACATAAATAGCCAGGTCGTCATTAATCTAAATAAAATGCAAATAAAACATTGTATTTTGGAACAATTAAATCACGATGGTATATCGTAGGGTGCCCCAAGTGAAAGCAAACAGAGTATTCCCTCATATATAATGCACTGCATGTTCCTATGGTGCTTACCGAAGAATCAAAATTGCGGTCCTATAGCCTGAAATCAGAGTAGTGTGTTAAACGTCAGTAATCCATAGTAATGAGAACATCCTAGTTAGTACCGTGGGTAGGAATGAAAAGCCTGCTTGACTATGAAGACACAGTATGTCGGGGTCGAAGGCAAAGTTAAAAGCAGTATGGAACCACACGATGTTACCTGGGATCTGTGAGAGGATCAAGAACAAAGCTGGAAAATAGGCGGAATAGGACCGGGCAAGACAGAATCTATTTAACTGGCTTAAAGAAAGTTAAAAAACAAGGTGACTAATTAACGCATTATTGATCAGTGCTACGCGTGAACTGATGTGGCTGAAAATTACAACTAAGTTAAACAAGAAGTAGATATATTATACATAGCTAATCAGTGCTCCGAGGGTCATGTGCAAGCGTTAGACTGCTGTTGCTGAAATTACAAATTGTACAGGATTAGATTGAGAAAGGTGTGGTCGAGGAGACAACTGCTAATATTTGTTATAGCCCCATTCTTCCCATTCTAAAACGGACACCTTTGGGTTCCTCTGAAGATCATGCAGATGTTTATCGTTTTGTGATTGATTTGCGCGAAGTTAACAAAATAGTAGTCCCCCAGTTTCCTGTGGTCCCTGACATTACCACTCTTTTGACAATGATTTCTTCTACTACTAAATTCTTCTCTATTATTGACTTAAAAAATGCATTCTTCAGTGTTCCTATCCAGATAGCAGGTATTTGTTCGGCTTTACACTAGCTGGCAGAAGTTTTAGATTCTGTCGAGATCCTCAGGGCTATACTGAGAGTCCAAGGGGCATATCAGCAAGGCGAGGCGATAAAATTATCGCCGCTTTAGCGTCCGTTTTCGGACGAAAAGCGGCGATAATTTTATCGCCCTATCAGCATGGACACGCTAACGCGTGAATCCATGCCTTAGCGCCTGTTTACTGAACGCCCAGCTTTGCATCTCTAATGAGATGCAAAGTGGGCGTTCCTCCCGAAAATAACTGGAGAAATGTCGCTAACCGACATTTCTCCAAATATCAAGGGAATCGCTAACAAGCATAGCGATAAGAAAAGTAGCGCTAACCACGGTTATCGCTACTTTCCTTACGCCTGCTTTAATTCTGACTTAGCCATGTAATCCAATGGGAGGTGGATTACATGGCTAAGACCACCCTGCCCTATCAGCAAGGTATCGCCAGTCACAGTGCGATTATCACTGGTTTCCCAGCGATAATCACACTGTTTTCCAGCTATCGCTTGCATTTCTATCGCTTTGGAGATAAGCGTTGCTGATAGCATGCAATCCCCGCGATAGAAAGCAGCGATAGCCGGTGATAATTATCCTAGCGCTAAGTGCGCTTAGCGATAATTATCGCCGGCCCTTCCTGATATGCCCCCATGTATCTATATTCAAGCTTTAAAGAGCCAATTGGATTCCCTTTCGCTTCCTACAGGTAATGTTTTGGTTCAGTATGTTGACGATCTCCTCATCGCTTCTGACACAGAACAAGGTTGTAGGGATAGTATGGTTAAATTATTGTTGCATTTGGCACAGCACGGACATAAGGTGTCCCTTTCCAAATTTCAGTATTGTCGACAGGAGGTCACCTATTTAGGTCACCTACTGTCGAAGGAGGGTAGGAGATTGACTCCTGAGCGCATCAGTACCATTGTTAAAATGCCCGTTCCACAAATTCAGAAAGAAGTGCGCGCTTTCATAGGTATCACTTCCTATTGTCGCCAGTGGATACCTAACTATTCCTTACTAACCAAGCCCTTGCTCGCACTAACCACTAAAGATGTGCATGAGCCCCTGCCTTGGACACCGGAATGTCAGCAGTCATTTGAACAACTAAAAAGTGCACTTTGCTCTGCTCCAGTGCTTGGCACGCCTAACTACAACAAGCCATTTGTATTATATGTCCATGAGACGGCTGGTTGTGCGCTTTCTGTTTGGAGATAAGCAATGGCTGTGTGCCTATTTCTCAGCTGTTCTTGACCCTGTCGCAATAGCCCTCCCGAGCAGTCTAAGAACGGTTGCGACTGTGGCTGTCTCCATAAGACTCATGGACTCGTACTTGATACTGACCTCACAGTTATGGTACCCCATGCTGTGGATACACTTTTGAATAAGACCAAGACACAGCACCTCACCAGTGCACGTCTGACAGGTTATGAATTGACCCTGTTCGCTAAACACATCACAATCAAAAGATGTGCCACTCTGAACCCAGCCACGTTACTGCCCTCCCTTCTGAAAATGATGAAAATGAGAAACATGATTGTATCTTCCGGACGGAAGAAGAGACAAAAGGACAGGTAGACTTGACTGATGTTCCCATATCTGACCCACAAGGGGAACTATATGTCGAAGGCTCTTGTTTCAGATTACCAGATGGCACTACAACTGCTGCTTATGCTATCACCACATTGCATACAGTCATAGAGTCCTCACGAGTCCCTTATCAGTCAGCCCAAGCAGCTGAGTTAGTCGCCCTTATTCGAGCTTGTGAATTGAGCGAGGGACTGGTTGTCAATATTTATACTGACAGCCAGTATGCCTTCGGGGTCGCGCACAATTTTGGGCAACTCAGGGCTGAGAGAGGGTTCCTTACTTCCCATGGTACAAAGATCCAACATGGTCACCTTATATTGAGGCTTTTGTCTGCTTTGACACTCCCTAAGAAGTTGGCAATAGTGAAGTGTAGCGCCCATAGGAACATTTCTTATGAAGTAGGTAGGGGAAATGCTTTTGCTGACCAAACAGCTAAGGAAACAGCACAGACTAAAATGAAGAAGATGTTTGTAGCAGGTCCTGCTAGGTGGGTGCCTGAAGTCACTATGTTTGAGGATACACTTGAGAATGTGAAGGAAATACAAAGCGAGGCTACAATAGAAGAATTAGCAATATGGCAAGAAAGCACGGCACAATTGAACGATGAGGGATGTTGGATTGACAAGTCAGGGAAACAGAGATGGATGTTGCCAGATGCATATGTTCTCCCTGTGGTCACAATGGCCCATGGCCCAGCCCATATCAGTGCTAAAGGTATTTGCAAGTTGTTAGAACCTGTATGGCAGAATAGCAACATTTCAAGAACAGCTGCACATTAAGTGAAATACTGTATGGTGTGTATGATGCACAATCCTGGAAAAGGTACCCCTACACCACCCGGTAACTTTGCACCACCTACTTTCCCCTTTGAGGTCCTCCAGATGGGCTACATAGAGCTAGACAGGAGTAATAATTTGAAATATGTGTTGGTGGTTGTCTATGTATTTAGTAAATGGTTTGAGGCTTACCCCACTAAAGACAATACAGCTGGTATGACTGCAAAGGTACTCCTGAAGGAGTTCTTTCCTCGTTTCGGTTTGCCCCATTTGATTTGGAGTGATAACGGAAGTCATTTTAATGCCAAGGTCATTCAGCTAATTTGCGATGGTTTGCACATAAAGCAGAAGTTTCATGCTGCAAACCACCCAAAGTCAGCAGGTTTGGTTGAGAAGTCCAATGGTACTCTCAAACTGAAACTGGCAAATATTCAGGAGACAACAGGGTTACAATGGCCAGATGCTTTACCATTAGCTCTTTTGTCGACAAGAACAACAGCACATTCTGGAACAGCATTGTCACCGTACGAGGTCGTGTTTGGATGCCCGGCAAATGTCTGGGGCATCCCGCGACCTCGTCGGTTCTCGGATATTGAGTACCCTTTGTTAATTGACTACCTTTGCCAGTTAACTGAAAATCTGCGTTCTATTCACCAAAAGGTCCAGGAAACTCTGCCAGATATACCAGAGGGGCCCGGACACGATATCCAGCCTGGTGATTGGGTCCTTGTGTACAACTTCCAGTGGAAGAAGAGTTTGGAGCCGCGGTGGAAGGGACCGGAACAAGTCCTCGTATCCACACGCACCGCTGTGAAAGTTGCCGGCCGAAAGAATTGGGTGCACGCCACCCACTGCCGCAGGATCCCTTTGCCCTTGCTCTATGATCAGTGGGTAAGGGAAGGAATTGGGGACTCTGAATGCGAGAAGGTGCCTCAGTTCGTACCCTTTAGTGATGCAAGGCTGACTTGGACCCAAACGGAAAAGGAAAATGATGAAGTGCTGAATGCAGCGGTTCCCCCAGAAGTACGAGCTATTAAGGAGCCGCTGTTTGTTGATCCAACGGTGCCTGGGGCTGCCAGGTACAATTTGCGGCCCTGACTGGAGAATAGTGCACAAAAGGAGAAGTCAGATTAGACAGGGATGGACTGTGTAAGTTAGGGGTGTACCTTGCTGTAGTACCAACGGAATTAGTTTAGGGTGATGTGAGACTTGTGTACTGTTTTGTTTCTGAACATTGGACAGGATAGCTCACAAGGTATCCCTTTGGGGGTGCATTATCCTGATTGACGTGGGATACATCAAGAGCTTAGGACTGAGCAAGCTCCACTGCCGTTGCTCAAGAGCGCCAACGTATTGATGAACAATAGGAGCCTGTACCAGTGAGGCTCTGACAGACACTGGGAACACTTGCCTTTACTATCATTTTTGTTGCACCATCATTTTTGTGGAACTTCTCTCCTTGTTTAATTATGCATCCCTTTGGCCAGCATATTGATGAGGAGGAACAGCCATTTGCACCGCCGCGCTCAATGATGGGTTGGTCGACAAAGAGCAAAGAATTGGCATATTATTAGTTGTGATTGCACTAGCAACAATACTTGGAATATCCTAGTTTTTAGAGGAGAAATTTCCTGTACATTCCCTGGTTGGTACAACTCCCGCTCCCCCTGAACACATTTTTGTCACTCTAGCCCCTCACAAAGAAGCACATAGAAAGTCCTACACAGACAATGTTTTTATACAAATGTTGCATCAGGCTCATAATGTGTCCAATACCACTAATTGTTGGGTTTGGGGGTTACTTCCTTTGGTCACTGATAAGAGCTTCAATTTGCTGTTGATGCCACTGTCGTATACTGGCAGCTGCAATGGTTGGTATGAATTGTTTCGACTGGTGTACTTCCAATTTCATCTTTATACTTTGGGTATGACATCCTCTGATTCTCACACTGCGACTGAATATTTACACTCCTACCAAGGGTTTACCCCCATAGGACCGGCAGGACAAGGGACTCTAGGCACATTGTCTTCAAAATCATGTTTGAATACGTTTCGTAAAGTAAAGGATAATGCCTGGTTTCAAATGGAAATGGCTGATTTCCAACGGTTTAACACATCTGAGTATTTTCAATCCTTCCAAGGTCGCAATATTACCAAAGATAAGCCGATACCTGTGTCAGTGGTTAATACGACAGCTAGTTTTTGTGTCCAGGGGACTGGGGAGATAAAGGTGGAGGACAGTAAATGTAATTTAACCTACAGATTGAATACGACTAATAGTCCACCTTTGATTCTACCCCATAATGTCTATTTTGTCTGTGGATCCCAAGCTCACGTCTGGCTCCCGAGGGGATGGTCTAGTGCAAGTTATCTCTCCTTTCTTCTTCCCCCTCTATATGTTGCCCCGTCTAACTATCACAAAACTCATCGACTGCAACGTAGAAGTCCATTCCTGTCCCAAGACAACAGGGTTGTTGATACGAAAGATATAGATCAGACTGACACCACCGCACAGCAATTTGGGGACGCTGTGAAAGGCCTACTACCTTATTGGGGCCCCATGGCTAATAGCCTTAAAATTTGTCAGCTAACAAGAGTTGTTGAAGGGGTTATCAATACGACTGCTGGGATAATGACAAATATCACTGCTGAGCTCCAGGCTACGAGATTAGTCACTTTGCAGAACAGGATGGTGCTAGACGTTATACTTGCATATAGGGGAGGGGCCAGTCGCGTCATTGGCAGCAGCTGTTGTGTTTACATACCTGATAATGCTCCCAATTTTTATTCAGCTATACAAAAATTACATAGACTATCCGCTGAAATACACCAAGAAGTAGGTACTTGGACACTGTCGGGGTGGGTTTGGAACACGCTAACTTCCTGGGGTTGAAAAATCCTCACTTTCTTGGCCGTAGTTGCCGGTATCTTCTTCACATGTTGCCTATGCATACAATGTCTCCCAGCTTGTTGTTCCTATTGTATTAATATCCTCACTCCCAAACAGAAATTGTTAATTCATGATACTAATGCTGCAATTATGTTACAAAAGGATATTGATGATTTGATGCAGATTGATGAAGGTATTTTTGAGACTACATCTTTCCTTGCAGCCTCCATCCCTGATACTGAATATATGACCTGCTCCTAATACTGATGTTCCTTTGTCCTCGAGCATGTTATATTTTCTTTGATCATTTCCTAAAATAGTTAGCTCATGCTAAAAGTAGGGTCTGTTGGAATGAAAATGTTCTCATTATTTTGCCTGTGCATTGTTCTATGTAAGTTAGCATTCGCTGCACCATTTTATGTTTAGCCGCCATTTTGAACCATGCTCGAAACTGCTTGTTGCCTCTTCGAGAAAATGGGTTGGGCCTTGCTTTGCTAATGAATACACTGTTCTTATTAGCGCATACCTTTCCCACTAGAAAGAGGCCTTCTCCCACTAGTCTAGTGGCGGGCACGGGCAGAGTGACCTTGGCTTGGAGATAGTGTGTGCCCGGCCTCACAATCGAAACCTATCCTTCTGTACTTCTTTGTTTAGCTGCAACTGCTCGGAAAATTCCATTATGGGCGTGCCTTCATTGGTTCTGAATTGTACATAATGTATCTCCATGTTTGCTGAAGTCAGTCCCTCTCTGCAGCACTCCTAAGAGACTAGGCAGACCGGACTCTGCTCGAGCTTATCCGAATAAACATATATTGGTTTGTATTCTCTACTGTCTGACCGACTCTTCATTTGGTATGGAAGGCTGAGAGGTGGTCGTGAGTGACCGTTGTGACCCTAAACGGGCCACTCCCTTCAATGGGGCAGGTTGTGATGGGGCAGCCGATAGATGAGCCAATGTTGACTGGGCAGGTGGGGCAGGTGCCGGAGGTTGGGGAGCAGCAGACAGCTCTGAATGTGTGCCTCCATGTCGTACGCCAGAAAGGCCGGGCATATTGTCATTGTCCCTCTGCTGCACTGAAGATGGAGGCAGCACACCACTCTGGTTTCCTGTTTTCTTGGCACCCTCCTGAGCAGTCTTCCACCGTCCAGCCGCCCTCTCCTCATGGTACCTCCTCTCCATGGCATAGTACCCCTTAGCCACTCTGCGTATGTGCTTGTAGCGGTCCTTCCACAGATTGAACACCCTGGATGCCTCTTGTGACATGTTGTCTGTAATGAAATACACACATGACAAGGTGTAAGAACCAAGACAAAGAACACAGTTCACCATGTATCTCCCAAAAACAAGTGTACAAAAACATGAACTTTACACTCTTATCAACTGTTTGCTACTTCCAAAATGACCTGACAAGTTAAAACTGAAGCAAAACTCTTATCACAACCTGACAGTGATACCGACATGGTAATGTATGGTATGGGACATATCAATGGCAAAGTGCAGAAACAACAATGGAAGGTTAGGTGAGTTTAATGATGACAGTGACACAAACTCAGACGGAGTCTACCAGGGGAATGTCCCCAAGGAGACAACTTTACAGGCCCATTGCAGACCCAGGCCATGAAAAGTACACCAAGACATAGGCAGTATTGTTTGAAATAGTAGCAGACCACTAAGCACCAAATTGTTACTCATGTACAACTGTAAACAAAATCAAATATCATCAAATCACTACATAGTTGGACAGCTACACATCCAGGATTCATGCTGTATACATCGACTTGAAGGATCTGAGTAATGTCACAACTCTACTACTTGAACGACAACGGGGCATATTTACAAGGAAGTGGTGGAGTGCGGTGTTAGCCTCCTTGGCTTTATGCCATGCTACGCAACTTCTGAAATGCCACGCTCCACCATATTTAAAACAATATGGTGCAGCCCTACGTTTCCCCCTGCACTGGCGCTAAACTTATCAGACTAGCACCAGCGCAGGCACCCTTGCACCATAGTGCATGGGTTTCTGCGTTGAGGGGAAGATTGTTGATGTGCAGGAAGGGTTACCTTCCTGCACATGAACAATCAATGGCTTTTGCTGGTTCTATGTATGCTGCACAATGCATCACACATAGAAATAGCAAAAACGAGGAGAAATTAAACATTTCTCCTCATTGCACATGTTTAAAACCATGTTTTCCCTGGCATTAACTCTTTTGCACAACCCCATATTTACGCTGCCCTTGTAAATATGGGGCAGCGTAAAAATCAAAAGGATGTTGTGGTGGAACACCTACCGCAACACACATTGCCCATGCTAAGTATGGCGTGAAAGGGGGCCTTACTCACAAGTCGGCGTTAAGCAATGTTAAGTGACTTAACACTGCTTGTGACTAAGGCGAAGCCCCTATCATCACTACAATGTCCTGAAAAGTAATGTTGTGGTGGCGATAGGGGTTTGTAAATATGCCCCAACATGTCCTATATTTAGCGCATTTGAAGTAAGACAGGGATTAATGTCTGGAAGTGTTGTTGGGCACATCACTATGTTTTACTGTTGTACTGACTCATTCAAGTCAGTTGTAGGTCTGGGGTAGACCACTCATCCAACATTGTTCCGTACACCAGATCTCAGCTTGTGTATGAGACTGTCTCTTTGGAATGACACTTGTCACTGACAACTGTTGCTCCAATGATCTGATCATCAGTGACAGCTACATCAGGCTTGTGTGTACATGAATTCCATATCTGGTCATGCACATCATCAATATCCCTAAAATGTTTTATCATCTGTATGTACACTGTGAAACCCACATGCATCGGCTATAGTAAAATACACAATTTGCACTTATGGCCACAGTGAAAGTGCTACAGTAACTTCACAAGATTCACTGAATCACCTAGGCAATACAGACTACCCCATTTATATTTTATGTTTCTGTAGCCAGACAACATGAACTAATGTTGCCGTACACACATGCGACTCTACGAAGAAGGCATATTCCCTTTGTGGATTGAATTAGAATTTGCAATTGACTTCACAATACTATGCAGATTGCAGGTACATAGTGTAACAAATTCATACAGTATTGATCTTGGTAGAAGCACCCACAGACCACAGCATCGTAAGAAATTGTGAAGGATGGACACAATGGATACCATAGGACCGAACATCAAATAAAGATATTGTATATGGGCACCCTTTGAGAAGAATGGTGTAGGGTGGTATCATACAAAGTTGGTTGACAACCTACACCAACATGTTGCAAATGCATGGATACAAGGAATGTGCCATAATAAGCGGCACACAACAGTTCTCATAAACAAGTGTCCACTTTTTCTGCCTATCACCAATGCAGGCCCTCTTGCACAATGGTGGCAGAGTGCCTACATCTTTCGGAGGCAGCAAAATATGCTCCATGACAGGGAAAAACACTGAAATGAGCCGTATTGTTGCAAGTACAGTGCAGGGATGCATTTAGAAACTGGGGATGAGAAACATAAAGGCAAGAAGGCTACTGCTGTGCTCCATCAGTACATCATAAATATGGTCAAAAATCTAATCTTGATGCTGCCTCTTCATGGTAGAGGTGATATTCATGTAATACACACCCAGACTGTGTTCAACAACAAACCGGAGCATTCATCAAAAACTATATGTTTTTGCAAAAGCAAAAAACATGGCCTAAGGCGTGTGGGTCCATGAAGTCATCAATGTCAGCCCAAGTGAACAATGGTCGACCAGCTGTGACACAACAAAAAATATTTTGTATCAGGCATGAGTTGTCACATGTGTCATGTTCAATATTGAAGTCATTTACATACAAATGTATTAACTATTACAGTCATGTGTCTGTTCATGTTGCCTACATGAAGGGATGTGAATTGACTGTCTGACACACAAGACATGACCAATGCAGGCTTGTGGACTACAAGACGATCTTGCAAGTATACGTGATCATATTGTGACTACAACTCGAGGGACACATTTACAATGCACAATTCTTTCCACAAAGTCACTTTTCTTGACGTTGTGTTGGCAAAGGGGGCTTTGCCTTATTCACAAGGCTGCGTTAAGCCACTTGACGTGGCTTAACGCTGCCTTGTGCATAAGGCAGCCTTTCACGCTCTACTTAGTGTGACATTTTTGGGGAATGGGTGTTGCGATGGGTGTTCCACCACAACGCCCATAGTATTTTGCACTCAACCATATCTACAAGGCTGGCATACATATGGTCCTGCAACTAGATTGAGAACAGTTAAAAACTGGCTAGACACTTGCACAACGAGGATAGATGATTAATTCCATCAGGTTTTTCATCTTTCCATGTGTGCTGCATTGTGCAGCTCACATAGGCCCAGCAAAACACCAGAGGTTGCTTATGTGCAGGAAGGTGTCCCTTGCACACTGAAAGACCTCATAGAAGAATCACGTTGTGCAATATCTATGTATGCTGTATTGCGCAACACACATAAAAATGTATTAACGCCATTTCTGATTGTTTATGTGCAGGAAGGAATGCATTCCTGCACATAAACAATCATTCACTTCAACGCAGGCACACTTGCACAATTGTGCTAGTGTGCCTGCAATGGAGCGAGGCAGCTTCTGTTTTTACAAAGTTGTTGGCATCATCCTGTTGCATACATTACATTGTGTCACTGACTACAGTTGTTAACATTGAACACCCACTGGGATATCATACAACTGTTGTCATGTACTTACCACGTTGCCTGCCAACAATGATCCCCAGGTGATCCAAAAGGTATCCCTCACGTCCAACACAATCCTGCCATCGGTGTTTCCACTGGTGGACAGTCCTGTCCACCCTGAATATGCACAGCATTTGGTGGCGGATGTGCTCCCACCGCAACTTTCTGACCTTCACATCATAGCCCTGCAGGACATGTCCCCCACTCTCCACCATCCTTGGCAAAAAAAAGTAACCATCCAGAGGAAGGCCCCCAATGCCTCCTCTGCCAAAGGGACATCCCTACCCTCACCCAACATCTCCCACAACACAACTAACCCCACTATTCAACAAAAAAACTAAAGTAAATACCTCAAAATTCTACATAACTAACAAATATACTCCTTAGACAAACACCTGACAAGATAATCACAAATACGCAAAAAACATGGAAAGACAGCGACACAGGACTTGACAGGGACAGTACGGGCAGCAGACTAGATACCAAACCACTCTCCTCCCCACAAAACCAGCAGACACCTCAAAACACCTCCACATATCTCCGCAGACACTAACAGTGTGGTTAAAAGTGAAAGTGAAAGTGTACAGCACTCCTCCATGAAACAGGATACAGGCTGACATCACTTCCTGGGTTTTTGCGGCCCGTTTTTGGACTCCATATTTATTTTTTGCAGCAAAGGGGTAAGCAGGAATTTAGCATTGTTGACACAGGTATTTTGCTAGTGTTTTCCCTAGCGGGTATTAAAAAGTGAACGTTTTCGTGAAAACGTGGCAAAAAAATTGCCGCTAAGTGCTAGCTGATCAGCAAATGTACCATATTGCAGGATATTGCATGCCTAACAACACCATATGGCTTGGGCATGTGATCTGTGTTGTGTGTCTTCGCTTTATTCATTCTGATATGTCTTGATATCAGTAATCCTGAGCTGTCAACATGCACTAGTTCCTCACATTAATGCAGATCCATATATAAAAATGTGTGATAGATAATGCATGCATCAGTGGTAGTCATACTGATTACCATAGGTTGTATGTGTGGCTATATATGTGGCTGTTACATAACACATTGCTGTAATATGCGTACCAACTTAATGGGCTTGCAACACACACTAACTTGAAACAAGCATTCACTACTTGTATTGAAGAATTATAATACTCCATACAATGCGAATGTTGACTACAGAATCTCATTGGAGTATTTGCTTAGGTGGAGGCAAAGATGTGCACATTTACACAGGTTTGTGTAAAGGCACTCAGGGGCATATTTACCAAAATTTCTGCTAAGCAGTTTTGATGTTGCTTAGCAGCAAATAATTTTACCGGTGTCTATCGCCAACATCCATAGCCATGTTAGCAACATATGTACAATACGTTGTTACATGGCGTTAGGATCAGCTCGCAGGGGCCAAAATTGCCCCTAACTCTCGCGGCACAGAGATATAAATCTTGAAGCTAGAGTGAAAAAAGTGACGGCCGGCCAAAGCGGGCAAAAAAATCATGTTTATCAGCCCTCCGTCCCTTTTCTGCCTCTAGAGGCAAAACGATCTTATAAATACACCTCTAAAGAAATAATCGAAAATAAAAACACCGGAATGCAGAATGGAGCAGCCAGGACCAAGTTCAGCACAGGTCAACAACCCCCCCAAACCCACCAACAGCTAGGATGTCCACCCAGAGTCCCAGGGGAACAGAAAAGGCCGAATCAGGTCCTTATGAATGAAAAGTGGTGCATCGCTGGGGAGAAACAGCGTTCAGCACTTTACATTGCACCATCCTTGCGACACAATGGCGGCCAATGCCTGAAAGCGCGGACAGTCCCCGAGGCCTGGAGACCTCGCTGGGCCTGAGTCTGAGACCCGAAGTGGGAGGCACAGGTGCCACGGAGTTACAGCAGACTGACGGTGGAGGTGGGGCGCTTCAGGCCCGAACCTGTGGGCCATGGCTGCAGACATTGAGGCATCAGCCATCGCCCTTACCTAGTGTCAAAGTCTGGCAGGTCACATGGAGACACATTGCTGACCTAAGAAGCCCGTCTGGTGCCCCTTTGAGCTGTGATCGGTAGAGGCGCTCCTGTGCACTGACGTAGGGAAGTCTGCATTGCATGACATGCACCAACACTACACCATTTTGACACAGGAGAGTGCCGATGTTGAACCGCACCTCTCAGCCTCACTGGCCGTAGGAGGTTGTGCTGGCCGTACGCAGTGGAGGGTGAGGCCCCTGAGCTGCACCAAACTTGTGTGGCGGGAGCACTGCAACTTCGCATCTATGAGGGCCCTGTTGCATCACCTGCATCAGGCGGTTCCCCTGCAGACTCGAAGGCCACTCCTATACCCAGGCTTGTGAAATCCAGACTGGCTGAGGATCCTGCTGGCTGAGTCACAGAGTCGGAGAGAGCGCAGCGGATTAAGCCCTGGTGTCAATGTCCAGGTTAGGAGAAGGTGGGACGGGCAGCAGAGGGGGCACAGGGGTCGTGTCTGGCCAAGAGCCTTGGGCACACATCTTGAACTGCCGTTACTTCCTGGGGCACTGGGGAACATGGAATCTGGATAGATCGGAGGAGGCAACCGGGTGGTGCTGCCTTTCCTTGACCCCTGGTAGTGAGCTCTTGGATGTATGGGGGATTTACATTGATGCTGCCCGAATGAAGATTCCTGGCTAGGATACACCTGATTGAAGGAGAGGGGCTGGCTGGCCACACTGGACTGCACCGCATGTCATACATAAGTGCCTGGTCATCTGGCTCAGCAATGGGTCACCTGCACACGGGGGCGGCGTCGACACCTGGCCGCTCCTCCGTGTCTGTGAACCGAGCAGCTGGGGGTCGCTGGCTGCCGGGGCAGTTGACAGTGGACACCCTGAACTCCAAACTAGACTCTGTACTCGCAGCAGGGAGCTACCTCGATCACACACGCACTTCGCTGGAGGGCCGCATTGACAAAATCACAGTCGAATTTACCATTGAGGGTGCAGCTCATCACAAGCTGACTGACAAGGTACATGACATTGATCAGAAACTGGCCGAAGTCCACCCTGTTAACTGGACTGCAGCGTTAGAGGTACAGCAGCTAATGGCACATGTGAAGCCACTAGAAAGAAGAGCGGAGGATGCGGAGACCCTCTCCCTGTGTCACAACATGAGGGTGGTGGGTCTGCCCGAGGGAGAAAAAGGGGCTGATGCAGTGGCATATACTGAGACATGGTTGCATGATCTACTGCCAGCAGGTGCACTCTACCCGTTCTTTGTTGTGGAGCAGGCCCATTGAGTGCCTGTGAGCTGTCCGCTGCCGGGGACAGGTCCTAGATCCTTTCTTTTCCGCATCCTACAGGAATTGTGACAAAGTCCTGAGGGAGGTATGCAAGCTGGGGGAGTTAAAGGGAATAACCGCACAGTACTTTTTGTCCCTGACTACGCAACGGGGGTGCAGAAGCAGAGGGGTCATCTCTAATGGTTAAGCGATGCCTTCAAGAGTTGGGCATCAATTGCTCCCTCCTCTTACCGGCAAGGCTGCAAGTAGTCTCAGATGGTGGTACACAATTACTTGATGCCACTGAACAGTTCTGGACCTGGCTGGAATCTACTCGTTGGCAGGTGCTGTGGCAGGAAGTGAAGGGTCTGCACAACAAGATGTTATTAGTGCAGCCAGTCGTAGTGGTAATAGTAGGAGGAGCAGATATCCACTGCCACAACTACAAGCCACCCCCTTTCTGAAGCAGGTAATAGAAGAGAGGCGGAAGGTGCTGCATGCTGTGGCGATGATGCGCAATCGGACTAGGAGACAGAATACCAAAGCTTCCCTTGAACGCTCCCCCAGTTACGATAGCCACTGCAACATGGCCATCCGGTGTGGAGTACGGCCGGCCCCCAAATGTGACTCCTCAGATGGCAGATGACCAAATTAAAGGTTGACTGGTTGTGTGTCTCTCCTTCTTCCACGGTTTTAGACGGCTCCGAACAGTCTCTGGCTTTCTGCGGTTACCAGTCTCCAGCTTCCTGTTGCTGACATTACAGTCTATCGAGGTCAGCACTTAGAGGGGATCAGCTCCAGTCATCACCCAAAGGGAATGGAGCAGTTGTTCAGGTGAGTAATGCATGACAGGGTTGGTGGTGGTCTCCTTGGTGCTCCTAGCTGCAATGGCAGGAGGCTCATGTAGTCGTCGAGCTTGCCAAGGATGAATTGTGGGAGATATTCGAATATCCAAGGGCCTCATGTATGAGGCTCTAGCGGCACTTTTGCACCACTGTAACGTCACTTATTTGACGTTACGGTGTTGCAGTGTGCCACAACATGTTTACAAGGCCACGTAAAGCCACTTTACGTGGCTTTTCATCACCTTGTAAATATGTGCCTCTTTCACGCATGAAACTGCGTGAGCAGACATTCCATGGGTGTTGCTGTGGGCGTTCCCACGTAAAACCCATGCAATCTGAAGCATTCCCAGATCTATGAGAAAGCAAAAACTTGGGACTGTGTCAGAATCTAACACCACCCCAAGGGTGGTGTTTGGGAGGTGTGACGAGGATAAATGTTTTCATCTCTCCACTTATTTTCCTTTTTCTATGTGTGCAGCATCCTGCAAAACACATAGAAAGAGGAAATCATCTGGGTTGATCATTTTTGTGCAGGAAGGTGTCCCTTAATGCACAACATTAATCAGCTCCACAACACAGGCACTCTTGCACCATGGCGCAAGGGTGCCTGTGTTGGCACAATGCAGCCATTGTGCACCAACGTAGGGGAATAAGACTGGAATGCGCCCTATCTCACTTATAGGATGCATCTCTGCCCTTTTGTTTAGTCGCAGGGCAGCACAGCAAGGTTCCTTGCAGTGCAGTCCAGCCCAAAAGCTAGTAGCCTATATGAAAAAAGGTACCCCCTGTCTCATTTGAGGTCCTAGAGGAGGGAGAAAAAACAAAAAACCTGAGTAACCTCTAGCTTAACCTATCTCATTTATATTTCTGGCTCTATAAGCTCATACTTCATACATGTCCCCAGATTGTGATGCAAACCAGCATAAATTCATAAGACCGCGTTTCTTTAATATTTCATCAGAATATTTTTATTTTTCTCTTTTTCAAATATGAAAAAATATATATTAAACATTTAGCATAAAAAGACACACACAGTGATTTTGATGCTTCAGGGCATTATGATTGCTTAGCCCAGATATAATTTCATATTACAGCCAATGACACAATAAAAGTTAGCACGACAAATTCATAATAAGGATTACACAAAACAGTTACTAAAATGAAAATAACCCCACACTCATTCATCTAATCTGCAACCAAACCTATCAACTCAGCCATTCCTACTAACATGCATACAAACAACACTGCAAAATAGTGACAAGGACAATTTAGAACATGTATGGGATCCAATAAGTCTCATGCGAGACACTAATACTATTTATACGTTGGGCTGAAGAGTCCCAACAATTTCTTCTGCTATAAGTCTTCAGCAGGATTCCCATATGTAGCGTATCGGTCTTATAGCCCAAAAGCTAGTAAATGAGGCCCCAAGTGTGTTTTCATCAATTTTAAGATAAGGTTTTTTCATACGTAAAAAAATGGTTCTATTTGGGCATAGCAGCAGTTGGTTTTCTTTAGCAACGTTCAAGGAAATCTTTGTAAATATCGCGTTGTGTGTTTTGCATGAGTTTTTACGCAGGAACACCTACCTTGCATCTCATTTTTGGTAAGTCTCGCTAACAGAAGTGGCACAAGACAAATTCACATTGACACTAGAAAAATGCCACTAACTGGAGTTAGCATCAATCTGTAGGTACAAAGATAAAAAAGATCCGCCGTTATGTAAAAAAAATGAACGTGTTAACTTCTTGTAAATATGTACCGCAATGTTCTTTTGTGAATTACATAGATTTCCATATGTGCTGCCTTATGTACCACACATGGATGTTGAAAATCTACTTCCATCATAATATTGTGCTGGAAGGGGTCCCTCAATGCAAACGCTAAATTAAGAATGCAGACCATTCACCCTTTGTCGATGGCACACGTGCAGGAACATGGACTGCCCTGATGTTTCAACACCACCACAAGGCCATACACATTGTAGCCCCATGTATCTTTGGTACACACGCCTCATCGCTGTTTGTTGAGATGAGGTAAAGCACTATGTGAATGAATGTTACACAACACCTGACTCAGACCTTGCCTCATAGCTCATGTGTGCTGCAACATGCATTCACCATTTTCTTTTCTGTATGAAAGGTGAATGCTATGTATTTTGTGTGGTTTCACCATTCTCAAGAATACCTATCTGAGCCTTTACATATTTGGTTACAGTCTCAGATGACTACATCTGCTTTAGCATCATCGGGCAATATATGCTGCACCACAAGAGCCACTGCAACACACTTTGCACCCCCCATCCCACTCTTATGCTAAATGGAGCATGTGCCTAACTCCGATTTGAACATTGTGTCATGTTGTTTTTCTTAACGTCACTCTTCACAGGAAAATGTTGGCCAGATTGGTTTAGACACACGTTATACCAGACCCTTTTCATCTAATAGGATTTGGATAAGTGTCCAGCATGCGTTAGCTATTTCTGGATTATGTCACACTATGAGTCTGCAGCGATGTGTGAGTCGATGGCGGGTTATGATGATGTGACACACATGTAAGATTTAGGTGTGTGTTCATGAGTATTTAGTATATTCCTTGAGAGATACAACCGTATGTGACATGCCCATTTCATATTAGATATATTTGTATTTGTGTTAAACTGTGCCTGCAGATGTAGGGATAATTTGACTTGTGGAGTTGTGATCAATACTTAGATTATGTGTATTATGTAATTGGCATTTGGAAACTTGTAGTCGCATACCAGAGGGAGGTGAAGCAACTTTATTGTGCTGCCATGTTTTTCGTGGTCTGTCTTACACAAATTCATTGACCTTTGATGCTGTCATTGGTTGTACGATACTTGCATATTTTGGAGTGTGATGGGATGAGGATAGTGCCAGTTCACAACAATAATTGCCACGCCACACTGATGTTGTTGGACATGGGACATCCACACATTCTTGTCATTACATTGCCATGTCTATTTTCCGACATACATGTGGTTGAATGCTGATGCTTTCACAGTAGTCCCATGGCTAACCTATGTGTCATTGTATGTGCAGATAAAAAATATAGCATTGTTAGATCAGTGCAGTGATGAATGATGAGCCATGCACAGTGTTAGTGATGCAAGACATTTCCTTATTTGTCAATACAGTGACATATGTGTCAGCTAGGGAGGTAGTGTCACTTGCTAGTGCTGGATATATGTGTATGCTTGGTGTTAAAAGCATTCCATACACTGTATTAATGCATCCGTTAGTCTGGCTCTACTATCCTTTGATTCTTCATCCTCCACACCCTCAAGTTGAACCAGTTCACCATTGTCCTGTATCTTTGTGACTTTTGTCAGTAAACATTTTTCAAGTGGCACAAATTACACAGAGAGATTGTTTGTCTAAACGTTTGAATGGATTTGAGCTGTGTGGCCCCAGCTACATTGATGCACCATACACACATTGTCTTGACTCCTACACTCTTGTGTGAAGAGGGACCTGATTGTGCTTGGGGCACCACACAACAAGCACATTTTATTTCACCATGATGGACCATATGCATTCTGTAGTTCTGATGCCCAAAACATTTCCCCGTTCCTGGTCATACTTTAGTTGGTGTCATATACCCTGCTAGGTGATTGATCTGTGTGACACTATGGTTTTGACCACTTAACTTTTCATGATTGTTCACCTTCTGAAGTCACTAACCAAGCATACAAGATCTGGGTGGAGTGATAGTTTATTAAACATCATCATCATGCAAACATATATGTGACAAAGTATGCATGTACAATATGATAGTGAGGTGACATTAGGTGAAGACGTTGTTGATGATGGCATCCCTCCTCAGTGTTGCAGCTCTTGAAGTTGAAGGTTGACTTGGCTCAACTTCTTCCTCCAGGCCATTATCAGGATGCTCCATCTTTTCCTGCTCTTCAGGAATAGGTGTATTTGCCCTCACACAAATGTTGTGCAAGATACAACAAACTAATGTGATCTTGCATACCAATTCCGGCCTGTACAGGAGTCTTCCACCAGAATTATCCAGGCAACAAAATCTTGATTTGAGGACTCCAAATGTAAGTTTGACAATGGTCCTTGTGCAGCACAGTGCCACATTGTACTCTTGCTGTGCCTGTTTGTGGGGCACTTTGATGGGGGTCATCACCCATGGCAATAGTGCATATCCTTGATCAGCTTAGGATACTATCCTGATGTGCTAGTGTTTTCGATTTTTTGACTTCGTGTCCAATGTGCAGCTTTCTACATTCTCCTTCCAAATGGTGTGGTTACATACAAATGACTTGCATCTATGCCATTAAATGTCCTATAGTTTGCAGCCTACAGATCACTAAAATGCCATTGGCCCGGTCCTGAGTGATACCTCTATGTTGTAACTGTCAGTATGTATGGGTACCTTTACATAAATTTTACACTCATCATCCGTACGCTCACATGACACATGGCAATGGCTGTAGGGTTACTTCAATTAGTGCAAAATTTGTTATTGGCTTTAATAATCTTCATGTTAAACTTGCAATGGGTCAGGCATGGACATGAAAGCAGATCATTTTGGCCCTGTGAGTTTGTATCATCACATGATAGTGCATACTGACCATTTTTGGGACTCCATATCTTGTCCTATGTGTGTATCGAGTTTGGACATTGACATTGTCACAAATATACTGCATACACTGCAAGTCAAGACACCTTGGCGCAAGTGTATATCATATCTTGGACACTGTATGTTATCCATTCATTGTGTGTTGGCGCAGGCACATGCAGTTCTGTTTACCATAGTGACGCACACTAAATGCCCTTGTAGTCGTTGTTCTTAGTTATGATTAGATGAGATGTGTTGTATGTATGCAATGTGATGTGTACTTGCTGTACAGTCTGTTCCCTTGGATGAGAGCTATGGTGATGACGTTTCTCACCAAATTTTCTTGTGCTTTTCATTGTCTGCTACTTATGTCATTAGTTGTGCTATGTTAAGCAGTATTGTCTAGCATGACTAGTGCAGTACAGGTGTCTGTGTTTCATTAGCTTACTCAGATGAGTGTGTTATGTCATCTGTCGTCTAGCTCATGTGAACTCCTTAGGGGCCACTGAGTTCACAATAGGGAGGATTTGCTTTCTCATTGCCTAGCTGTAGTTGTTCAATATGAATTGTACTTACATACATGTCCCAGAAAATATCTGGATGTGCACATGTTTAATCATGATACTCGGTTGTCAACACCCAACTCTTACTTTTGGGAGAGCTTGACTCCACGGGAGCGAAGAAGGACCTCTACACCCCCAAAAGGCAGTGCCCAAACCGAGTGTAGAGACAAACTCAAGTATAGACTACTTCCTCTGGGGAGAGAAGAGACAGGATAAAGGGGCCACTCAAAGCAGGAGGCAACTGCAATACGTTCTGCACTGTAAGAACTCGTCAATCCTGAAAACTGATAACTGCAGGCACATAAAATAATAAAAAAGGAAGGGAAAATAAACAAACATTAATCAAATCTGACTATTGCTTAAACTAGCAATTGCGGGGCATATTATCAATGGCCAGCGATAATTATCGCTGGCCGTGCTTAGCGATAATATTCCTATCGCAGGCTATCTCTGGAATTTATCGCCCTGGTAGCGCGTTATTAACAACCGGTTTCTCCAGGGCGATAAAAATTCCAGAGATAGCGAGGTTATCGCCGTTTTGCAGGGAACATCACTGGTTTTCCAGCGATGTTCCCTGCAAAATGGCGATAACCTTGCTGATACAACCCTGTGGTCGTATCAGCATAATCCACCCCCTATGTCTAACATAGGTAAGTCAGGATTTTAGCAGACGTTAGATTTTGGCGAAAACGGCCGTTTTCGCCATAATCTAACGTCTGCTATAATCCTGTGGGCTGCCTTGTAAATATCGCGATGTGAACATCAGCGATATTTGCAAGGTAGTCCATCCGGGGTACGCCCAGTGACGCCCACTTTGCATCTCATTAGAGATGCAAAGGGGGGCATTGGGAAAAAGGGTGCTAACATGCGATTATGCATGTTTGCACCCTCTTGTTAATAGGGCAATAGTTTTATCTCCGCTTTTTTGGCTTTTTAAGCCAAAAAAGCGGAGATAAAGCCCTTGTAGATATGCCCCTCAATCCTTTCTACTTCCCCTTTAAACATTCTTTGTGTATGCCCATATACTCACAAATGAGATATTTTCCTCCACACAAGAAGTTGAATGCACTCCCGGCAACACGTGAAGAGGAAGTAACAAAGTAGCAAAGAAAATGTCTCTTCTTTATGTAGTGATAAACAAAGTAAATAGTTTCTTCATCAGTGCACTGAACTCTTTTCTTCTGGTAGCGCGGTGTAAATAATATTGGTGGCTTCTCTAGCCTCCCCAACCGTAATCCAGTCTGGAAACAGTATTCTTTCACGAGCGTAAAGAAAATAAAACAAAAATAACGTGAGGAAAGTTTGTTCCGATTTGGAGCCGTTCACGAGCAGGAAAGCGCGGGTCCATCAACTTGCTAGGGCGGGAGTCCACGTGTAAAAGAGGTTCCTAAAATGTTCATGAAACGCGGGATTAACTACCGAAACGGAGGAAGTCGAATGACTCCAGAGCTGCACGACCTTCACCCGCGCAAGAACCATGACAGGAATACCAGCAGGAACACAGGTAACAGGATCAGAAGGCGAAGGAATCAGCAGAAGGGGCGTGGTCCAAACCTCAAACAGGACGCCAAGCAACGCAATCATCGCGAAGTCCTCTTTTATATTCATGGGCCATCACGTAATGACGCTGCGGCAGAGTTAATGAATATACACAAAGAATGTCTTACTTGTTTCTGTCTTGTAGACTATCACAGAGGTGCATCTTGGGTGTTGTAGTTATAGCAGTGCTTGTTCCACTCTAGTGCAAAGGAGGCTCAAGGTGTAACATCGGTGTGCCACTGTACATCGGTGATTGTGTAGAGGGCTGAGTTAACCTGAATGCAGAGCAAAGTGTAGTGATGTGCTTTTGTTTGACATACACAAAATCCATGTTGTTCATACTCAAAAATAATTACGGATTGATGTCTTTGCATGACTGAGCTGACACTGTTGGCACATTGTGGACATGTTATTTTGTTATGTGGAGTTGACATTAGGTAATATGATACATATGTCACAAATCTTGCTATATGAACTGAGTTACTCCTTCTTACATTATGTGATACAAGTTACAGGGACTAATCATGGTGTATATGAGGATGACCCCTATGCTTCTGTATTCTCAGTTGGGATTCTGGAGGGTGACCCAACACTTGAAGCCAGTTAAATGGATGCACTGCATTTGCGGGGTATGTTGAGGTTATGGTCTCACAATAGCTTGAATGTTGCGGACTGACAAATTGTCCATGGAAGCCAATGTTGCCATTTGCTAAGTGTGTGATTTGCTAGTGGGTTGCCTTACATGACTACCTATTGTTATTTTGTATGCTCAGCATTATTTCTGCACATGACCAGGTAGTGAGACAATGGCCATGGCCTCCACCATGACAACATGCTAGATGACTGCGCATGCGCAGTCCTCCCAAGACGTACAATGTATGGATTTGCGACTGGCGAGGATGAGGACGGCAAGTAGGAGAGACCACGGTGAGGAGGAGGGCAGCCAAGAGCCGCCAGAGCAGGTAAGTGATTTTTTTCTGTTTTTTAAGGTGTGGGCAGGGGCTAACTCCGCTCCGCCGCGTAGTTGGAGTTTTGCCTGAACTCCGCATTCCCAACGAAGCGTGGAGTTGGCAAAACTCTGTAAACTCCGCTGACGGAGCGGAGTTTACCACCCGGGCTTAATACATAGTTAGAAGGGAAGGGGCAACCCTTAATTGTATGGAAACTTACACTGTATTCCTTGTGTTTCAGAGGTAAAGGAACCATTCCATTGGGAACAAATGAGAACTGCTGCACAGTACTGCACATCCCAGACATGTAAGGGGCACCTCCACGCTGATGGATACCTACTCCAGTGTGATGAGTTTGCCTACACTCAGCTCATCTCTGGATGGTGAGGCCTTTGCTCCATTGTCACTATACACACCCCGACCCTTGTCATTCCTGGAGAAGCTCTGTCAGAGTTGCACCAACATGGCTACGGAAGAAGACAACTCTGTTGCATCAGGCTCGAGGAAAAAGAACTGCATATTATTTTGGCTGGGCTCAGTAAAAGGACATTCTGGAAGAATTCAGACTGTTTTCTGACATGCAAAGCAATGCTGGGGGGCCTATACCCTTCTTCACAGTGCAGACAAAAGCGAATGCCTGCTGGTTACAAATAACCAGATGAGAAATGCTCAAGATGATGAACAGCACTGAACATGGCCTTAATGAGATCAAGGAAGGACTAAGAGCCATCCGCCTCATGGTGATGCAACATCGATATATGTTGGACTTGATGACCGCAATGGAGGGAGGGGTGTGTGCCAAGATCGGTGCATCCTGCTGCCCGTTTATCCCAGGTTACGACCTGGATAATGGGACTCTGACTCTTGCCATCCAAGCACTGCACCTTTTACAAAGAGATATGCATGAGGAAGGCGGTACCCCTGAGCAGGCATGGTACTTGAACTGGTTTGCCTGGCTCCTCCGGTGGCTGACCAGACTGCGCACATCACTGTTGCCCTACAATTTTCTGCTGTAAAAATGCGGTCCACAAACTAGGTAGAATGCAAGTAAAAAGGAAAGTAGTAATAGTCAAAACTGAAGAACAACATGTCCCCAATAATGTGACTGTCATGAAATATGGGTTAGAAAATGTAGTTGAAAATTCAACTCCAATGGGAAATGTTAATATTGATAGCATTGATGCCAATGCTTATAAAAATACTAGCAAAATCACATCACTATCAACAAATTCCCCCATTATGAACTCTCCATTGACCCCAACTCAGAAATACATGGTCTGGCAGGCTCTGCAGCATAGGCCTGGGTTACTGATTGACACATCACACATGAAGTGGAATGTGCGGGCAGACAAATGCGCAAACAGGAAACTCAGGTCCATCACCCAAATAAGGGCAGCAGTACCACAATTGTCTAGGAAGATTGGCTCTAATAAAGCACACATGGCCAGAGGGGTGCACCATTCCCAAAACATCATAAAGTCAGATGCCACACGAAGTTGGGAACACATAGCCAATCCAGACACAGCACACAGTACATGCAGTGATCACTCGCTCCACATGTCGGACATCTGGACAGGTTACCCACTGGCCCGCATTGTATCCACGCAAGGCCGAGGCCCATCTGCATTTTTTATCAGGGGCCTAATTTATGACTTCACAGGCAAGGCCCACATTCTTTTACGCTGGAAGTATTTTCATGACACCCAAAATGTGCATAAAACCTCGCTCAGATTGATTGTACTTTGAGACAGTCCTCAGACCCACTTCTGTAACTGTGCTCTGGGCCGAAGTGTTTAATTAAACCAACTGTTCCTGTTTTGCCAAACGCCTCTTGTCTTTTATTTTTTCACCCATAGGCCTCAGATCTGAACTGGGGACTGCTTAAGCTTACAGGTAACTGTCCCTCTGGACCTGACTGGAGTTGGTCCCCTCAAGAGTGCTGATATAGCTGTTTTCAAGTTGCTGTTTGTGGGTAACCCTGCAATTCGCAGTAGATTACAAAGATTTATTGCATTTAGTGAAAAACAATGATTTATTGTTCCTTTAAAAATCCATATCCCTCGGGTAAATGTTTGTCTTTGAGGTGTCTATTTAAAGATTAATATACAACCTATTTTTATAAATTGGTGTCAGATTTTTGTTGTGTTGAGTTTTCTTCATGTTCAACTGTTATGGTACTACTAAATGCTTTATACTTGTTCCTTTGATAAAGTTTGACTGCTCTGAGCAACAGCTACCCAGGACTGAGCTAATGTTTTACATAAGAACTTGACTAGACATGATATAGAGTTGTGTCAATATTAGATAGTGAGGTCGCACAACCACACCGTATAATAATCTGTATTTCCTCACACTGCCCTTCCTAGCCCCATTCAAACAAAGTCCATATTTAGACTTAAGAGTTAAATCACCAGTGCTCGGCTGCTAAGTTCTTCCAAGTTCCTTACAGGCCTGACAGCCTCGAACAGTCTTACCAACTCCAGGGCAGCCGGCAACTCCAGAGGACCGTGGCGCTTTTTCACATGGTCCTGCTGCACCCACTGTGGACCCTTGACCCCTTGCCGCATCAGCCTAGTCAGTCTCCAGATACCTCATTGATGATGGATATTCCCACTTAGGCCCTCCAGTAATCAGTAAATGTTTCCAGAAGTTCTTTTGCACAGGAGTTAGGTTGTAATCCATGGCTCATCGGTGGCCTCCTTCCTGGCACACAGAGGTTTTCCACTTCGGACCTCATGCAGGTGACAGCCTTCACAGTGCCCCCCCCCCTTCATGGCAAATGGGGTTGTCAACTCTGGGACTCACACAGGTGACACCCCAACCTTTATAGTGGCTGATCTCCTGGCATAAGTGGGGGGCCCACTTGGTGCACACACAGGAGATGGCCAATTTCATGGTGCCCCCCCTCTGTGGTACACAGGGGTGATCAATTGACTTGGATACATGCGGGCATCACCCCGAATTTCATGGTGGCCCCTCTCCTGGCACATGGGGTCAAGCAACTTGGCAGAATCAGGGTGCTGACATGAACTTCTGCAACAGTACCAACCAGACTTAATTTTTCACACTTCACTGTTGGGGTTCATTTTAGAGGATCCCTGTTAGGCCAAGTTCCCCCCAGGCACTATCCTCCTCCTCACAGGGTCTACTGGTCTTGGCAGGCAGGCAAACTCTAGGAGCTATCCTCCTCAAAAGATGCTCTGGTCTTGACAGACAGGCAGGCAGAAGGCTAGTGCTGAAGGCTCAGGCCAAGTGGTCTTGACTTCCTAGGTGAGGGTGCCTCACCATGAGGGAGACTGAAAGGCCTTAGTCCCCAGCCCTTGTTCAAGCAGCAGCAAGTAGTTTTAATGATCTTCCTTCGCCCGATAAGACCGTGCTGCTCAATCGAGTTTGGAAATCATGCTCTGATCTTTATAGTAGCCACAGATGTGATCAAGTGTCTGGTCATTGAAATTCATGTTGTGGATGAGAGCTCATTTGAACTGCTATCTCCTCTGCACTGCTCTTTGTCAAAGCTACAGTCTGCCACGACATCACATGCAGTAACTGTGGATCACACCTGACTGTCATTCTCCACTGAAATAAATCCCATAAAGACTCAAAGACCAAACACTTCCTCTCTATTAAGATTTCCTGGTCCACAGTGCCAGGCTTATCAGTCTCACTACCACTCTGACAATGAACCCGGGCCCCACTGACCTGTAACTCTTCCTGAAATCAAAAAGACCTTTGATGTGCACAGAGGACGCCCACTCCTCTCAGTGTGTGTGTTCCACCCAGCCCTTAGGAATGTCAGCAATGCATATCTCCCATCTGGGAGTTCCAGTATTCATCTCTCCAGCCTCTTCAGGCCCTGTGCTTCCAAAAGTGAACCCACAGACCTCCATCCTAAGTGCCACAGAGAGGCACACACATGCATCTCAGCACTTGCACGCATTTATCACATGCTGACCGGCTCTACCACAATCTAAGCAGCCTAACTGTACAGTCACAGAACTTTACACCGGTGGGACAACAGACCCCACTCCCGAGACATAGGTTAAAAGGCCTGTTCACACAACTGATTCTACTGAACACAAAATGGGTATGCTGCCACCACATTGCTCATGTCACATAACTCAAGGTAAGGGCAGTGGCCCACTACTTTCATGAGGGCAGTGCTTGGTGTGCCCCTCCTTGTCTAACCAGCCACATTACCATGAGATAGCCCTCGGTCATGGTGCACACACATATTCAGCTATAACCAGAAATCTTTATCAGGGATCCAGAGAGCCATGCAGCTTGGGCTCACAGGGCAGGGATCCATGTCTGTCGCCATGCAGGAGACATTTCTGTCCCAACAGGTACCCCACCCACTTCAGACTACCCCAAACATACTCCTAACGTGGAGAGGTTGGGTCATCAGATTGGCAGCGCCTACAGGAAAGCCCATCTACATTCCTGTGGTTTAATCAAGCCTTGTACTGCACAACAAAATCTGAATCTTGCAAGTGAAATAGACCATCTCAAAAACTTGGGATTCTTTCTTTTCATTACCATCAACACTTCAATGGCTTATGATAGGATTTCACTGCAAACCTAGTGCCGAACAAGCAGAACTTCCCCATGGCCCACATTGTTTTAAAGCACTCTTTCTTAATGACCACCTAGTTCCTCTCCCTGGATAGTAACCTATTGATAATAAAGGCCTTAGGACGCTGTCTACCATTGTCATCCAGTTGAGTGATATACCGCTCCAACTCCATTGATAGTGGCATCAATCTGTATAATGAAAGTCCATCTGTAGTGAGGTGCTTTCAGTACAGGTGCATTGTATAGGTCCTACTTTAATTCTTTAAACACCCTTTAACATTCTTCAGTCCAAATTACCTTCCAGGGCTGCTCCCTGGTAGTCAATGCACTCAATGGGGCAACTATACTTCCATAGTTTGCCAACAAAGTTCCTGTAATACACCTTGAATACTAAAAAGGCCCTCACCTCTGTCTGGATACTGGCAACCTCCGAGTCCATCACAAACTGCATCTTGTCATCCAATGTGTGAACCTGCCCGTTACTCACCTCACGTCCAAGGCATACTACAGTGGACTGTTCCACCTGACACTTAATCACTTTAATGTCAGTTTTAACTCCTGTATCCCAGCCAACACCGATCCTAGGTGCCTCAGGTGGTCCTGCCATAAATTGCTAAATACCGCAATGTCATCCAGGTAGGCCACATAGAGCTCCTTCAGGCCTGTAAGAACATGGTTCACAAGGAGCTGAAAAGTGTAAGGAACATTCGTCAACCAAAAGATAATAGCTCTAAACTGATATAACCCCTCTGGCCTAGAAAATGCAGCCTTTTGCATGGCACTTGGTGCTAAGGTAATCTTCCAATACTTACTGGTCATATAAAGGTGCTCAATTACTTTGCAGTATAAAATATCAGAGGGGTCTCATGGCCCCCCGTGGCCCGGGGACTGCCACCTCCCTGTGGCTAAATTTTTTGTAATGGGGGCCCTCATGGACCCCCATGGCCTGGGGATCACCACCTCACTGTGGCTAAATTGTTAGTAACGGGGGGCCTCAATGACCCCCTGGGCACCGGGGACCGCCACCTCCCCGGGGCCAAAATAACATTTTTAAACTGGGAGTAAGGGGGCACGGCCTCCCTCCCGGGCCATATACAGCCCCGGGGATCACCACCTCCCTGGTGCTGGCCTGTCAACTACAAAGGAGTGGGGCTACATGACCCCCAATCCAAGAGCTATATATGGCCCTGGGGATGGCTACCCCCCCAGGGTGGCTCCAGCTATATCTAGAGTGCCCACCCCCAGGACACAGATATTTGCTCTGACTTGGTGAGAGCTTTGACAGTTCCCACAAAGTCAGAGCAAACACAAACTCCACTCTCAGCAAGTGAGAGCTGTGAAACCGCTCCCTCTCGCTGAGAGTGGAGTTTTCATCTGTTTCCCTGCCCACTATGAAGTGGGCAGGGAAACAGATGAAAGGATTACTCTCACAGACAGGGAGCTGCATGTTTTATAGCTCCCTGTCTGTGAGAGCAATACCGGCTCACACAGGAGGCGATGAGCTGGAAGGGACCGCGGGGGCCCTGAGGCTTCCCCCACGGTCCCCATCTTACACACTGGGTGCCCTGGTAAAAAAAAATGGAGCTGAAATCAGCCAGGAGGGTGCCACGTTAACACCCTCCCCATCACATTTTGGCTGGGCCCCAGGGGATGGGATCCCTGGGCTGAAATTGGCCTGGGGAGGAGGGCCTCTTGGGGGCCCACCACCCACATTCAGCTAAGGCCAGGCCCCAGGTGATGGGATCCCCAGGGCCAAATTCAGCCCAGGAAGGGGGTTTCATGGGTCCCCTACCTCATTCAAATGTGGGTGGTCCCTGGGGGATGGGGTCTCCGGGGCCAAAATCGGCCCTGGGAGGGCGACCACATGGCTCCCCTCAACCATTACATTTTGGCTGGGCCCTGGGGGATGGGGTGCCCGGGGCTGAATTCAGCCAGGAGAGGTGAGCTGCATGGCCCCCTCCCCCTTTCAGTTAATGCCAGGCACGAGGGAATGGGATCCCAAGGACTGAATTTGGCACAGGGAGGGATGCTGCACGGCCACCTCCCTCATTCAAATGTGGCCGGACCCCAGGGAATGGGGTTCCCAGGGCCACAATTGGCACAGGGAGGGAGCCAAGAGGCCCCCCATTCAAATGTGGGCTGGCCACGCACAGACCCATTAATGCACTCACAAACTTACATGCAGACCCACACAAACACTCACACACTCACTCACAGACCCACTTAGACACTCACATACCCACTAACAGACCCACTCAGACACTCACACACCCACTCACAAACCCAGTCAGAGACACATGCACCCACTCAGAGCCTCACACACCCACTTACAGACACACTCAGATATTCACACACCGGCTCACAGACCCAATTACACATTCACACATCCACTCACAGACCCTATCAGAGACTCATGAACCCACTCACAGACCCACTCAGACTCAGGCACCCAGTCACAAACCCACTCATAGACCCATGCACTCACTCAGAGTCCCACTGAGAAACTCATGCACTCGATTATAGACCCACTCAGAGACTTATATAACCACTTACAGGCTGACTCACACATTCATGAAAGCACTCACAGTCCCACTCAGACACTCTCATACCTACTCACAGACCCACTCACCCACTCGCTCAGACACTCATGCACCCACTCAGACACCCACTCAGAGACTCATGCACTTACTCACAGTCTCAGTCATGCACTCACTCACAGACTGACTCACACACATTTAGAGGCACTCACTCACCCACTCATACACTTACACATCCATTCACTGACCTCTTCATACACTCATGCACCCACTCACATACCCAGGAAAACACTTTTGCAGCCACTCCCAGGCCCACTCAGACACTCACAAACCACTCACATACCCATTGAGACATTCATGCACTCACTCACACTCCCACTGAGATACTCATGCACTCACTCACACACTTACCCTCAAAGTTTACAGGTTACAGTTAGGAACTAAAATTAAAAAACCTTAGAATATCATTGAAAAAAACAAAGGTTACGGGGGCGTTATAGTTAAGAAACAACATTAAAAAAACTTCTAAATTCACTGAAAAAGTCAAAGGTTACAGGGAGGTTATAATTAGGCTCAGATTTCACTCATTTAAAAGCAGGAAAATTCAGCAGTTGAAGTTACCTGAGCTAACTATAACTTATGCCCCCGCAATGCACTGCTTATGACCTCACATATTACATCACTAATGATATGGTCAGTAACATCACTGATGACATCTCAAATGGCATCACTGATGACAATATCCACAGAACTACTCACATACCCACTCACACCCCCATAGAACCTCTCATACACCCACACCCACTCCCACCAACCCCTCACATATCCATTCACAGACCCAGACCAGTACTCACACAGCCAATCACTCATCCATAGAGCCACTCACATATCTACTCACTCATATAGCCACTCACACACACACTAACTCATCCATATAGGCACTCATGCACCCACTCATTCACCAATATAGCCACTCACACATTCAATCATACAGACATGTAGACACTTATACACTCACTCATATACCCTTACAGCCACTCAAATACCCACTCAATCACCTATATAGAAACTCACACAGCCACTCACTCACCCATACAGCTACTCACACACCCAGTTACTTACCTCTACAGCCATTGACACAGCCACTCACTCACCCATACAACCACTCACACACTTACTCACTCACCCTTACAACCACTCACATAGACATTTACTCCCCAATACAGCAACTCACATCCACTCACTTACCTATACAAACACTCAAACAGTTGCTCACTCACCTATACAGAAACTCACACACCCACTTCCTCACCCATAAAGCCACTCACACAACCACTCAGTCACCCATACAGCTACTTACATACCCACTCAAACACCTATGCAGCCACTCATACAGCTACTAACTCACGATACAAACATTCACACACCCACTCACTCTCCAAGACAGCCACTTCACAGTCACTCACTCACCCATACAGCTACTCACATACCCACTAACACACTGATACAGTCACACAGCCGCTCAGTAGGACTAACTACTCACTGATGACATCATCCAGTGACTGTGAGTGTTTTGTAAACATTTCTGAGACTAAAAGGTATATACTAAGCTACAACATAAGTTAAATTAGAATAGTAATTTAACTTATGCTGTAGTGTAGTATATATTCTTAAGTCTCTGAAATGGTTACGAAGCACTTACAGTCATGGGAAGATGTAATCAGTGATGTCATTTGAGATGTCATCAGTGATGTCATTAGTGATGTCACTGACCATCTCATGAGTGATGTAATATGTGAGGTCATAAGCAGTGCATTGCGGGGGTGTAAGTCTGACCCATTTTTTTGTGTGGATTAAAATAAAAAGGGAGGGGGGCTGCACAGCCCCCTCCTGAGGCCGATTTCAGCCCCAGGGACCCCATCCCCCGAGGCTAGGCCTTTGTTCATATTTCTATTTATAAAGGGAAGGGGGGCCCTCCCCAGGCCAATTTCGGACCCAGGGACCCCATCCTATGCAGCCCGGCCAATTTCTTTTTTGTATCTTTTACTTCAAGGGAGGGGGTCTGAGCAGCACCCCTCCCGGGCCATTTTTGGCCCCGGGGACCCCTTCCCCCAGGGCATGTCCATCTCCTTGGGGACCGCGGGGGGAGCCTATAGGCCCCCGTGGTCCAGGCAGGCTCCCGCCTCCTGCGGGAGCCGGCATTGCTTTTAACCCCCAGGGAGCTGCTAAGATGCAGCTCCCTGGGGGTAAAAAGCAAAGTGTGTTCGCTTTGACCAAGCGAGAGCAAAGTGGTCTTGCTTAGTCAAAGCGAGCACACTTGTTTGCTATGGGATGGTGGGAGCACTGTTCGCACCATCCCATAGCAAACTGCAATGTCCCGGGGGTGGGCACCCCGGGACATTGCTGGAGCCAGCCCTGGGGAGGTGGTGGTCCCCGGGGCAACAGGGGGGCATGTGGCCCCCGCTTTTTACTATACTAGACCCAGGGAGGTACCCCCCCATGCATTAGTATAGTAATTTGAGATGTCATCAGTGATGTAATCAGTGATGTCATTTAAGATGTCATCAGTGATATTATCAGTGAGGTCACTGACCATGTCATGAGTGATGTAATATGTGATGTCATAAGCAGTGCATTGCGGGGGCATGAGTTATAGTTGGCTTAGGTAACTATACCTGCTGAATTTCTCTGGCTTTATACAAGTGAAATGTCAGCCTAACTATAACGTCCCTGCAACCTTTGTTTTTTTACTGAATTTCTATGTTTTTTTAAATTTTATTTCCTAATTATAACGTCCCAGTAATCTTTGTTCTTTTTTCAGTGAATTTCTAAGGATTTTAAAGCTTAATTCCTATCCATACCATCCCTGTATCCTTTGGCTTTTTCAGTGAATTTCTAACAACATTTTTATTTCATAACTATTAAGACCCTGTATTGTTTTTCTATAATTAGATAATCAACAATACATCTGCATGGTGCACCATTTATTGCTGTATTTGTCATCTGTTTATTTAAAAAGTACATTAATCATCTTATTTCAAGATATTTTTGATTTTCACGATGTTGTCGTGATTGCCAAGGACACACCGTGAATACCGCATGTGTTTGACAAAGTGTAAAACACATATATATAGACATATTTTACATATAGTTTCAGTGTAGGTGTTTAGAAAGATACTAATTTAACTTTCCCCTTTATATTCATTTGTCGAAAAAGTACATCAAAAATGCATTTTCCTTCATCACAGCAACACCGGCGGTCGCAATGAAGTCAGTAGCCACAATACTAATGACAAAGTGTAAAACAGATATATAGACATATTTTACACAAAGTTTGAGTCTAGCTGTTTAGTAACATATTGGTTTAACTTTATTTCTAACAACACATTTTTCAAAAACAACAATTTCAAAAATAACTTTCCACATCGGAACGCACGAATAGGACATAACTACCAAACAAAGGCATTTTATTGATTTTTACAGGTTCCTTTATGAAAGGAAGTACATACCCATTTCTCCCTTCTTGAACTTTCAAGGTACTGGTTAGTTTCTTATAGGAGTAGTCCCAAACTGAGTTTGAAAATTGTGCTGGTATTTAACTTTTGTCGGCTATATGCACAAAAATAAACTGGCATCAGAAGAGCCAGAGGAAGACCTTCCACTGGTTGACGTTGAAGACCAGAAGGACTCAGCTGCACATGAACAGTATTCTGATGAAAAACCACCAATGAAAAAACAAAGCATAGCTTGAGATTTTTTCACTATTCCATCTGGTCAATCGAAGACCACAACTAAATTGGTGAGGTGCAGCATATGTGAGAAGACATTATCTCAGGGCACAGCAAAGAAATATTCATGTGGTACAACAAATATGTTGTACCACTTGAAAACATACTACAAGAAGCAACTTAAAAATGCAGAGAGAGAGAGAGAAGGAGAGGGATCACCAGCCTCCAAACCTCCAGCCCCTGTTCTGGCCACAAATTTCTAGCTGAAATGGAAAGAAGATGCAGTGAAATGTCACCAGAGTTAAAACGTTTTGCTACCTTCTGCATGGACTGTAACACCATCGTAACAGCCAGGGAGCAATTTGTGGATATAATTTTGCAGAATGTGAAAAACCATACTTGTTAATTATTGTTCCTTTTGTATTGCAGCAGTTCAACCACTGTGAAAAAATATAAACAAAAATAAAAGTTTTAGGATTTCCTTTTGAACATTAGGCAACCAAAACTAGATACAATGCTAAAGTAGTGAAGAGACTTCTTAGATGCAACTTAAGGCTACTGGCATTATAGTACCTCTATTTAGTTTTTATCTGTAGTAACAGAATGTAGTCCTGTAATATTTTTAATAAATTCCTTTCCTGCAGCTAGAAATAATCTTTCATTTCTAACAGCCTGCTGTACACAATATCCCTAATAGGCCGAATAATATTTCAGAGACACATAATTCATATACATGTGAACACATTACTACATTTTGTTACCCTAAATTTCCTTAGAACTTTGGTTCTACCAATAGCAGATATGAGTTTGGTAACTAATAGGTACTCTTGATTTAAATGTCATTTCTATGTCATTGCACTCTGTCCATCCTCTTTGACATCTCAAATATATTGTGTAGTGTGTAGAGGATATATTAACTACTTCATGAAATATGATTGCTATAGTTGTGAAAGTTCTTTTTGAAATGGAAATTTGTCCAGCGACAAAGTTTGTAATTTCACTTTCTAATTTAGTACCATCCTCTCTGCATCATTGTAGCATTCCTATGACATTGTTTCCATACCTTTGTAGTAACAACGTAGACCTAAGTTCTGAACTGTAGTTTGGACATTGTCATATCTTGACTTTTCAAAAGCCACAGCTTTGCAATCTGGTAACATCAAGTAGAGGAATTGTTCCAGATTGATTTCAGTACTACAGGTGAATTCACAATGTTCACAGTTATGTTTCCATTTATAAGTTAAACTGAATAATTCATTGATATTCACACCTTCTTCCTCTAATAGTCCTAGCATTACCATTAAGAATTATTTAGCATCCTATTGAACATTTTGAGAAAACACTATTAATCCAGTACAGTACTCTTCCTTTTATACCTTTATGCAGCTCTGTTGGTGCTAACTTGCCTGTCTTCTTTGGCTCCGTATGGACTATAGCCTGAAATGGATATATACTTTGGATAAGAATTGACTTATAAACATTTAAAACCTTGAAGTGGTTCTGGTATGGGATCAATACTAACTTGTTATGCACAGCTCTAGCTGACATTTTATTATCCTCTAATTTATTGTAACCATACTTACATATAACTTGCCGTGTGGACAAGTCAAAGCGTTCCTCTGCAAATAAGTAAACAGCAAACTTTTTCCAGTTATTATTTTCTTTTACGCCTTTTAAATAGAAGTCAACAGTCCATGTTCGAATTTTGTAGTGAGTGTATCGACAACATATACAAACATACTCTGGATTTTCAGAGCACACTATGTTAAATTTTGCAATCTCTTCAAAACTGTAAACTATAATACCTGTGTCCTGTTTTGCAACTCCTCCTGTTATTAACCCTTCATGTTCCGTTGAGTCCTGTTCTGGACATAAGAAACTAAACTGCACATCATCACAAGCCTTTTCTACCTCTGCCACTGTCCCATGAAAAAGTGCTCTATTCATTTCTCCTAAGCATAAACCAGGAGTTTTGACCTAGTACAGCCTCCTAACTAAAGTTTGCATTGTTGAGTTGTGTACAGCTAACATCCTGAAATGATGAAAGGTGCTTTGGCACACTTTCTTTGATAAACAAGCTAGTGAGTGCCCCTCAAAATGTATATGCTTTTTAACTTTGCAAAGATCCAAGCCTTGTAAATTACTTATTTTGTGTTTTAAACTTTGCCTTGGAAAGATACGTAGAAATTTTCTTAATATATCAAAGGATTGCTGACGAATACTACAAACACTACTACAATTCCATTTGTATACAGTGCCTGACTACCCCTTCCCTCTACCTCTTCTGCAAAACTTGTTCTACATTTCTAGATACCATCACCTCTTTGACTTTAAGAGTGTCATTCTTCATTTCATAACATTGTCTTCTTTCATCAATAGCATGAACAAATCTGTTATCCCGGAGATAGCATTCTTCATTAAAAAAAGGGTCCATAGTAGAACTATGTATCCCTCCTCCATTAAAAACTGTACCAAAGTTACTTCTATTCACTAATCTTTTCTTCTGGTTTTGTCTCCTCATTTACATCACCATTTTGTCAAGAGTCTTCATGCTATTGATATTCAAAATGAAAAGCTACCTCTTAAAAGCAAAGGCCTTATCAACTACTCCCTCAACTCGTTCTTTGCCTTTCAGTGTCTCTCTCCTTCTTCTATAATTCTTCCTATTTCTCAGTAGATTTACAACCACTCTACTACGAAACATCCTGGCTCTGATTTCCTTAAACTGTTTCTGTCTCATGGTTAAGGTGTGTCCATCTTTGTTACATTCTTTCATATTCTTGTAATATACATTTTATCCACTCTTATTCTTTCTCACAGTTTGATTTTTATTTTCCTTATTTTGTAACCTTTGCAGGTGTCTGCATATATTTTTAAGAAATGACTTTGTCCTCTTACCAGTAGCCCTTTTTTCTTTCACCACTTTTTCTGCATTTTGCTCCTTTTGTGTCTCAGTTCTGCATAGATACTGTAGTTTCTTCTGTTGCTTTTTCCTCCAAGCATTTGTAGGCATTCTAACTGTCTGCATTTATGTTGATATTGTTCTGTAAAAAAAAGTATATTTACATTTTTACACTAGCCAACGTACCAACTACTGACTTACACATAATACAAAAACTGTTTTTATGTTGCAGTTTTAAATCTACAGTTGAGATTAGCTTTATAACTGCATGCAATTACTTCAATATACCAAACCACATACTTTCCCATACAACCTCTCTCACACTCACTTACATTACAATGCACCCTTATTTTGACCTCACATATTACATCACTCATGATATGGTCAGTGACATCACTGATGACATCTCAATTGGCATCACTGATGACATCACTGATGGTGTCTGAAATGACATTACTGATGACATCATCCAGAGAAACAGTGACGCACCCACTTACACACCCATAAAATATGTCATACACCCACTTCCACACAATCACGGACAAAATCATTCACAGAACCCATACAAACACGCACACATCTTACCACTCATCCACACATCAACTCACCAATAGAGCCACTAATGGAACCACTAACTCACATATACAGCCACTCATGCACCTACTCACTTACCAATATAGCCAGTCACAGATTCAATTATAGAGACATAGACACACTTACGTACCCATTCATACACCTATCCAGCTACTGACACAGTAAATCAGTTAGCCATACACCTACTCACCCACCTACTCACTCACCCATAAGGTCACTCATACAGCCACCTACTCACCCATACAATTAATCATATAGCCACTTAGTTACTTATACATATACCAATACATATACTAACTCACCTATACAGTGACTTAGGCAACCACAAACCCAACGAAAAACACAAAATGGTATTTATTAGTTACCTTTTAACATTATAGCACCCTCTCCTACAACACAGCTGCACCATATATCAGTTCTCAATTATACATGGTAAAAGACCAGTTTATCCCTTCTGTAGTAAATTTTAAAATGAACATCAAACTAAGTGTGGAAGTAAATACAATGTCTCAATCCTGTAAATTCGAAAACACAACATGAGCTATTTGTGTGCCTCTCTACCACTGTGTCACTGGTAGATTTAATATCTCAGTACTTTTCTACTTAGATGCATCAGATTAAAAGTTTGGGAAACCGTGCATATAAAAATCTGCACATTAATCTCTATCAGAGCATATAGCTCACTAATTCCTCCGAGTACATGCAAAGAGTGTGTCACAAGTTGCACATATAATTCTTCAGATGGTTCTAAAAAACTACATATTCCTCACTAAAACTTGTAAATACATGGGTTTGCGGTTGAGTACATTAATACTACCTGGGTGATTAAATGAGTGCATAGCTGGTGCCTAGGTGATTCCCTAAGGATACAGGTAGTGTCTGGATAATTCCCTGAGTATATGGGAACTTCGTGGGTCGTTCCATATCTGCATAGTTACTGCCTGCGTGTTTGCATGAGTATATCACTACAATCTGGGTATTTGGATGAGTGCATGAGTAGTGCCTGAATGATTAATTAAGTGCATGACTATTGCCTCAATAATTCAACACTTGCATAGATACTGGTTGGATGATTATATGAGTGCAACTCTGGTGCCTGGATGATTGCAGGAGTGCATGCTTGCAGGAGTGCATGCATAGTATATAGGTGATTTATAGAGTGCATGGATAGTGCATATGTGATTTTTCAAGTGCATGCATACCACCTGACAGATGGGATGAGTGCAAGAGTAGTGTTTCAGTGATTGGCTGCTGCCCATGTGTTTTTGGTTGCGTGAACAGGTAGTGCCTTGGTGATTAGATAAGTACATGTGTAGTGCCTGGATAATTGAATTAGATGAGTGCATGACTAGTGTCTGAGTGATTGCATGAGTCCATTGGTAAAGCTTAAGTGGATGGATGAATGCAAGAGTACTACAGGGGTGATTGTATCATTAATTGAATGAGTGTATAGGTTCCTTGATGGGTAATAAGTTCACAAAAATGGTACTGCCTGCGTAATTGGATGAGTGCATGGGTTGTCCCTCTGTATTTCAATGAGTGCATGGGTTGTACATGGGTGTTTGGGAGAGTGATGGATTCTGCCTGGGTGTTTAAACGACAGCATATGTACAGTCTTGGTGATTGTATAAGTGAATGGTTACTGCCTGGGGGATTGGATCAATGCATGGGCAGTGCCTGCATAGTTCAATGACTACATAGTTAGTGACTGCATGATTGAAAGAGTTCATGTGCTGTGCTTGGGTGATTGAATAAGTGCGTTGATAGTGGTTGAGTGATTCAATGACTGCCTGAGTAGGGACTGGGTGATTGCATAAGTGCCTGAGTAGTGCCTGGCTGCCTGTGAAAGTACCTGAGCTGTTGGATATATAACAGTTGTGACTATATCTGTAACTCATTGTTTAAGTCATTCTTTCAGAATCAAACTACCTATTTTAGTGTATCTATGCTTTTCTACTGAGCTATGTGTTAGTGAAATCTACATACCACACTTGATATATAAATGCATACATGGCTATCTAGGAGCATACCTTGCTCTGTTACTCAGCGTGCACATACATCAGTAACTTTCTAAAACTGAAAACAATTCTCACTTTTTCAGAGCACAAAACCTACACCATTGCTCAAAAATTTCTTGTGTCCTTAAAACATATATTCAGCATTTCTCAAAGCATTCTGCACTATTAACTCTCCCCAATTTTAAACACAGCATGTTTAAAGAAATACACCATCTTCACCATATTCAGGAAATTTTCAACAGCCTTAAAGAACATAGATCACCATGTAAACATATATGTGATTTCATAATAGATATACACCTTCAGACTATTTTTCCAAAAATATACAGTTCTGTACATCTTTTAGTAAACTCAAGAGTCTCATCGTTACATGCATAAACAATATCTCACCATCTAAACATATACAAACTGTTCATATAAGTTAAAAACCACATTCACAAACGCTTTCTAATATATAGCTAACAAGTATTACTACTTTATATTGCATTTACAGGCGCAGCACATTTTCTTATCTTTTATTCGAGACTATACTACTAATGTTTAATAATGTGACTAAAAGTACTACAATTCCCAGGATGCAAATAGCATACATCTGTCTGTTCTGCATATGATGCTTAGACATTTAAAACATTGTCATTTTTAAAGGCATTGTCATTGTAACTTTCAACAGTACTAACATCTTAAACACATACCCTCTGCCAGATACAGTTCATCGGATATATATTTTTTAATATCACTGTGATACTCTTTTTTTTTATCAAACTCCCATATACATCTTCATTTCTAAATAATTAAAAAGTTATGTACATTCCAGTGAATTGAGTTTGTAGATTATATTCTTGTTTTAGCTCTTTCTAGGATAGTTTTGACACAGTTAGGATTTGTAAAAACTAACCACAAGAATGGTACACCGCTCTCATACAAAGCAACTATATAATGGCAACCTCTTCAACTTTCCACTCTATGATCATGAGAATGGCTGTAAATAAAATCATGTCTTTAATTTTTAGACTACTCTATCTCCACGTGTGAATGGTTACCATCTGTTAACACTTTCTTTCTCTTTCAAAAAGAGAATCCTGTCTAAGCGTGTGCCGCTCCACTGCACCGACGCCATTGATCGGAACGCCCAGCACACGGATATGATTACCGAATCAAGGGGGAAGACGGACTTAGGATATACTAACAGAACAGACCAGTTATTGGGTGTGTCGATCCATACCAGGAAGTCTAATCAATAAGACCTGAAGAAGGCTTATGTAGGAGACGAAACGCACTGGCTATTTTTGGTTACTTCTGAAGAAACATTTTTATTGCACGAAGAAAGAAAAGATGTGAATAAAAAGAATATATCAAAGAAAAAAGAAATGGAGTTTGCGCCTTAAGTTTGAATGAAGATTTAATGTGAAACCCGGCAACACAGCTGAGGATATTATTTGTACATATGAGTTGGGGCATGCTGATCTTTTTTGATAAACCCAGGAAACATGTTAATAAAAAAGTTTCTGCATTCCTCAGAGACCATAACATGGGTTTTGACATGCATGGAATTTATAGAAATGATGGAGTGCACTTTACAGACGAAGACAACAGGGTGTTTCTAAGTAATCTGAAACTCTACATCTAGTCTTATGTGTATCTGCCATATACACACCATCAACACAAAGGCTCCGTAACTTATCTAGCAGAAAAGAACATTGACATTGGGTGTACTGTATGCAACGATTGTCCTCAGCCCTATGAATAAGATCATTTAGCGACTGCAATTTGCTGTCTATACCAAATACATAGGCGGCAAGTTGGTTAAGAAGGTCTACCTGAATTTCCTGTTTGTCTGATTGTAAGCGAATGGCTGATGATATTTCCTTCATTGTGTTTCATGGTGCAATCCAGGTCAGGTCTGAGATGTTGCCATTGTTTATATCGGAAGGTGAGATGTTTAAAACAGTATAATGTTTCTCTACCGCTATCTTTGCTGGACTTTTGTTCAAATTTGGATTTGTACTGCTAATGACCTTTGATGAAGACTTGTTGCTGTTTGGGAACAAATTATGGTATGCATCACTTAATTCTAGAGTTTTGAAGTATGCATCCAATGCTGTTAATTTAATTGGGGTTAAAGGAAGTTTAACATCACTCTGAAGCCTGTTTGAAATGAGCAGAGGGCTATATCCCTGAGGGTAGAAAGGACTCAGGCTTGTGATGATGGAGTCAAAGAGCAACTGATTTTAGCTGACATATGGGGAGTGTTTTGTTGGACTAAGCTTGTGTCTTCCCTTTCGGGATCTCTTGAGTTGTCCAAAAATTCTAGCAAAGGTCAATCCTGTGGTTCAGAATATATTAATTGATTATTGGTGCCTGGACTTTTTGAAGAGCTGAGGAGGCCCCGAACCTTAATTGCTACCAGGGACGACTGGAAATCAGATTTTGTGTGAAGTTGGGGTTGTGAACCTGGGCTTGTACATAATGGATGCTTGGCCAATGAAGCCCCTCGACTGTCAAGGTGTTCGTCTGTTGCTTGGTAAGTTCAGCCTGGTCTCTTAGTTTTCTGAAAATAAATTTGCTGAGCCCTCAACGTCATTTGTTATTGTTTTCAGTAAGTCTGTTATTATGTGTTCTGGATGTTTTTCTACTCACATTGGTGAGATGAGTGCTTACTTCCATCTCTGGTTACTCTTCTTCACCCTTCGTAGTTGTGCTCAGGGTTCTAAGCCTTTTAGTGTCTTTCTTCTTGTACTGCCCCGGGTCACCCCTTGCTTTCCCGGACCTCATATTGTAGATGTTCTGTGTGCGGATTGGTTTCAATCCCATTTGGTCGTATTTGGTCTTGCTTGGGACGTTAAAATTGGAGTGACGAGGGCCGAGCTGTGGTGATATGACAAGCTTTGCAGATCTCACAACGAGCTAGGTATTGAAGAGTGGCAAGGAGATGAGGGAGTTGAAGGTGCTTTAAAACAGATGTTATTTAAAACCACTGGTGATTAGTAAGCCGCTGTGAGCTGGGGGCTGCAAGCTGCACCAAGACCTAATTTGGCCAACTCCGCAGTGCACCCGGACACACCTACCTGCAAGCCTAGTACCTGCAGCTTCTTACTGATGGGTCACGTTATCAGCCTGTGTCAGCCTGTATCACTACGTTGCTGGTGGGCCGATAGACTGGCAAGCTGTGGAGGCCAGTAGCTGTAAAAGTAAGGTAAGGTAAGTTGGCAGGGTGGGCAGATGAACTGGTGTGCTGGTGGGTTGACTAGTTAACTAGTTGGCAGCTCGGATTGTTGCCCTATCAGGGACTTGAAAACAGGGGTCTTATCATGCCTTTTTTTCCCTGCTGCAGCTTCTGCTACTCCTCTGATGGCTGGTACACTGGTTCAGTTTCAATGGCTCCAAAATGCCAGGACCCAGGCGCTCACCTGGCTCCAGTGAGTCCAATGCCCAAGGTACCACTGGTCCGCTTCACCACACGTGGGCCCCCCGCTTTGCTTCTACCATCGCCGGTGCTGCTACCGCCCCACTTGTGGCATGCAGCCATGGTTTCAATTTGTATCCCCTGCTCTGTTCCCCTCAGACTCTGCTACTTCTACCACCTGCCCCGGCAATTCCGGCCTTGTAACTCGTGACTCATGGCACTCAGCACGCGGCTCTGGCTCTCGAATTGTGGCTTGGAGTGGCTGGAGCTCGTCTGCTTGCTGGCTCGCTTGTCATTGCATCCTGCCACTTCTGCTTGAGAGTCAAATGGAGAGTAGATCTGAATAGAAATATTGCTGGTATTCATAATGTATGATGAAGTTTTCTAGTTTTCATTACATGGCAAATAGTTTGACTTGCAAATGTGTGAGAGATAATGTAATTGTGACATGCAATATTTGTAAGGTGTATTAAGTTACAATATTAAAAAGACAGCAGAGGAATGCAAACCATCTTTAAGAAGTTATAGGTGACTTTTAGCACCCATTAACGAGGAACAAGGTTGGATTGGGACAGACAATAGGCCCTTGCATTTTATTAAGGGTCAGGTGTACTAAGCTTTTTGGGTTCGCAAACTGGACAATTCTATGAACTGGGCCATTTGGTACAGCTAAAAATCATTTGGCGATAAAACCCAAACTGTGATTCGATAACACGTTGCTGAATTACAATTTGGGTTTGCGACCAAATACCGATTCAGTATTTGGCAGTGGTGTGTTTAGGGTGTCTCTTCCAAATATCTAATCAGAATGGTATGTATTAATGTTTTGAGACTAAATTCTGGTAGCAAAACATTAATATTCTACTGACTACAAACATGCAGTGGTAAGCCAATTGTAAATGAGAAGGGGTTCCCTTGGGACCCCTTCCCCTTTGTGAATGTATAAAATAAGTTTATTTAAGAGGAGGCTGTGGTACATTGGGCCACTGCATCTTCTTAAACAAACAAAAAGAAAGCAACATTTTTAAAACGTAGTCGTGTTTTCTTTAAGGGACTTTGTAACCTACCTCATTATTATTCATGAGGTATGTCAAATTGTGACTCATTACGAATCAGTAATGTGTGAACTAATCTATTACTAGATAGGTTAGTTCACAAATTACCACACTAGTCATAAAAATACTGGCCACAAACTGCGACCAGTATTTTTGAGACCAGTTGTCTGTACATCTGACCCATTAAGTGGCCCCCCTTAGAGAATCAGATAGCTAAAAAGTGGCCTACATTAGGGAAGTTTTAAACATTTAAATACATTTAGTGTGTAGGTGTTTTGCAACCTGTGGAGGACTGTACGCATTTGTGATTGCTGAAGGCAATGTTTGCGATAAAATCTATTAAACAAAACAGTAAAAACTAGCCCACCAGACCATAAAACAGGGCGATAAGCAGTGAAAAAAGAAGCCCATACACTGATTTATCCAACCAGCCCTTTGGGCACTGTCTGATTGCTCTATAGGCCAGTTCGACCTTGACCAGGAATGATGTAAATGTTACACGCTGATGTCAAGAAATGTGTCTTGGAACTAAAAATGCTTGAACTTGTTACTGCGATGAGCATTAATAAAGTAATGTACTTGACGCAAGTCTAACCAAGGACATTCCATCTCACTGCATTGGTTTAACTCTTCATGAAAAGTTTATTCCCACTCAAATATCCCGAAACCGTAGGAGAAAGTGCTTACATATTAAAGGTGGTTACAGGTGGTGGCCACTGCATTCATTTCTGGAAACTGATATTTACTTTCCTTCATCAGACTTTGACCAGAGGGAGGAAAAGGCCCAAATGGGAGAAAAAAGAGAAACAGTCTGGATTGAAAAGAACCTATGAGAGTGAGATAAAGAAACAGGTAATGTAGAATGTTGGAGGAAAGAGGCATGTGGTGGAATCAAGAGGCCGTATGTTTAAAGCTATTTGGCGGTCACAAATGCTCTGTTTGACAAAATCGGGGCCTTTGCGACTACAAAATAGCTTTTGGGTATGTTCATAACCCAAATTGTGATTAGGTAACTTGTTACTGAATCGCAAAATTGCCTTTTCTTATGGTATGTATCAATTGTTTGTGACTGCAATTGCAGACACAAGTCACTGCTGACTTACCGACACATCAAAGGAGGTGGTAACCCACTCACAAATGGGAAGGGGTCCCTTAGGGACCCCTTGCCCCTTCTCAATGTTGTAAATTACATTTGTAGGAGTAAACAAAGTTTTTGAAACTTTTTTTTTAATGCATCCAGTTTACCTTTAAGGGAAACAGGCTGAGTTAAAAAAAAAAAAGAGTGCTTTATTTAAAAGCAATCACAGACACAGTTATCTGCTGACCCCTGCAGGCCACCATCCCTGTGGTGGCAGCTATCCGTAGTCGTCACAATTTACTTCTTACTCCATGCATATTAATAAGGTAGGTCAAATTGCAACCCCCTGCGAATTGGAATTTAGCAAATCAACATGTTTGGACATATGTCGGTTCACAAAAAATATATCTATTTGGTAAAAGTCTGTGCGCAATTTGTGACCAATTTTACCAAATGTATTGTACAGACATAAGGCTCAAGATTAGAATGTACTGGCAAGCTCTTTTTTCAGCAGTGGAGCCATACAAATCTTTGCAGCCCTCTAGGATGGAATTTGTTATGACATCGCTAATTTATTGTAGAGTGAATTACTTCCTGCAGCTTGTATATTGCTTGATAGATTTCTGTTTTTAAAGTCATCTTAACATATCTTGTTGCGTGTTTGTTGAGATGAACACATGTTCTAGCAGGAGAGGTTATACAGTGTCAGGTTGTTTATATAAGATATGAAGCAGGCGTCCTTTTCAGAGTTACTGATGTACTGTGTCCACCTATTAACTTTGTTTATGTACCAAACTCATGAAATGTCTTCATGCAGTATCTGGTGTTCTGCCTCATTCACTTTAGGTAGCAGAGAGAGCACTAATTATGTTAAGTCATGATTAAACAGGGCCTGCTTTACTGAGCTTTTTGTTAGAACGGACTTCATATAGAGTTTCAACAAAGAACAAAGTGATGAAAGGAATGCTTTAATTAATCCCTGCACTGGAGCTTGCTCGAGGTCAAATTCCAGCCCATCCATTGCCATTCTAGACATAGACCAATCATATGCATATTAGTCTTGTTTCTGCTGCTGCCATAGGAACTCTCTAGTCCTAATTGGCCAGCCAGGAGGACAATGGACAAGAATGCGTCCCTGAATAATTACCAGTGGCTGAATCTCTGGTAGAGATATCGTCCCCTCCCATTAATACAGTAATAGTATTTGGGGGCTGTTGATGTCCTTAACCTTGTCAGTGGTGAGGGACTTCTGGACTCTACTGGTTTCCATGCTCTTGCCTTTGCATGGTGTGGCATTGTGTGCCCCAGTGATTTGCACTATCTTGTGTGGCTTTGTAAAGAATTGTAACACAAACCAATGGCTTGAGCTTGTTACTTTACATTTAGCACTGATAAGCATTCCATAGGGGAATTTGGGTGTTCCCGTGTATTCACCAATGAATTGGATGCAATTAAAGATTTATAAAGGTTATGTTAAATCAGTAGACCTCCCACAGGATGGCATAATGAGTCAAAACATCTTTATATCTCCCCATTCTTTCCTCCTTCTATGTAAGAGGAACATGCCTTTAAGGATTATTTTTGTGCAGGCCACTGTCTCTTCCTGCACAAAAACAATCCTGCCCATAAAGCAAGTACCTTTGTACTATAGTGCAAGGGTGCCTGTGTTGGCACTAGGCAGCACACAGTGTGACAGCGCAAGGAGAGAGCAGAAATGCTCCATATTTTTGCAAATATGCAGCAATTCTGCCCTCTCCAATGAAAAAAACATAGCACAGCAACTTTAATTGCTGATCTGCGTTGCATGGAACAATAGTAAATATGCCCCCATATCCTTATTGAACTTATGTTCATCCACTCCACAAAGTAAACATTGACTTAAACTATCTCTACCCTCACTAATCATGTTACACAGAAGGGCAGTGCTAACTTTTGCTCATGATTTTATCTCAGCTAAGAAAAACATTTTAAAGCAGCTTATATTTGCGGAACTAAGAGGAACTGTAGGATCTACTGCAGAATCGTCATCATTCTGTAGCACACTCAAAAGAGGAAAAGCCTCAGAGTATTGATTTTGAGCAGGAAGGTGTCCCTTCCTGTACGAAGACAATCCTACTTGCAAAGCAGCCACCCTTGTACCATAGCGCAAGGGTGCCTGTGTTGGCGCTAGGCAGCAGATTGTGTGCCTGTGCAGTGATAGAGCAGGAATGCGCCAAATGTTGGTAAGTATGATGCATTCCTGCCCACTCCCTTTCAGGCAGCACAGCAAGTTGTCTTGCTGCGTTGCGTGAAAGATTGATAAATCTGGTTTTTGGAGTGTAAGGTTCTCTTACATAAGACTTTGAAGAATAACACCAGATTGACCAGTCTGGCCACTCTACAGACCTACAAACATTCTAACTATCTAATTGATATGTACATCACTAAAAAACAAGAATATCTTTACTCAATTTTGAAAACTACCTGCAAATTAAGTTTTAAAGATTTCTACTTATGTACATCCCAATAACTCAGTTTGAAGGCGCCTGGAAAATGCAGTGCCTACTCTCAAAGATTTGTAGGCTCTGAGGTTACAATGGTGAATCTATTGAACATATCATCTACTTATTCCTTTTTATTTTCTGAAAGAAACATCTGAGGGCTGTATTTATTGCGGCCAAAATAGGACTATGCGGCAAGCAATCAAGTACTGCTTCTCTCCAAAAGACTATCAATTGATTGGGAAGATAACAATATTTTTAGAACTCACCTTCCTTCACCTACAAAAATATGCTCATCTTCATGTTTCTAGGTGACTCTGTACAGGAATGTTTATACCATTTGTATTATAACTCAAGCTCAATGGTTTTATAATATGTTGTGCGAACTGATTAAATTATTTATTCAATCGTACCTTTTATTCTAATAATTGATCAATTTTTTCGATACAATAACATTTCTTCCCATTATACCGAGCATCATACAACACTCTGTACTTCTTTGTACTACATTTATCAGTGGTGAGGTAGAAGAGTCAAAACAAGGCATAGCAGGGAAGTGAAGGGGCCGGTGGATATTGTACCTCCTTCTGGGTGCTCTCTATTGACAGTGTAACAGTGTAAGAAGGGGTAGTGGAGACCTGTGACTCCTAGTCCACTTAATTTGCTCTAACAAACTCTGAAGTGGCAGTGATAGAATCAGCTTTGATCATAACTAGTGTAAAACAAGAGGTGGAATGAGGGGGTAGGAGAGCTCAGGAAGACAGCAGAACCTCTATATTTGCAAAAGAAACCGAGCAAAATTACTCTTGGTTTTGATTATGCTTGTAATGTTCTCTTAGCTTCTTTCTTACTTTTTTATCTTTTGTTCTGCCCAGGCTTTCAATGTTCTTATTTCTTCAGAATCTCTATATCTGTGACTGAAACAGAAGGCACCAATGATAACATTCATTTTCCTTTTGCACGTAGTCCATTGTGCCCCTAGTTTTGGTATTTTTATTTAGACCCAGAGGGCTGAGAGCATCAGTGAGAAATCAGGGCCTGTTTGCAGTGTCTCCCCACTTGTTGCCCCCATTTTGACTACTAGACTCTGCTAACCAGACCCAGGGCCTGTGCTCTCTGTAAAAGGCACATGGTAATTTGCTATGATTACAACTGGCAAAGACAGACCCCTGTAACTTCCTAGTATATACAAAGGCAAGGGAGATTCTAACTACCTTTAAGTCCCTAGTATATAATAGGGCAGGGACGTTTAGAGGCCAAGTAGATTTCCTGCACTGGAGTGTGCACTACTATGGTGCATGCCGTCATTTTAAAAGTCAGCCCTGCCTTGCAGGCTGCTTTTAAATTGAAATAATATGCAAATTCGACTTTGGATTTAAAGGCACTTCAAAGTAGTAATCTATCTTATTTGTACATATAGGTCACCCCTAAGGTATCCCCTAGGTATCCTAGGGGTAGGGTGCCTTGTAACTATAAGCAGGGACATTATAAAAGATGTTTGAAAAGCCCTGGTGAGGGAAAATGTCAATTCCAGTTTTCCCCATTGTAGTGATTTGCTCCGTAGGCTAACATTGAGATATTTTATTTAAGTATAAATATTGATAGAAGCCAAGTTAAAATATACTTCAAGGTATCAAATTAATATTTAAGATAAATCCAACAACTTGCCACTGTTAGATGTATAGTAACTATGACAGACAATACATTATTAAACTTTATTTTCTGTAAGCTTAAATCCAGCCTTTCAGCTGCTCTTTCCTGATTGGCCAACCTCTGTCCAGGCTGGCCAGGCTGCTCTAATGTGGTGTGAAAAGCCCTGTCTAGAGAGACAATGAGTTTCCTGTGGGTAGAAAAGTACAAGCTGCAGAGCAGATGGCAGGAAGGGGATGAGGGGTAGTCAAACTAGTCTTCAAATGGAGAATGCCATTTTAGGACAGCACAAGCTGACCCCCACATCCAACCACAGTAGCCACACAGGAGACCCTGTAATTAGATCAGGGAGAGGGTTGGAAGGGACGTGTTTAGGAAACTTAGCCACACCAGTAGATTGGGTTAGCCTGCCCCAGCTACCCTGGAAAGACTTTCTCCATTTTGGATTTTGAGAGAATAGTGCTTTCTGGGACAAGAATATGCCCCACTTTGGAGGAAAAGGTCATACACCTGGGTGGCACCCTGCATCCCATTGGCCAGGGGTGCCACCCTGTTTGATGCCCAGGAACACTGGATAAATATGGAAGAGCTGCATAGCTCCTCAGATCTGCTGCCTGATACTACCAGGAGGAGAAGGACTGTTGTGATGGAATCTGAATCGGCAGCCAAAGGACTGCTCTCTGAAGTACTGCATCTGTTGCACAGTCTGGTACTACAGACCTGAGGACTTTGCCATGCTTCAAGAAGGATTAAGGAGTAGACTCCCTGCAAGCTACAGGTTAACAGAACCCACCAGCATTATCTCCACCAAGAGTCCCTATCCAGGAGTGCTTACAGTCGACATTTAAGGATTTGGCCAGGCGCATTGTGAGAATTGTAGTCCACGCATCCCAAGGACCATCTACGAGATTCTAGACCATTGGACTTGTGTTTTGAACACTTTGAACCAGTTTGAAGAGGAACTTCAGGAAGGAGTTTGAGAAGTTTGTAACAACTTTTGGGAAAAGCTTCATAAGGTGACTGGCTCAACGTCGAAGTCAAGCCAGGCTACCTTTATCCGTGACCCAGCCTGGATTTCAGGTTCATCCCACTGAAAACTCCAGAGCTCTGAACTTCCAGGATTTGACCGAGGCCTCATGGCGAAGCAATCTGACGACGTTGCATCAAAATCGGCCTGCTGGACCGGACCTCTCTATGTCGAGAGAAAAACCTCCAGACAATTTTCAAAGTCCGAAGGTCAAATTTTGACCCAGGCGTCCCGCTTAGTGTATCTGGCCAGGGCTCCATCGCAGTTGGCCTTAAACTTTGACTTTTTCCCAGTAAAGCGTGACCAGATGTCCAAAAGTGGCACTTTATGTTGTTAAGCACTAGAAAGTGTTTATTCTTTACAAATTCATATCTCCGGTTTCCTACAGTGGATGTTTGTCATTTTGATGTCTATTTGTTCATAAATAATTAATCTATTTCCTTTGAAGTTGAGTTGGAATATTATTGTGTGTTGTATCGTACTTATTTAATGTATTGGTGTTTTTAAATGCTTTACACACCTGCCTCCTAAGGTACGCCTGCCTGCTTGTTGCCAGCTACCAAGGGTTGAGCAAGGGAATAATTTATTGAGACCTTGTCTGAATCTTTTATTGTGTTTGTGACCTTATTACAAGTGGTAAGTCACTACATATCACTACTATTTTTTTGTAAACAAACTTTATTAGGGTTTTGCAAATCATACATCATAAGTACTGTATTGCATTATACATATTAGGATGTCAACAGTATAACATTGATGTATTTGCATACCTGGTCCCCAAAGGCAACAAACATTTCCCTCTTCCTTTCCCCACCCCACCCATGAGTCAGTACAAAACCATACATTTGTTAGCGAAGAATGGTGTGTCTGTATATGCTAAGGAAAAGTGCGAGATAGTGGGTGCCGAACTCTGAGGCTTGTATGTCAGCGTTTGCAAGTATCAGGGGGCCTCCGGAGCATCAATGAGGACCCAATGCACCTGAACATGGAGCTAGGTTCGGTGATCCCGTTGGCGAGGCTTTGGGGGTGTCAGATTCTGGGGCAGTAAAACTGCCTACTAATGTATTAGAATCCTGGGCTCCTTCAGCGGCTAGGCAGATGGTTTGCTCCGTGCTGCACTCAGACCAGTAAGCGACTCCACAATTCTTTTAAAGATTTTATTGTATGCCACATTTTAAATTGCCTAATTTGCACAAACTCCGGCATTTACCTTCACTTTCACCTCCCGCTTCCTGGTCCACCGCGGTTCACGATTGTGTGGAGGAAGCAGGAGGAGGTCTAGGAGGCGGAGCTTGGGGTGGGACTTCTGGCTGGAAGCCTCAGCTACCGCCTGTCAGCGCAGACGCGCAGCGGCTAGGCAGACGGTTTGCTCCGTGCTGCACTCAGGCCAGTAAGCAACTCCACAATTCTTTTAAAGATTTTATTGTATGCCACATTTTAAACCCTTGACCGTGATCGGAATTCCGCTCGTGTGCTGGACATTCCGATCGCGGGTGGGGTCGTGACGAGCTCAGCTCGTCATGCGCACAGCGCTACCGCGCAGCATGACGAGCTGAGCTCGTCATGAGCACCGAAGGGGTTAAATTGCCTAATTTGCACAAACTCCGGCATTTACCTTCACTTTCACCTCCCGCTTCCCGGTCCACCGCGGTTCACGATTGTGTGAAGGAAGCAGGAGGAGTTCTAGGAGGCGGAGCTTGGGGTGGGACTTCCGGCTGGAAGCCTCATCTGCCGCCTGTCAGCGCGGACGCACAGCGGCTAGGCTAGTCTGCGCCCGTCCGCGCCGGAACGGGACCAGGGGCCAGAACCCCTGCCCGCAACACCTAGGCAAAATAACTTACTCTAGTAGCTTATTATTTAAGCTGAGGAATCCCTGTCTCAGCACATTCTGCTACTCGATGGCTCCCCTCAGTGAGGATCCACAATGCCCCAACTGCACCTTTAGGCTTCGTCCTCACATACCGAGTACCCCGAAGACCAAGCACCCCGTCTCTCTAAAAATGTTCCTTTTAAACTGCCGGTCCCTAGCTAAACACTCCATTGAGTTGAAATCACTCCTTGAAGATGAAAACCCAGACATAATGATCTTAACGGAAACCTGGCTCCATAAGGAGTCTGAGCCTGATTTGGTGCAGACACTCCCGGCTGGTTACAACATCCAACGGAATGACTGGGAAGGAAAGAAAGGGGGAGGCTTGGCAATAATATATAAAAACTCCTTTAAATGTCGGGTGGAACCCAACATTATTGCTGACTGTGAAAGTCTCTTTTTTAGTATCTCATTATCTGCAGTACAGTCCTTTCCCGGAGTGCTTATTTATCGCCCTCCGGGTGGACGTGGGCTATTCCTCCAATCCCTACTGGAGGTAGCAGCCTCACTTGTAGGTACCACCTCAAATATTACGCTCTTGGGGGACATCAATCTCCATTTTGATAATCCTGACATGGCTGATGCAGCAGAACTGACTAAAGATGTATTAGCAGTCCAACTTCTGAAAATGGTCTCATGCCCTACCCATAAACTGGGCCACATGTTGGATCCAATTTTTACTAATAATAACGATTTATCGGTAGGTGACCCCATCCCTTTGCCTTGGACCGATCACCACCTGATGCCCTTCTATGTCAACCTCTCTCACCCTCCCCTAGATTTTAAACACACCACCAAGAAAGTCAGACCTTGGGCCAAACTAGCAGGAGAAACTTGGACTGCAGCCCTATAAAGTCTAGAGCCGGAATTCAACCTGGACCTCGCTGTAGTGGCTGATCATTTTTCCACTTGGATCAAGACATCACTAGACATGGTCATCCCATTTAAACCATGCAATAAAGCAAGGGAGAAATCCTCGTCCTGGTATTCCCCCACACTTGGAGCATATAAACAGGAGTGTAAAAGACTGGAGAGAATGTGGAGGAAGGACTACAATGTCACCAGCAAACAGAAATACAGAAAAGCCATAAAACACTATCAAAGCGAAATAAAAAATGCCCAAGTAGCATACTATGAGGAACAGATTAATTTAGCAGCCAACACCCCCAGAGAAATCTTCAGCATTGCGAAAGATCTGCTAGAACTCCCTAGATCAGAAACGTATCCTGTGGCCTCATTTGAGCGATGTGATGAATTAGCCCACTTTTTCCTAGAAAAAATTGAAAAAATCTACTCGGTCTTTCCTAGACCACCGTGCCCCAGTGACATCCTTGTAAGAGACACGCTCCGGCCCGGCACCAACCATGCGCTCAACTCACTCCCCCCGCTCACTCTAACCAGGCTCTCAGAAATCTTTCACCAGATAAAATCCGGCTCTCTCCTCTAGATCCAGCACCACCCCATGTACTATACAAAGCAGGAAAAGTGATTCTTCCCCATATGCTTGAAAGAATGAATCAATCCATGGCTAGTGGCTCTGTCCCAACACCTTGGAAGCACGCCATGGTTAAGGCTCCATTAAAAAAACCCAACCTGGATCCGGATGATTTGGGTAACTATCGCCCTATATCTCTGCTCTCAGTGATCATTAAAGCGCTAGAAAAGCTTGTTAACTCAGCCATCTCAGAATTCTTGGAAACTAATTGCCTCCTGCATGCCACACAAACAGGTGTTATATGGCTCTTAGGGTCATTGTCGACATTGCTAAGTTAGCATGAGCTTTGCTGCCTTGATGCTGCTTTTGCGCACGTTACTATATGACTTTATTTTTGCAAAACGCTGCCTGTGCCTTTCACATGAGAACTGTCTGTTTTTCGCGTTCTTGTTGAAGTTCCTTGAGTTTAGTCTGAACACGATGTGCAAGGTCGATAAACAATGCCCCTTGTTATTCTGTTCTGGTCAGTCCCTAGCACCTAGACATAACATGCCAAACACAGCTGCAATGCTGGAGACTCATGCTTTGATATTACGGGGATGCATGTTGTTTTAACACACACTTGGAGAGAGTCCTTTCCATGGAGAAGAGCTACACTGTTCCTATGATGTAAATCTTGCATCTAGGCTTTAAGGTATGGGGTCTGCTGTCAAAGCCCAGAGATCTTCCTTTTTCTAATAAACATCTTCCAGCCAAGGGGAGGGTGGTTAGGTCTTTTAGCCCTTTTTCCACTGTCTTTGTAAAATGACTTCCCCCTTTGTGCTATATGGAATTGTAACATTGCTAATTGTTTTGAGTTTATGCATTTTGCTACTGGTAGTGGCTCGTATACTGTATTGTAGAGCACGATAGTTAAAATAAACATTTTGAACTATTACAGTGACTCTGCCTAATCTTGTTGTGGACAAGTACGAGTGAGCGAGCGAAAGAGTATGTCTTGCTAACGCGATTCCTGAGAGAGTCGGGAGTATTGTGTTCTGGGTTGTCTAATCATTTGTAGCTCTGTGATTTTTGGAGGAGACAAATGAGACACTATAGCTAGTCGGTTTTGGGATTTTGGGCACTAAGGTGGTAGGTTGGTACATCCCTATACACCGAAGTCCCATTTTCCTGCGCATAGTTCTGTGTAGGTGCAGAATCCCCGCAACACAGGCTTCCGGCCTCTACATGGCACGGAAACTGCACTGCTGGCCGTGGTGGAGGAATCTAAATTGATCCTCGATCAAGGGGGAACAGTGGCCATCATACTCCTAGACTTAAGTTCAGCGTTCGATACAGTGAACTTGAACATACTAGGGGAGAGAATCAGGAGGAGAGGTGTCTCGGGTGAGGCACTCAAATGGATCCAGTCCTACCTAGAGAACAGGACCTTCCAGGTTTTCTCAGGGGAAGCTACTTCTAAAGTTCTGGGACTCAGTTGTGGAGTCCCCCAGGGATCCTCCCTGAGTCCCACATTATTCAATGTGTATATGCAGCCACTGGCGGATATCATCTTGCCTTACGGGATAAAAATTATCACCTACGCAGATGACACCCAACTGGTAATCTCCCTTAATGGCCCACGTAACGACTCCTCCGACTTGGAAACCTGCCTGGAAGAAATGGCTTCATGGATGGAACACTCCTGCATTAAGCTAAACAGGGGAAAGACTGAACTAATGCTTCTGGGTAACACCTCCGGCATGGAAATCCTCAGGGTGGAGATCAGGATTTATTCCCAAGCTTTAAATCCCGGTCAAAGCAGGAGTTAAATAATGGAGAACCAAGTACATCTCAGGCAGAGGTTGTGGAGTGGAAGAAAAAGTGTAGAGAGAAGACTTGAAAGGGCCAAAGGAGATTACGCTTTATGGAAGGAATGGATGTCTCACAAAGTGCAGACAGTATAGTGAGAATTCTTCAAGCATCTCAATGAGCAATGGATTCTGACTGTGGTCTAGCTAATGTATTGGCTGGTGGGCCAATAGCAGGATTAGTAGCGGAACTCGTGGCCCACTCTCCCTGTATACCATCCTCACTGAATCCAAGGGCTGCCCCTTTCTCAGATCTAGGAACAAACAGGGGCCCTTTGGAGCAAGAAGGTTCAAACTCTATATGGTGCAATGTAGACACTTACATGATGGATTGTATTCCCCTTTCTGATGTAGACTTAATTATTGCTGCTTAAATGTTTTTCCGAGATTGAGATTTTGAAGTTAATTCAAGTTTCTGACATTAATCTGGTTCCCCTATTGCCCCTTGGTTCTGGTTTTAAATCAAGGGCAACTTTTTATTCTAAACTTACATCAAATTTGATCTCAACATTTTTTGAATGACTGCAATGTAGAGGGGTTGATATCAACCCAATTTTAGAACGGTTGCATGTTGTGGGTAATGGGCTATCACCCCAGCCCCATGTTTTAGTGAGTCATCTCTGAATGATTATAGAGGGATAAAAATCCACATAGGCAAGCATGGCAGACAGGTATCTATTAGGGAATCTCCTGGAACGTGGCAGAAACAAATAACAGTGGGGAGAAGCTGCATTATTTGAGATGATTAGGGGTAGATGTAGTTTGTCTCCAGGAGACATGGTGCACAGGGGAATTGGTATGCAATGATTACATCATTTTAGATTGTAAGGCAATGCCATCAAGGAGGGGGAACATGAGGGGGGCATGGCATGTCTGCTGTCTAATAAAATTCAGTGGAGGTACGAGTGTTATAAAGACTCAAGTAATTTGTTTATGGCTGTAACCCTGTTTGATTTCAGAAGAGAACAAAGGCCTCCCCCTATTGGTGATACACTCCTTGTATGGAGAGTTTTTTCTTACATTAAAAAGTCTGTGATAAGGATCTTCCCCCACACATTATCCTAGTAGGGGACCTAAATTGCAAAATCTCTCATTTTGGTTTAGAACAATTATGGGAGATGGAAAAAGAGGAAGCTTAGTGGATCCCCCCAGCTCTTTTCCCCCCAAAAGCAAGAACTAATAAGAGAGGGAAAATACTATTGGCTCAGCTGGAAGAAGTTGATTGTGTTATTGCGAATGAGAGGCTACCCTGCAGCTTTTACTCATAAAGCACCAGGGGGAGTGTCAATTTTGGATTATGTGGTGGTAGGATGTACTTCTTTCCACTTGTTGGGTGTCCTAAAAGTCACAGTCTCCCTATTCAGTGATCATAATCTATTAACCATTTCCGTGAGTTTTCAACACGATCCCTGTTAGCTCTTGGAAGTTTGATGGAGACATTACCAAGTTTGACAAAAAAATGGGGAGAACTCACTGGAGTCATATGGCGAGGTAATTTAGAAGATACCCTTGATCAACTGGTTGGTTGGTTAGGAAATGAAATCAAAAGTTTTAATGTTTTTATGAAGCAATTAGTCAAAGCTGTTAACCAATGAATCCAGTGGGGAGGTTGAAGGGGATTCCTCACCTTCTTCTCATGTTAAACAGGGAAATAAATGCCCTAGTTAGGGAACAATATCTGGATTATGTCCCTGAAAGATATAGCAGGGAGTTGCAGTTAAAAAGGAGGAGTCGATTGAAGGCCCGCTTGAAGAGAGAGGAGTGGGATAGGCTCAGGATTAAACTAAGGGAAGCAACAGTAAAAGGTCAGACTAGGACATGTTTGGACACTAGTTGCAGTGGGTTGTGGAGAAAGAGACAGATTTTTCTCTTTGCTATAGAAGAAACTAGATGGGTCAATTTTATTCAGGGCCTATATGCAGCAAATAAGGGGGATGTAAGCAAATCCATAGTAAAAGGAAATTCCAATTTGTATGGACCTCCTTCTGTAAAAGAGGTAGTTTGCAATCAGTGGAATGCGTACTTCGTCCACAATGGTCTTTGACGAAATTCCAATTACTGTAATAAAACAAAGGGGCATATGTACAAGAACTTAACGCCGCTGTAGCGTCATTTTTTTGATGTTACGGCGTTTTGTTTTTTTAATCGCGTATGTATAAGTTGCCGCTAACCGCAGTTAGCAGCAGTTTTTCATCGGAAGCTCAAATTTTTTGGACCACCACTTTTGTTAGCGGGACTTAACGAAAATGAGATGCAAGGTGGGCATTCCTGTGCAAAAACTGCTGCAAACCTCACTTCGCGATATTTACAATGAATATACTACCCGGCGATAATTAAAAAAAACTGCCTCTAAGGCCAGTTAGCGGCTGGTTTTTAAGACCAGAAAAAGCTGGTCTAAAAAATGGTGCAAACACACCTGTACATCAGGGAGACTAACCCAGATCCTCATTTGATTACCTAATGATGCCATGGAGGTACTACTCTTGCAGCTTGGAGCTCCAAGAAGACCACAGCCACCACCGCCACCAGCACCACCACTAAGGCAGCACCAAAGAAGAGAGCAGGTCTACCGCCAACGCATCACCCTGATAGACCTCCGGCCAGAGGATGTGATAGCCCACTACAGGCTGAAAAGGACCTCCATCCTACTCATACTCACCCAGATAGCGCCAAGGCTGCAGGCATCGTCACAGCGCTGCACTAACAAACCTCGGCAGGCAAAGCTACTTGCAGTGCTGCACATGTTGGCCTCTGGTATCTTCCAACCAACCACTGCCAAAGTGGGTGGAGTTTCACACTCAGCCTTCTCCAGGTTTCTCCCACATGTCTTGGAGGCCATTATCAGCCTGACTCTGCAGCACCTACGCTTCCCCAACACTTCGCAGGAACAACTTGACAACAAGCAAGGCTTCTATGACATTGCTGGGTTTCCGCACGTGTTGGGGGCAATTGACTGCACCCATGTTCTACTTGTGCCTCCTGTGGAAACTACACATATATACAGGAACAGGAAGCACACACACTCAATGAACGTACAGGCAATTGTGGACCAACTGGGTCTGTTCATCAATGTTGTCGCTAAGTTTCCTGGGAGTGTGCATGACTCATACATCTTCCGCCAATCGATCATCAACCAGAGATTTGAACATGGCACATATGGAAATGGACTGCTTGTTGGTAAGTACAAAATAAACACACCACATACCTCAAGTACACAAGCATGTAGCTCAAATATGTGAGAATTCACAGGTAGCAAATGTAATATGACATACCTTCAAACAGGTCCAAACAATATACACAAGCACCCAATGCAAAATATACAAGACAGATGTTATACAGACCAACAAGGGAGTAGCCTGGAAAATCTCACACAAACCACTATGGCACCCTTCGATTTTGCTGAACTCATCAGACGAAAATTTAAATCAACCAATGCAGCGCATGACACAGAACATATGCTTCTGCTCTGCTACATGCATCTTGAAATAAACACATCTGATATATGTACAAAAAGATGACAGATCCCCTGCTCTCACATGTGATGGTGCACAATTAGCTGACATGCATAAACATAGTCAGCCATGCACCATGCAGCAGGTGTTCCTGCTTCATGTGTTTGCAAGTAGTGTTGCATGAGGGGAGCACCAACTGCATACAAATATTCACCAAAGTTTATTAAACATCACTCTGTGTTGTTGCAGAATGGAGCATGCATAGGAAGAGCTTACAAACAATCCAAATCATAATCTCACTACATGTTGTGCATGTATATGACTACCCTGGTGAGGTGTAGCAATCTGATGCACAAAATCAGAAATTACAGTGTGCGTCGATTGTGAACTGACACACACATGGCAATATTGTTGGGTATTACTCAAACCTGCATACATGCAGAGTTAAAGTCAACTCATGCACAAGGACATCAATGCATACTCCCACATTTCTGTGAAGGCTGTCACTTTGTACTAGGAAACACAGGGGTGATCCCAGGAAATAAGAGAGCACATTCCCGTGACCTGAGACTAAGGGAACCAGGAGACAGAATAGGAGCCTGCCTTATCAATTGTAGGCTGAAACAGTGAAAACCCGTGAAGACGAGGTCACCTTTTCTGAATTTCTCCCCATTTCACAGCAGGAATCCTTGGCAGAGATCCTGAAATGTAAATCTGGGTCCCCAGAGGATCCCTGCCCTCCTAAACTGTGGATGACAAATGCAAAAAGAACAATTGATGGACAGAATGCAGAACAATGTCATACATTCACCCCAGTACAGAGATCTGGGCCTAAATCCATCGTTTTTTTGCTCACCATGCCATTCCAGTTTGGACCCAGCCATATGCAAATCAGTCTTGACCCTGCGCCCAATGGAAACAGTCCAGCCCCAACTGCCAGGCCAGGTCCTCCCTGGACTGGAAACAAGCATCCTAGGACCGGTTTCGGGCTTTCAGCCCTCATCAGCCAGGATAGCTTGACTCCAGTGGCATGAAGAGCATGGGACCCACGTCTGGGCATACCCGTACAACTCGGGGTGACAAATGCAAAAAGAACAATTGATGGACAGTTAAACATTTCATTGATATGAACCATAAACCAGAAGACATCCATTGGAGAATCTTGGAAAGAATCAGGACTCCCAATAATAAAGGGGGTCTCAAAATACGTAAAAACGAGAAGTTTTTTGGATTTTTACTCTTAATACTTTCAGGAATGGCCTGAATAGTGAAATACCCTGGGAGAATGCCATAACCTGAGTGGGCATCGCATCTTAAAACAGGATGTTTGGTATACTGAACCTAATATAAGTTATTTAGACCTTTGCGTCTTTAACTAATACAAACATTTATGGAGATACTAGTCAAATTTGATATGTTGACATCTTCAGAACATCGTTCAATATTAGACATTTCCTTTGAATCTAACTCTCATTTAGTTTTGTTGATTTTACACTCGGACAAGGTTTTGGGTATTATCTTTTTAATTCCCTACTTATTATATATCACTCATTATTATATAATATACATCTGGCTAGTAGGTTTTTAATATGATACAAGGTTATTATCGTAATTGACATCTATAAAACCAAGCAGTTTGATATGTCTTCGAAATCTTGTCGGACAGAACAATAAAGTTTCTTTGTTTTTCAATATAGTCTGTTTTCTCTGACCATCATCACTTCAGTCTGTTTTCTCTGACCATCATCACTTCGGTCATATGACACTTTTTAGAATCACATGATTATCATGTGACCAGCCATAGAGTATATAATGTGTAGAATGGCACCAACACATTTGATACTCTTTTCGAAGGCATCATCGGCAGCCATCCTCAGCCTGGTCCTACCTGGAGCCTCCTTTTATCAGGTACATATTAGTTTGTAGTTATAGGGACCTTGCTTTACTCTGAAGCTGTAGTTTTACACGCTCATAGATATATTTTGTTACATTCCTTTTTAGACAAGTCCTTTACTGTGCATGCCTATTGAGCTACATATTTGGAACACTATCGCATATCTAGCGCTTGTTCCAGTTTCTTCGTTGAATCTCTTCCATCGCAAGGTAACTACGGGGTTCACTGTTACTCCGATTATTAATGTATACTCCCCCTTTTTTTTTTCTCTTATAAGGTCTCTGTTTTGACAATAGATTGTGTATTGTTTTTTCAGAGGCTTTCCAGAATACCATATTATTGATTTTAACATTTAGCGGGACCAGGTCGCTTTTCAAATATACCTACACGAGGTTTGTTTGATAACCAGGTATTGGTCTTAAAAATTCTTTAGATCATAAGATTATGGAAACTCACAGTTATATCTATGTTAGGGATATCTTTATCTCTTTTTAATCAATTTACTTTTAAAAATAGTTGTTTCTCATTCTTTTTTGTAGACATCCGACTTTTTCGTGAAATCGTTGATTTTAATATTAATAAGACATCGTTGCACATTCGGTGCACCGCATTTTTATCAGGTAATTTCTTTTCGTCATTGTGGTTTATCCGTTTTCAATGAACATGTATAATACCACTGAATCAACATCTATTGGGATAGATTAATGTTAGGTACTTGGTTTTTATAACCAGTCTTAGTTTATCGGTCCGCTAATATCAGTCCAAATTTTTGAGCATGATGATTGCTCACACTGGTACCGACAATCTCTTTATGATCTTATTGAATTATTAACATTAACTTATTGGTTTCAATTGCATAATTTCCGAGTCAAAATCTCGATAAATTTCTTTTTAAAATGGAACTATACAGATAACATATACAAACAGCAGCTACCATGTACATTAATGATGATTAGACCCCGTTATATAGGTCCATAATAATGGTGACACATACACATTTTTTTCAGCCATTTATTAGAATCAAGAACATCCACCAACTATGGAGTTGCAGGTTTTAATCACTAGGAACTAATTTGCAACAGGATCTGTGAGTGATTGGCTACTTATTTTCTATCTTATTGTTTCTTAACTATATAATGTTACAGGCCTTTACTATCTAATAGGCCTCTTTCATTAAGGTTCAGTTTTGAGCACTCAGATATAGCACCATAGATAAATATAAAATTGTAATGTATGATACATAGGAAGACCGTCAGATTATGTACATAGATTGTTGCTACTGATACACATTGTGTTTTTTAAGATATATGTAAAAAGAGATACAAATTGTTTACATAGATGTTTTTCTTGAGAAAACATGTCAAGATACGGTTGACCATTTGTGAAATCTGAGTATGTTCTCTTTTTCTTTTTCTCTTTAGATAATTGTGTGGCTTTCCTGAAGAAGGCGTTGTATACGCCAAAACGCGCGTCGAGTTAATAAAGATATTGCCACTTGTTAACCCATTATTTATATCTATTGATTAAAAGTGATGTGTTACATATTGTGTTTCATTTTTTAAATGTTTTGTATAAATATCATTTGTTTAGACAATATGAGAAGAAATTATTAAAATGGTAACAACTTTGAACATATTTTTCTGTCTTCCTTGGTTTTCTTAATGTTACAGATACTGTGTATATTGTTTGCTTTATTGACATTGCCTAGGAGTTTTTGTTACTACCATACATTCACCCCAGTACAGAGATCTGGGCCTAAATCCATCGGTTTTTTGCTCACCATGCCATTCCAGTTTGGACCCAGCCATATGCAAATCAGTCTTGACCCAGCGCCCAATGGGAACAGTCCAGCCCGAACTGCCAGGCCAGGTCCTTCCTGGACTGGAAACAAGCATCCTAGGACTGGTTTCGGGCTTTCAGACCTCACCAGCCAGGATAGCTTGACTCCAGTGGCATGGAGAGCACGGGACCCACGCCTGGGCATACATGGCTATGTTCGCCCTAAGTTGGCAGGGTATGCCCAGACGTGGGTCCCTTGCTCACTTTGCCACTGGATTCAAGATAGCCTGGCTGATGACGGCTGCAAGCCAGAAACCGGTCCCAGGATGCTTGTTTCCGGTCCAGGGAAGACATGGCTTGGCAGTTCGGGCTGGACTGTTCCCATGAGGCACAGGGTCAGACTGATTTGCATATGGCCATGCCTGAACTGGGGTGGCGGAGTGAGCTAAAGAATGATGATGGATTAAACCCAGATCAGTTGACTGGGGTTGAGTGCTTGCATTGTTCAACACTCCGTCCATCCTCCCCTTTGGTTTTGCTATGTTCGCCCTAAGTTGGCAGGGTATGCCCAGACGTGGGTCCCTTGCTCACTTTGCCACTGGATTCAAGATAGCCTGGCTGATGACGGCTGCAAGCCAGAAACCGGTCCCAGGATGCTTGTTTCCGGTCCAGGGAAGACATGGCTTGGCAGTTCGGGCTGGACTGTTCCCATGAGGCACAGGGTCAGACTGATTTGCATATGGCCATGCCTGAACTGGGGTGGCGGAGTGAGCTAAAGAATGATGATGGATTAAACCCAGATCAGTTGACTGGGGGTGAGTGCTTGCATTGTTCAACACTCCGTCCATCATCCCCTTTGGTTTTTCTATGTTCGCCCTAAGTTGGCAGGGTATGCCCAGACGTGGGTCCCATGCTCACTTTGCCACTGGATTCAAGATAGCCTGGCTGATGACGGCTGCAAGCCAGAAACTGGTCCCAGGATGCTTGTTTCCGGTCCAGGGAAGACATGGCTTGGCAGTTCGGGCTGGACTGTTCCCATGAGGCACAGGGTCAGACTGATTTGCATATGGCTATGCCTGAACTGGGGTGGCGGAGTGAGCTAAAGAATGATGATGGATTAAACCCAGATCAGTTGACTGGGGGTGAGTGCTTGCATTGTTCAACACTCCGTCCATCATCCCCTTTGGTTTTGCTATGTTCGCCCTAAGTTGGCAGGGTATGCCCAGACGTGGGTCCCTTGCTCACTTTGCCATGGGATTCAAGAAAGCCTGGCTGATGATGGCTGCAAGCCAGAAACCGGTCCCAGGATGCTTGTTTCCGGTCCAGGAAAGACATGGCTTGGCAGTTCGGGCTGGACTGTTCCCATGAGGCACAGGGTCAGACTGATTTGCATATGGCCATGCCTGAACTGGGGTGGCGGAGTGAGCTAAAGAATGATGATGGATTAAACCCAGATCAGTTGACTGGGGGTGAGTGCTTGCATTGTTCAACACTCTGTCCATCATCCCCTTTGGTTTTGCTATGTTCGCCCTAAGTTGGCAGGGTATGCCCAGATGTGGGTCTCTGGCTCACTTTGCCACTGGAATCAAGATAGCCTGGCTGATGACGGCTGCAAGCCAGAAACCGGTCCCAGGATGCTTGTTTCCGGTCCAGGGAAGACATGGCTTGGCAGTTCGGGCTGGACTGTTCCCATGAGGCACAGGGTCAGACTGATTTGCATATGGCCATGCCTGAACTGGGGTGGCGGAGTGAGCTAAAGAATGATGATGGATTAAACCCAGATCAGTTGACTGGGGGTGAGTGCTTGCATTGTTCAACACTCCGTCCATCATCCCCTTTGGTTTTGCTATGTTCGCCCTAAGTTGGCAGGGTATGCCCAGACGTGGGTCCCTTGCTCACTTTGCCACTGGATTCAAGATAGCCTGGCTGATGACGGCTGCAAGCCAGAAACCGGTCCCAGGATGCTTGTTTCCGGTCCAGGGAAGACATGGCTTGGCAGTTCGGGCTGGACTGTTCCCATGAGGCACAGGGTCAGACTGATTTGCATATGGCCATGCCTGAACTGGGGTGGCGGAGTGAGCTAAAGAATGATGATGGATTAAACCCAGATCAGTTGACTGGGGGTGAGTGCTTGCATTGTTCAACACTCCGTCCATCATCCCCTTTGGTTTTGCTATGTTCGCCCTAAGTTGGCAGGGTATGCCCAGACGTGGGTCCCTTGCTCACTTTGCCACTGGATTCAAGATAGCCTGGCTGATGACGGCTGCAAGCCAGAAACCGGTCCCAGGATGCTTGTTTCCGGTCCAGGGAAGACATGGCTTGGCAGTTCGGGCTGGACTGTTCCCATGAGGCACAGGGTCAGACTGATTTGCATATGGCCATGCCTGAACTGGGGTGGCGGAGTGAGCTAAAGAATGATGATGGATTAAACCCAGATCAGTTGACTGGGGGTGAGTGCTTGCATTGTTCAACACTCCGTCCATCATCCCCTTTGGTTTTGCTATGTTCGCCCTAAGTTGGCAGGGTATGCCCAGACGTGGGTCCCTTGCTCACTTTGCCACTGGATTCAAGATAGCCTGGCTGATGACGGCTGCAAGCCAGAAACCGGTCCCAGGATGCTTATTTCCGGTCCAGGGAAGACATGGCTTGGCAGTTCGGGCTGGACTGTTCCCATGAGGCACAGGGTCAGACTGATTTGCATATGGCCATGCCTGAACTGGGGTGGCGGAGTGAGCTATAGAATGATGATGGATTAAACCCAGATCAGTTGACTGGGGGTGAGTGCTTGCATTGTTCAACACTCCGTCCATCATCCCCTTTGGTTTTGCTATGTTCGCCCTAAGTTGGCAGGGTATGCCCAGACGTGGGTCCCTTGCTCACTTTGCCACTGGATTCAAGATAGCCTGGCTGATGACGGCTGCAAGCCAGAAACCGGTCCCAGGATGCTTGTTTCCGGTCCAGGGAAGACATGGCTTGGCAGTTCGGGCTGGACTGTTCCCATGAGGCACAGGGTCAGACTGATTTGCATATGGCCATGCCTGAACTGGGGTGGCGGAGTGAGCTAAAGAATGATGATGGATTAAACCCAGATCAGTTGACTGGGGGTGAGTGCTTGCATTGTTCAACACTCCGTCCATCATCCCCTTTGGTTTTGCTATGTTCGCCCTAAGTTGGCAGGGTATGCCCAGACGTGGGTCCCTTGCTCACTTTGCCACTGGATTCAAGATAGCCTGGCTGATGACGGCTGCAAGCCAGAAACCGGTCCCAGAATGCTTGTTTCCGGTCCAGGGAAGACATGGCTTGGCAGTTCGGGCTGGACTGTTCCCATGAGGCACAGGGTCAGACTGATTTGCATATGGCCATGCCTGAACTGGGGTGGCGGAGTGAGCTAAAGAATGATGATGGATTAAACCCATATCAGTTGACTGGGGGTGAGTGCTTGCATTGTTCAACACTCCGTCCATCATCCCCTTTGGTTTTGCTATGTTCGCCCTAAGTTGGCAGGGTATGCCCAGACGTGGGTCCCTTGCTCACTTTGCCACTGGATTCAAGATAGCCTGGCTGATGACGGCTACAAGCCAGAAACCGGTCCCAGGATGCTTGTTTACGGTCCAGGGAAGACATGGCTTGGCAGTTCGGGCTGGACTGTTCCCATGAGGCACAGGGTCAGACTGATTTGCATATGGCCATGCCTGAACTGGGGTGGCGGAGTGAGCTAAAGAATGATGATGGATTAAACCCAGATCAGTTGACTGGGGGTAAGTGCTTGCATTGTTCAACACTCCGTCCATCATCCCCTTTGGTTTTGCCAACTTTATTAATAAGCATGAAATTCTGCATGCCACACAGTCCGGATTTCGGGCCGGATTTAGCACTGAGACAGCTCTGTTGGAGGTGGCAGAGTCAGTAAGAATGGCTGCGGACACAGGTGCCTCAGCAATGCTGGTGCTCTTGGATCTGTCCGCGGCCTTCGACACGGTGGATCATCAAATTTTACTAGCCAGACTTAAAAGTGCAGGACTGGGAGGGATGGCTCTCTCTTGGATACAGTCCTATCTCAGCAACCGTACACAAAGGGTTTCTCTATAACCCTTTAAGTCTGAAGCCAAACCTCTGTGGTGCGGAGTACCACAGGGCTCGGCCTTGAGCCCTCTACTTTTTAATGTATATCTGGCTCCCCTTTTCTCACTCATTGCCAAATGGGAAGTAAACGTGATTTCTTAAGTGGATGACACCCAGCTGGTGTTCACCTTCAATGATCACTCCGTGGAATCCTTTGCTAGATTGAAGGGATGCATGAAGGACATTTCCAGCTGGATGAACCAAAACAAGCTAAAGCTCAATGCGGAGAAAACTGAGGTCCTGTTCTTCGGCAAGACATCCCCCCCGCCGGCTAAACTGTGGTGGCCGGATGAAATGGGACCTTCACCTACTCCCTCTTCCACGGCAAAAAACCTGGGTGTAAAATGGGATACGGACCTCATGTTCATGACACAAGTACGCCACATAACATCCTCATGCTTTGGTATATTTAGAAGCTTGAGGAAATTTCTACACCTACTTCCGGAGAACTGCCGACGAATTATTGTACATGCCTCAGTAACATCAAGGTTGGATTATGCGAATAGTCTCTACTTGGGGCTGCCGGCCTATCTGATAAGGAGACTACAGATGGTGCAAAATGCGGCTGCGAGATTAATCAGAAGAGTACCATTTCGACATCATATCTCTCCGCATTTAAGACACCTTCATTGGCTGCCAGTGGCGAAACAGATAGAGTTTAAAGCCCTAATGGTAGCCTTTCGAGCTCTTAGAAGAATCTGTCCTAGCTATCTTAAGCGACGGATATGCCCCTACAAACAAAAACGATCACTTAGATCCAACTACCAGAATCTGCTCTGTGTACCCCGATAATCTAAGACACGCATTGGTGGTAGAGCATTCACAGTGGTAATGACCAGATTATGGAACTCTTTACCTATTAAACTATGCCTGATTCAATCTGAAATGGAGTTCAGAAAAACACTGAAGACCTGGCTATTTAGCCAGAGCTAGATCCCTGGTAACCCCCTCTCTCTATGTTTACCCTGCTATAGCGCCGGGACACCTCTGTTTGAGGTAGCTGTCGCTCTTTATAAACTAAATAAATTCAAATTAAATTAAATGTACATTGTCTTCACATGTCCCAGTAAGTTAATTGCACCAGGCAGCAGTGCCACTGTCACTTAAACACTGATTCACCTTGGGGGCAAGCTGGATGTAAAGAGCCCACAATGAGTTCAACATTTAGCAGACAAGGATTTTCACTCTCAGCTACCCTCAGCAAAATCACTCCCAATGAGGTATCTTGATGACGTTCCAACATAGTACTCATCAAAAAGTTAAGGTGGATGTGTCAGCAGGCACATGTGCCAATGGTGCACCCTATAAAATATGTGGACAGGGGAGGTTCAGTTTGTGCAACGGGCCTGTCAAGAAACTCTAATCTCTTTTCTAGTGAAACATACATCTTGACAGTCACAACATGGAGGTAATACACAGGACCCAGACAATGACAACATGGTGATGTGTAGTCTATCAAGTATAGGCAAGTTAATTTCAGTGATGCTGGTTAATTGTCTGAAGCTCCACATGACAAACCAGAAAGAACAAAGTTGCACAATGCACACCCCCCCAAAAAGGCACTCTGCAAACACAGCAGGCACAAATACTAATGGACACATCTCTCCATTATCTGTTTCAGGTGATCAAGGATATGCACGCTCGCCATGGCTGATGACGCCCATCAAAGTGACACACACACAGGCACAGAGAGACTACAATGTTGCACTGGGACGCACAAGGGCCATTGTTAAACGGACATTTGGAGTCCTCAAATCCAGGTTCCGGCGCCTAGATATATCGGGGGCAGACTCCTGTACAGTCCGGAACTTGTATGCAAGATCATAATGGCATGTTGCATTCTGCACAATATTTGTGTATGCACAAACACGCCACTGGATGAAGACCAGGAGGAGCAGGATAATCTAGAGGATGGCCGTGACGAAGAGGCAGATGCTAGACACACCACAGCATCTGCTGCTGGAACAGCAAGGAGGGATCAAATCATCAGAATTTTTTTTACATAATCACACTAAACAAAGATGCCATTACACTCCCGGCTGGGAGATTTGTATATGAATGGCCGCTTTAAGACCTTGCTGGAGGTGCAGAATGGCGAGGAGCGCGGGTTTATGTTTGGCTTTACCTATGTACGGGTTCGACAGGCGATCCGAGCGGCCTATCCGGACTACCCGGCGGAACCCACTGCTCTACGGGCATTGCAGGCGATGCTGTCGGGAGCGGGGCGCAAGGGCCTCATTACTAAACTGTACAACGCTTCCCTGCGTGAGCGGGACTGCGAGGACCATCCCTCCTTTTTGCGTTGGAGGGTAGTGCTGGGAGATACTCTCGTGCCGGAGGATTGGGCTGCGTGTTGTAAGCTCACGGGTCGCCTCACGGCGAATTGTAATCTTCGAATAATTCATTTCAAATTCCTTCATCAACTTTACTACACCCCGTCCCAACTATGTAGATATGGATTGTGAGAGACGGCTGCTTGCGTGCGGTGTGGGATGAATGAGGCGGATTTTCTGCATGTCGCATGAACGTGTGCAGGTGTGCTTACCTTCTGGACTGCTGTGGTGAAGATGCTAACAGATATTGTATCGGAACCTGTGCCGTGCACTCCGGAGCTGTGCCTTCTTGGGATGGTACAACGTCTTAAACCCTGTAATAGGCGGATTGTGGCTGTGGCTACACTATTTGCGAAAAGGGCAGTTGCACAGTGTTGGGGGGCTAAGACAACCCCTACGGCGCAGAAATGGCTTCGGGACCTGTTGTACTGCAGGGACCAGTTGCTACTTTATGAGGAGGAATTACCGGAGGCCTCACGCCCAAAGGACTTCTGGGCCCCACTAACTGCGAACCTCCTGTCCCACACAGATATGGAGTGATGATCTCTGCTTGTCCGTGACTCCTGGGGGACGGTCCACTATCCACCCTGGTTTATGCTGGTCACTGTGGGCTTACGCCTTATGCTCCTATTTTTAGATGTGCACTATGAATGCCCCGTATATTTCATCTACTGTTTATATCGATATGTCTGGATATGCCTCTCTTTTGATGTTCAGGTCATGTATGGTTGCCTTGAAGATGTTGATGCTGTCTGCCTGGGATATGGTGGGGGGGGATTGCCACATTGTTTTTTACATGATATACTGTACGAGACCTATCTGCGGTTGTCATTTGATTGCTGAAACTCAATAAACATATATAAAAAAAAAAAAAAGATGCCATTACATGGTTTTATCTGGAAAAAACTCACCTAATGCTAATTTGTGAAATAAAATATCACTACACAAAAGTCCTGTATGCTTGGTTTATATCTTCAGAAGTTCATATGTCTGTTAAGTGAAAGTTAAATAAAAAACTGATCCACACAGCTCTCACATTTAGCAGTGGACAGAACATCCATAAAACGCAGATTGGGGATAGAACAACGGATTGGGCATATGAGCAAAGTAATGTGTATTTTCCCTCAGTGAACAGAGAACAGACATACACATGAGCGAAGTGCTAGCGGAAAACCAATAAGTACAGCCACATTTTCCCAGCAACATACTAACAATTACATCATGAATGGACAATGTATTGGGAGACGGACATGACAAGAAATAGTAGCACCATGACATTGTCAAAAATGTCTGGGGATGGTAACTACAACTTTACTAATGTCAATTGCATGATGTATGTAATGTAGTAAATTATCATGACTACACAAATATACATACACACACCTGCAGTCACAGTTGAACACATAGACAAACATGCAACTTAAAAAATGTGGCAATGCCACATTTTGTTGTATCTCTTGTTGTATCTCTCAAGGAATGTACAACAAACTCTGTAGAATACAATGTTGTGCAAGATGGCCAGAAAACATATCTGGAATGTGTTGCAGGCCTGTGTTGGCAACCTGTAGCTCAACTCCAGTCATGTGTATGCTACCCCAAAACCTATCTACGGACATAACCCAGGGCAATCCACCATACATACAAGAGAATCATAACTTGTGATGATGAAAAACACACATGGTTGTCTCCTGTATGACAACTTAAGAAAGCAAATTACATGTGAGACATATCCCATGTAAGTCATGGTTGTAGAAGCAGTGTGAGCATTTTTTTGGTGAACATAAAATTGCTGGACCTCATCTGCTCCATATAAAACCATCTCACAGCCATGGACAACTACACAAGGCCTCTAAACACAACGCACTTTCATAATCAGTGACTCACCCAGCTCAATCCTTGGTCAACCGTGAGTACGCAAGCATGGGTACAGCTGGGCACTCTGAGTATACCGGGGAAACCACAGTTGCCGGAAATGCAAATGGGCGCTCTAAGTTACACAGTCACAGGTACCCTAACATAGAAGATTTCACATGGTCCTGTGCCTCACATTCACCAGCTAATGCTCTGCACAAAAACATCATGCATGATGATGAGAAAAGGGGCAGGACAAAATAGGATGTCTCCCCTGTCAACCCATTGTTGTGTTGGTGTGTGCCATGCAATACAGAGTACCCTTTGTACATGATCATGTGCACTTTGATTGTTCACACCTACACGGTGCACCATTTCTGCATCTCTGGTCTGCAATGGGTCTACATCTGGCATGCCAGAGTTTGCCAACAGTTAAGTGTTGTTGATGCTGCATCAATGTCCACTCCTAGTGCACACAAGCCTGTGGAAAACGCAGGCCTAGCCGTCAAAGACATTTTGCATAAACACTGCAGTACCTGTGTCTACAAATAATACTGTGTTGATTTAATTCAATGTGGGCTGTATGTGCTTACTGGCATTGTCCCTCATGCTGTTGTGAGTAGTGCGCTATGTAAAGTGCTGCTTTGTTGTGACCAGCCAACAATGTCCTGTCCACCTTGGACTCTGGCTCTACAACATGATACCACATGGCTTCGTATGCTTTGCTGACCTCTACATAATTTGCACCAGGCTGACACATTCTGCATTCTGGTGCATAGATTTATGCCAACTACATCAGCGGTACTACCACAAGCTCATGCCACCAACAGAGGCTGAAACATGACGTACTGCATACTCACATAAAATGGTTGGTGTGTCACCTGTCCAGCCATCATATTGTCATCCACCTAGCTTCAAGCTGTGTATTGCTGTCACACTAGACTGATGTGGAATTGTGGCGGACACAAACTGTTTAGTGTGACATCTAAGAATGTATTGCACATATGTTGCAGAAATGACAAATCTAATGCAAAATCCACAAATTTTGCAAACATCATCACATTATGTAAATCCATATTGTGTCCCACTACCACATTGATTAATGCACATGACTGACTTTTGAGCTGCGGATGTTAATTGTGCACATCTGCAAATCTAGGTTGAAGAATAACTAAGTACGAATCTGTGGTCAAGCCTTCACATTGTTTGCAGCATCCGAAATATGTTTTACAAGTACTTGATGCCTGAAGTTCATTTACATGTGTGTTGCAAGGCTATCAGACAGTTGTAGACATCACATCAATGTGTAATTTGACAGTCACTTATCTGGTCACACATACAAACTATGCCTAACATAATGACTACCACTGATGCATGCATGTCTCATTGCACATGAATACATGTGGATAGGCTGCAATGTGTGGTCCAAGGCTATGTAGACAGCAATGTATAACTGTAATCTTGACATATCAGAATGACTGATGTCACATACACAACACAGATCACATCACATAGACAAATGGTGTCAGCAGTCATGCTTTTTCATGAAATATTCCACATCTGATGAACAACTTGCACTTTGCGTAAGAAAATTTGGCGCTTAAATATGAACCACCATAGAAAAAAAATCGCAATATACATGTTACAACACTAAAAATTACCGCAAAAGCCATTAGCATGCAAAATATTATCGCAGAGTCAAAAAACGGGCCGCAAACACACATGAAATGATGTCAGCATGCATCCTGTGTAATGGAGGAGTACTGAACATTTTCACTTCCTCTTTTAAGCACACTGTCAGTGTCTGTGGAGAGCCTTGGAGGTGGTTTGAGTTGTGTGCTGGTTTGTTTGGAGTAGAGAGTGGTGTTGTATCCTGTGAACTGTCCTTAGTGTCTCTGTGAATTCCTGTGTATTTGTCCTTACGTGTATTTTGCATCTTGTACTAAATCTTGTTGGGTGTCTGTCCAAGGGGTACTTTTATGATATTGACTGTTGCAGGGTGAGGTTTTGGGGATTTTCTTTTTTGTTAGTGGGTTTAGGGGTGTTTTGGGATATGTCGGGTGTGGGTAGGGAGGGCAGGATGTCAGAGGGGGCATTGGGGGGCTTCCTCTGGCTTGTGAAATTCTACTTGCCATTGATGGTTGAGAGTGGGGAGAGGATCCTGCAGGTATATGCCGTACATGTACATAAGGTGAGGTGGGAGCATGTCCGCAGTCAAATGTTGAGGGTCTTTGGGGTGGACAGGACTGTCCGACAATGGAAGCACTGATGGCAGGATTGCGAGGGCCATGAGGGTGACATGTTGGACCACCTGGGAGTCATCGTTGGCTGGCAAGGTCGTAAGTACAACTCCAAAGTTCATCAATTATCTTTTTCTTACCAAAATCAAAAATCTAGTCAGGAACACAATGTAAGAAATGCTACAGGATGATGTCAGTCATTTATCTTAAGTCAAGCTGACAGCTTCAGCACAATCACACTTGCACCACTGTGCAAGTGAGACAGTGTTTATGATGAGGTTTGACTATGTGCAGGAATGTGTGCACTTCTGCACACAATAAATGAAGTGCTGTGTCAAGGTTCAATGTGTGCTGCGCAGTGCATCCTATTAAGATAGTGTATGAGGAGATTTGTGTGTGTGGACCCTTAATGTGAATGAAATCGCCATGTGAGCTGCCCAATGCAGGATACATGACAATAAACACTGCCTGATGTACAAACATGTCTGCCACCACTGTGCAAGGGTCTAATCACATGTTGGCAATTCACTATGTTGTGGCTATAAACGTTGCCTTGGGAATGTGTCACACAAGTAGTGTGTGCAAAATAATCACATTGGCTAGCAGGATTGTCTTGTGTTGCACAACAATGCATTGGTCATGTTTTGTGTGTACAACAGGCAAAGGAGATACAATTATGTATGCAACATGAGCAGAGACAGTACTGTTACAGGGCATTGTTTTTGATGTATATGAATCTGCTGATGAATAGGACCCATGTGAGAATTCACGTCTGACACCAACACATGTTTCTTTTAATGTCTCACAGCTGGAAGACCACTGATTACTCAGGGTGACATCGACGCCTTCATGGACCCACACGCCACTGGTGAGTGCCTTGTGAGATGGGAAGAATGTTTGTGGTAAATCCTGTATGTAGTTGTATACAGTCTGGGTATGTATCACATGTACCTTGCCTCCAGTGTGATGATGGATCATATAAGTGTGAAGTATGCACAATTTAGGAAGTTGAGATTGAGCACAGCATTTGCCTTCATGATGTAACTTTGCACATCCACAGTCAGTGATACCCAGGCCAAAAATACCAAAGGGTTATGTCACTCCAGCTGATGCATGTGCATTACACATCGTACAGACAGGAGAGGAGACATGTGATTGATGTTGTTGATGGCTATGAGCAGACATGGAATGTGTGTACAGCCTTGACAGAGATGGCTGTCAATGAGCATCAATTCTGTTATGCACCAGTTATCAGTTACAGGTACCAGTACAAAGAGTCAGTCACAAACACAAAATTAAAGTTGTTGTACGTGATGAAATAGTCAGTGCTGCAGGATCAAGAGTCACGCCTCCTTTGGATGTGTCGGCATCACTGTGATGGATAGTTATGTCCCAACATTGAATTACTGCCAATAGTCATTGTCTTTCCTCTGATGTGTTGCATCTTTGACATGTTGGTGCATATTACAAGGACACTATTTACTCATCAACGTTACATGGTACAACATTGTGGTAGCCAGAGTGCCTTAGCCTGAGTCCCGATGCTGCGCTAAGCTGGCTGCCTGAGAATGAAGCCCAATAGTGCTCAATACCACCTTTTCACATAATATCTTGTGTGCTGATGATGGAAAATGCATACATGCACAACAAACCTTTTTGATGTCTGGACCCTATCTCCAAGCCCAGCTTGAATATGTTTGAGTGCCTAATGTGTTATACCCTGGCCACATTGTTTATGAAAATGCACTGTGGTGGGATTAGTTTAACAAGTTCCCATCCCTGCTGTTCCAATGTGTGCTGCAGTGTGCAGCACCCATGGAAACAGCAAGAAAACATTGATTGCTCTTATGCAGGAAGGTGCACCTCAACAACCACCTTGCAAATATGGCCCTATGTATTTCTTTGACATGGCATGGCGTGGCTCTGCAATGGTCCCATCAACCTGCCTCCTTGGGCTCATTCCCCTGGTAGACTCAGTCAGAGTATGTATATAAAAAAAAAATATATATATATATATATATATATAACTATATATATATATATATATATATATATATTTGTGTAGGATATATGTATTTTTGGTTCATGTTTAGTTAAGATGTATTTGTCCTGTCTGATGATGTGCTTTAAGGGAGGGAGGGTGGTTGATGTCTCTGATATGTTGTTGCATGTTTAGTATTAGTAAAGGTAGATAGTTTAGAGTAACATTTAGTTAGTACCAGTTAGTTCAGATGAGGTTAGTTGTAGTGATTAGTGTTAGTTTAGGGTAAGTAATTTTGTAGTATTTTAATAAAAGGTTACTGTTTTTGAACTGTGGTTGTACTTATGTCAGAAGTGATTTGATGGAGTGGTGCTTTTCACATTGTATACAACTTATTCAATCACACAACAATCATTAGAATGTGTAAGTGTGGTCATGACATAATATTTTAGTGAATGGATACTGTCAGGATACAGTTGTTTTGGGTTCAGGGAAGAAGCATGAATTTCAGGATGGCAATTATGATTTATGCCCTTGGATAGGGATACTCTGTTGAAACATTTATCATCTTATGAGTAACTCACAGAGTTGTACACCACACTGTTGCAGATTTACAACAGAATAGAGAAACATGGGCTTAAGTAAACATTAAAATTGCAACGCTTCTCCATCGTGAAAATGCAGGTATGCGCCATGTTCCCAAGAATGCTGTACACCCTTGCATTTCACATGAGCCTGGCGCAGAGTCCAGCTGCCAAGCACAAATGCAGACACCCTTGCTACATAGTGCAAGGGTGTCTGCTTTTGTGAAATTGGATGTTAATGTGCAGGAAGGCTCACCTTCCTGCACATACACAATGTTGTCAGTTTTCTGCTCCAATGTGCGGTGCACGAGGCAGAACACAATGAAACATCAAACATGAGGGGAAATGATGCATTTCTCCCTGTAGTGCCAGTGTTATACCCGCTTTTCCCAGGTGGTAATTTTGGCACTGCCTCCTATTAATGCCACCCTTGAAATTGTGGGACAGCATCTGAATCTAGGTTAATTGCAGAGCCCTACACACCGCAAGTCACATTGCCCTCCCCTTTCACGGTGAATACAGCATGGAAGGGTGGCTTATTTACACAGCATTGTTAAGCCACGTTAAGTGGTTGAAAGATGCCTTGTACTTTAGGAGAAGGCCATATTGCCAACACAACGTCACTGAAAGTGACATTGTGGTTCCAATAGAGGCTTGTAAATATGCGCCATTACGCTTCCTCATCTTTATCCATATGGTGTCGGCTCTATCTTGAGATGCCATGACAACCATCACAACAAGCTTTGTCCACACTGTTGAGTATGAGTAGATATGCCAAGTAAGACTTGTTAACAATGCTAGGTGAAGACACTTCTTGTGGCATGATACTGACTTGAACAAATTGCAGCAAGTGCCTATACCCATCATGTACATAAGGAAATGTTGACTTCTTGCAAGAATGTAGTATTTGAGCTATGAGGGCATGGCTAGTTCACACATGCATGGTCATCTCACTGCCTATCTAGGACACAGACTCAAAATGACCATTTATCAAATGTCCCTCTGGGTAAGTTTTGATGTATACACTCATCATACATTTTTTAACACGTCTATACTTGAATGGTCATAGGCAACACACATCTGTGTGACTTTAGTTATTTTATTTTCATGTGCATTCACATTGGTAGAAGTCTGGCCCAGTTCTTGGACAAACAACCCTCACATTGTGTAAATGACCAGTGGGGGGCCAGACAGAGTCCTTTGGGGGTAACATGTCCAGAGACATGTTGAAGAAGAGGCAGAGTTCAGTCAGCAGGTTGATTGCAGTGTCACTGGGAGCAATGCCAAAATTGGCAGTCCATATTAAAGTCCAAGGTGAGTGTAGCAGAGTCATTCACAGGACAGTGGAAGCTGATGTTCCGAGTAATCGTGGGCAATGAACTCTGCTCCGCCAGCAGAGATTGCGGAGGTATGTAGCTACGCATTACATTGAAAACACGGAATTCATGCAATAATTCCGACTCCGCCACGTAGCGAAGTTAGCTACAGCACCCACAACCCTTTAATAAAACAACTTTACCTTTACATGCTAAAAAGCATAAAACCAATTCACAAAAGTGAACTTTGAAAAATATACCAGGCAATGAGAGCGGTGATGATTTTGGGGTCACCCCTAACCTAGGGGAGGGCAAGCAGATGCCTTGAACACAAAGAGCATATCATGCTGAACGATTCGGTAGTGGTCCCATCCTCCTAGGACCACCCCAAGCAAAGTTATGGGCAAAAATACAATGCCAACCAAAGGCCCAGCAAAGCATTATGGGGCGAGATTCTAGTGTGCAGTAAATATTATAGTATTAGCTCTCAGCTGAGCCCGAGAACCTGCCCCTTGAGGAATGTTTTGATATTGGATACTATAATATTCACTGCACTCTAGAATATCGTCCCATAATGCTTTGCAGGGCCTTTGGTTGGTTTGTATTTTTGCCCATAACTGTACTTGGGGTGGTCCTAGGAGGATGGGACCACCACCGAATCGTTCAGCTTTTTCTTTATTTTCTTTATTTGAGTTTTATATAGCGCTGGCTAGACCCGGAGGTATCAGAGTGCTTTACATAAGGTTCCCTAAAATTACAAAATTACACTCTATTACAAGTTACATCAGTTACTAGAAAAACATTTCAAGAGCATAGAAGAGGAGATAAATGAAGCTTCGAAGGTTGAGGGGGTGGGGTAAAGGGGTAGGAGGGAGATAGGATGGAGAGACGAAGGAGAGTCTGCCCAAAGTCCGGCTGGGTAGGTGACGGCCGAGGGGGAAGTCCACAGCCCATCCCCTCTATAGCTATCAGGTAGCTCCACCGGGCATCAGCCAAATAGCTAGGTCTCAACGGGAAAACATTTAAAGAGCATAGAGGACGTGATAAATGGAGCGTAGAGGAGAAAGGTGGTGGAGTAAAGGGGTAGGAGGTAGAATACGACGGAGAGACGAAGTAAGGTCTGCCCAAAGTCCGGCTGGGTAGGTGACGGCCGAGGGGGTAGTCCACAGCCCATCTCCTCTATAGCTATCAGGTAGCTCCACGGTCAGAGGTAAGTTCACAGATTCAGTATCCTGATGGCTGGCCGGATGGGGGATGGGTTCGTGGTCTGGTCGATGTCCGGTTTTTTCTCAGAGTAGTGGCACGACGTGGTAGGGATCACTGTGGCAGCCATCTTGGGGTCAGGCAAGGTATTCTGACCTTGGAGTTAAAATCGTCCGGTTCCCATTTTTGTCTTTCGCTCAAGGGGGGGTGCATGTTGTGCAATGTAGCAGCTTGAGGCCGGAGCCAGTGTCCGCTTGCCTCCCGAGGAGGAGAGTATTTCTGCGTTATAGCTGCCAGGGGGAGAGACAGCTGCCATAATAGGATCAGGCGGGGCACCTCCAGTATCCCTCTCGGCTGCTTGTGACGCTAAACGAGGTCTTCCCTTGAGGCCTGAGCTGTTGCTGCTATTTCAATCAATTATGCGGCCTCTACGCTGTAGATGCAAAAGGGGCCTCCCTTAGGGTGATTGCTTTAGACCCCTGGTGACGATCTTCTGCAGGCGCCATTTTGGGGTCAGGCACGTTTCACGAAAAAAGTCTCTCAGATAGTATTGATTTCAATGCCCTAAGAGTCTAAGGAGGACAGTGACGGGAGCCCCCAGCCTCCCAGGCTTACCATCGGGACTCCCAGTGATGTCAACAATGCCCCCGCTCACCGTATTTCGTCTCGCGGTGAGTATCTGCAATGACGGGCGGGATCCTTCTGGGATCGGTGTTATCTCCTCCCAGTGTGTGAGCGCCCCCTTCGTACCGGCGGGCTTCTCACTGCGCCTCAGCCGTGTCACTCCTGGAGGATCGCTGCTCTCATGCTGAGCGAAGGTGCTGTTCTTCAACTGCTCCGCTTTCTTGGGACAGACGAGCCCGGCGGTGCCGATTTTGCCGTTTGCTCGGATATCTCCGCAATGCTCGAACGGATAAGGGTCAAATTTATTTCCAGGAGATCCGCTTGTATTCCGGTGGCTGAATCGTCGCTTTAGTAAGAAAAACAATGCGGCGGAGTGCTGTTCAGGAGGTTGGAGAGAGGGTTCACTACGGAGCAACAGCTCCGAGCGGCCATGATGGGGCTGGCTCCTCCTCACTGATAGTATTATAGTATTATAGTATTAGCTCTCAGCTGAGCCCGAGAGCCTGCCCCTTGAAGAATGTTTTGATATTGGATACTATAATATTCACTGCACTCTAGAACCTCGTCCCATAATGCTTTGCAGGGCCTTTGGTTGGGATTGTATTTTTGCCCATAACTGTGCTTGGGGTGGTCCTAGGAGGATGGGACCACCACCGAATCGTTCAGCATGATGTGCTCTTTGTGTTCAAGGTATCTGCTTGGTTCTCTCCCTAGGTTAGGGAGGACACCAAAATCATCACCTCTCTCACTGCTCACTGTATTTTCATGAGATGACTATATGCATTTTTGCATGTAAAGATAGAGTTACTTGTTGTTTTATCAAGGGTATGTGAGGTTTCTGTTTTATTATTTGGGATGGAACGGAGTTGCGGAGCAGAGTTCATGGAGTTTTTGTTCAATTACGCAGAATTCTGCGTAGTGGTACTCTGCCAACTATGCCCACCCTTAGTTCCGAGGCATGATGGTAAGCACAGGTCCAAGCAAAAACTGTCCATTTGGCCCAGATGGATGCTACCGCTGATTTTTTCGCAAGAATGTGGATTCATCCACATCTTCCTCCTCTGATGTGTCATGTGCCTCCTGTGTGCCAGATGGTGTATTTGCTGGAGCACTGTGAGGCTGTGACACATCAGGGGGGGGTAAGAGGTGGATGTGGAAGGTGCAGCAGCATTCATCTGTGCCAAATGATGAGGCATCACTGCAGTGATGATAAGCTGCAGGGCTTGCAAGACTCCAGCAACGTCTCTGTGGTATGCAGCCACGGCTGCCAAGTGTGAAGCCTGCATCCGCTTAATGTTCTCCATGATCTTTCTCATTTCCCGCAACTCATTGGTGACATCGCTGGAGCCACTTTGACTAGACACTTGTTCTTGTCTCTGAGTAAGTACTCCAGCAATGTCAGCCATGGAATGCTGGAGAGCATGGAGCGGACAGTGGGTGCCTGTGATGGACTCTAGGTGGTCCCTAATGGGACTGAGACACCCACGGACCCCATCTAGTTTGGCCACCAGGCTGTCAAACCCCACCCGCACCTGACCAGCCATCTCCTGTTGAACCTCTATCGCACAGCGTTGAAATGTTAGAAGTGGGTCCTCAAGGTCCTGGGAGACAGCTGTGGTCATAGGTGCTTGCTGCTGGGTGTTCGGTGCAAGGGGTGGAGCTGCCACAATACTGCTGGATGTCCCTGCTTCCGGAGATGGGCTGCCAATGGAGTTGAGCAGCTCTTGGAGGGTGCCTTGGTTGATGGTTGAGATGTCTTCATCTTGATCATTGAAGAATGGGACAGGCTGCAGTACAGGATGTGATGTTTCTCCCTCTGCAATGTAAAGGGGAGATGCTGTTATATGTGTGTCTCAAGTATGGTAATGCACAATGCAGTACACAAGGAAACATCAAAAGCGTTGGCAAATGTAGATTTACTATATATTTGGATGTTAGAGATCATGTTTTTCCTTGCATACATTTCTTACTAGCCTCCTATTGGCTTCACCCTTGTGAGTATAGGGCAGCGTGTTTTTTTATGGGTGTTGCAGGGGGGACACCCAACACAACACCCATTACCCTCACCTTTCACACCACATGAAGTGTGTATGTAGGCCTTGGTTACATGGCAGCGGTTTACAGTGGCTTGTAAGTGGTGGTAAGCCACTATCACCACACCAACATCACCACAAGTGATATTGGCATGGGGATGGGTGCTTTGAAATTTGCCCTTGAGATGGACACATGGATGATACATGCTGTTCTGCTCAGGCTAATTGGATGCCTTTGTTTGTGTAAGGATATTTACAGCCATGACTGCCTATGCATTTGTTCACTGCTACTGTTGACTTTCCCCAAGGTCTTGTTTCCATGCATGTCAATGTGTAATGGCCATCTCACAGCAGGCTGTGAATTCTATACAATACTGTTAACTATATGACGCATGTAGATACTTTGATGTGGATGAGTGCATTTTGACGTTTCAGGTGAAGGTGACATGTAGCAAGTTGACATGCATTGGTGTAACATTGTAATTCTTGCTTAGTGTCATACTTCACTTGACATGCACCTTGACAGGGACTGTATGGTTCTGTGAGCATGGCACACAGACAAAACATGTTTTGTTTTCAATGGGACACATTCATGATATGCAGAGTCCTTAGACTGTACTTTTGGATGCATTTCCCTTCTGCTCATAGTTGTACATCACATTAGCCCTCCAGTATACTGAATTTGGACAATAAGGAATATGCACCTTTAAGGCACAAGGGTGCATATTTACAATGCAGTGGCGATGCATGTGTTTATGCTACAGAGACTCACAACATGCTTTGTCACTTTGGGAATACAGGGCTGCATCTCATGAACAAGCAAAGGGGCATATTGACTGGAGAGGTGGCAGAGTGTCGCATTGGACTCCTAGGCTCAACACCACGCTCAGCTAAATTGTCAACACAGGGCTGCATCTCATTGACAACAATATGATGCAGCCCCGTGAACCTCCCAGCTCTGGGGCAAAAGTTAGCAGGCCACCACTGATGCTGGCACACATGCACCATTGTGCAAGGGTGTCTGAGTTGAGTTGAAAGATTGTACATGTGCATGAAGGGGGACCTCACTGCACATACACATTCTTCCACACAACACAGGCAGCCTTGCACAATGGTGCATGTGTGCCGGCATCGTGTTCGTGTCCTCCTTAATTGCCCTGGTGATAGTTATTTCAGCCTTAGGGCGGGGGACTGACGGACATGACATAGAGACACGTCGACGTTTTGACCCAAAATTGTGCGTGATTCACAAGGCGTCACAGCGGTTAGTTTGGTGAGTGCATATATTTACTTTTGGCACTTCTCACCTCTCACATCACCACGTATTTCTTCTTGGAATTAAATTATTCAATTACATTTGTTCCTTATAGGCTGTCCTTACTGTCAGTCCTGATGAAGACCCGCCGTGACACCTTGTGAATCGTGCACAATTTTGGGTCCTCTCGCCCTAAGGCTGAAATAACTATCTCCAGGCCAAATAAAGAGGACACAAACAATTATTAAAGGGCAAACCGATGCCCTGAGTCTAGGGAGGTGTGGCTTGTGTTGATCCCCAAAGTTTTCCTACCCAAAATCCCCTGAAAACCTCAAATTTAGATAAAATAATCAAATGTTCCTTACATTTTTGGCTGGGATTGCCGCGCAGGCACAAATGTCCTACCACCCAGCGTTCCCCTTGATCTCCTGATAAAAATGATACCTCACTTGTGTGGGTGTACAATGCAGAGTCAGCCTGAAAAAGCATATAAAGAAAATGTAGCGATTAGCGCTCTCTGTGCTATTCTCTCAATACCTATGTTTTTGGCCCTTCCTAGTCGCAGACCCTTGGCCCACCCACACAAGTGAGGTATCAATTTACTCAGGAGACTGAGGGGAATGCTGGGTGGTAAGAAATATGTGCTGGTGTGGTTATCCCAGGTAGAAATGTGAGAAAAATGTGATTTTTTAGCCAAATTTGAGGTTTGCTGGGGAGCCTAGGTAAGAAAATGTAGAAGGATCCACGCAAGCAACACCTCACTGGACTCCACCGGGTGTCTAGTTTTCCGAAATTTCTGGGTTTGGTAGGTTTCCCTAGATGACTGCCGAGTCCCGGACCAAAAACTTGAGAATTATGGAAATGCTGGCAGGGTAGAAGTTTGCGACTACCCATAGATCACAGAACTTTCCATCACAGAAATGTGAGGATTTTTTTTTTTTTACCAAGTTTGAGGTTTGCAAGGGATTTTGGGTAACAGAACCTCATGAGAGCCACACAAGTCACCCCATCCTGGATTCCCCTAGACGTCTAGTTATTAAAAATTTACAGGTTTCCTTTGGTGCTGGCAGAGCTTTGGTCCGAAATTCACAGTTAGGCACATTGTGAAAAAAGGGTCCATTTTCTGTGGAAAAATGTGATGTGTCCATGTAGCATTTTGGGCCGTTTCCTGTCACAGGTACTAGGCCTACCCACACAAGTGAGGTGCCATTTTTATCGGGAGACTTGGAGAAATGCTGGGTGGGTGAAAGTTTGTAGCTTCTCACAGATTCCAGAACTTTCCATCACAGAAATGTGAGGAAAATGTATTTTTTTGACAAAGTTTGAGGTTTGCAAGGGATTCTGGGTAACAGAACCTGGTGAGAGCCACACAAGTCACCCCATCCTGGATTCCACTTGGTGTCTATGTTTCCAAAATGTATTGGTTTGCTAGGTTTCCCTAGGTGCCGGCTTAGCTAGGGCCCTAATCCACAGCTAGGCACTTTGCAAAAAATGGGTCAGTTTTCAGTGAAAAAATGTCATGTGTCCAAGTTGCATTTTGGGCCGTTTCCTGTCACAGGCACTAGGCTTACCCACACAAGTGAGGTACCATTGTTATGGGGAGACTTAGGAAAACAAAGGATAGTAGAACAAGTGTTATTACCTATTGACTTTCTATGCATTTCTGCCTTCCAAATGTTAGACAATGTGTAAAAAATAAGTCATTTTGAAAAATGTCCTCTAATTCACATGCTAGTATGGGTACCCACAATTTTGGAGCTGTGCAAATAACCACTGCTTCTAAACTTTATATTTTGTTCCTATTTCGGAAATACATAGGTTTCCTTGATACCTGTTTTTCACTCTTTATATTTTACCAAATAAATTGCTGGTACACAATGAAAAACCATTGGAAGGCGCAACTCAGTTATTGGCTCTGGGTACCTCAGGTTCGTGGTGAACCTACAAGTCCTATATATCCCTGCAACTGGAAGGGTCCAGCAAACGTAAGGTATATTGCTTTTAAAAATATGCCATACTTAGAAGAAGTTACAGGCGAAAACGTTGGCACAAATGGCTGTTTTTTTCAACTCAATTTCAATTTTTTTAAATTTTTTAACTGTTAGTTTCTAAAGGAAAACCTTGAAGGATCTACACAATTGACTCCTTGCTGAATTCAGAATTGTGGCTACTTTCTGGGATCCATTATTGCTTTTACACCCATTTCTACCACTAACTGGAAAGAGGTTGAAAGCACAAAAAATTGGAAAAATAGGCTTTGCCCCAGTAAAATGCCAAAACTGTGTAAAACATTTTGGTTTTCTGACAAAAGTCTGCCTGTTTCTGAAAGCTGGGAAGGTGATTTTAGCACCAGAAACCCTTTGCAGGGAAAAAAACAGATGCTTTCTTCTGCAGCACTTTTTTCCCCCAAAAAACAAAATGTAGCTGTATTTTGGCTACATTCATGGTCCCCTCCTGGAGAATCCACAAACCCTGGGTAGCTTTAGAATCCTCAGGATGTTGGAAGAATAGGGCGCAAATTTGGCGTGGATACCTTATGTGGACAAAATGTTATGGAGGCCTAAGCGGGAACTACCCCAAAAGAGGCAAAAAAGGCTGAGCACAGGGGGGGAAGGCCTAGCAGTGAAAGTTGGATTAATGATATTTCAGTTTGAATGGTATTGAGGTTGTCAATGCCTCCTAATGCTGAATTTTTGCCTTTCTTATTCACTTATATCTTGGTCTTGCTGCTGCTAATGTATTTTTGTACATTTTGCGCTAGTGGCACGATAGTCACTTTATGTTCTATTAAGTGCAATATCATGGCCTTATTCACCTATTTTCCTGGCTTTATTGCTGTTATGGTGCCCTTATATAATGTATTTATTTTATAGTGTTTGCACTGTTTACACTAGTGGCACGATAGTCACTTTATGTACCATTAAGTGCAATACCCTGTTGTATACTGGGAAACTGTTAAACATATAATTTTAAGTTTTGGTCATTTTATGTGATTGCTGCACCTACTGCCGGGGTAACTCCTATGTACGTTTGAGTACAAAATTGCATTTTCTTTATTTTTCTTTCATCTGTATTTTAGTGCATATATGTATGTCAAGATTTTATGTGGACCTCCTCGGAGTTGCCCAACATAAATCAAAAATAAACTTGAAACTTGAAACTCATTAAATTCAGAACTATTTTTCAAACTTGGTGTGGTATCTTTTTGTGTGGTGTTGTCACTGTTTAACTGTTTGACTTGTTGCACCAATACTTTACACACTGCTTCTAAGTTAACCCTAAGGGGCATATTTACAAGCCCCTTGCGCCACTTTTGCGCAAACCATGCGCTGCGTTGCGCTATATTTACAACGTGACGCATCTAGGGAGATGCGTCACGTAGTAAACCCCTGCGCCACATGAAACCTGCGTCAGGTTTCATGTGGGCATACCGGCGCAGGGGGGGTTCCGGCGCAGGCACGCCTCGGAAACGTGACGCTGTGAAATCTACAAGATTTCACGCAGTCACTTTTCCGACGCTGGTGCGTCAAATCCTTACGCCTGCTTCAAGCAGGCGTAAGGATTGACGCACCATGTTAGGGATAGGGAAGGTTGGAACAGTGCTGGAGTTGCGTCGCGCTTGCGACACAACTTCAGCACTGCGCCAACCTTCCGCCGGCACATGCGTCACGCATCTGCTTATCCTTGCGCCACGATGCGCCGCATTGTAAATGCGGCGCATCGGACATGGAGCAAGGGTAAACTTGCGTGACGCATTTTCCCTGGCGCATCCCTGCTGATATGCAGGGATGCGCCAGGGAATGTAAATATGCCCCTAAGTGCTCTGTGCCAAGCTAGCAGAGGGTGAGCAAAGGTTAACTTAGGGTTTGCCTAACACTTACCCTGACTAGTATTGTGATTGCTATTTGGCTAAGGTTTACACCCCAGTCAACTAACACATTTCTAACACTAAGGGCAACTTACACTTCCATATGTAACATTTTATTTAGAAAATTTAAACCACTGGTGTAACTCACTGACTAAAGAATGTGATTTACAAACGTGTTACTTATGCTCTCTGAAATATCCTCTCAAGTTTCACTTGTGGGCATCCAAATGGGTGTGACAGGGGAGTGACTAATGAAATCACATGCAAATGTAATGTACACCCACGCTGTTCTTTTGGTATTTGCAAACATGTTATAGTGCATCTCTAATTCCTTGCCAAAATTAGAAAGCCGAAACACTGCAGAAAGATTGGACAGCTTCATCAATCACCACAAACAGAAATAAAATGTCATGTTATGAAAAAGTATGTGCAAGTGAGAGGGGGAAATAATTTTTATAGTTAATTTTAAAATGTGTCAAAACCCGTAACCATAAATAGGCATATTCTACTCAGCACTTGAAATATGCAAAATATGGGCTCAGAAAGAGGCAGTATTTTAGCAGTGGGACTAATACACTCAAGGCACTTCCTTAGACTGTCATATGTTAATCCTGTTTGAGAAGGAAGGGGAGAGTATAGGGTAGTAAGGATTGTTGGGCCTCAGGATGGTTGGTGTATGGGGTATTAAGGCATTTTTAATGGAAAGGTATGGGAAATATAAAAAAATACATAACAGCTAGGTAAGATGAAATGAGTTGCAGAAAATTAATTTAAATAATTATAAATATTCTAAATCAACAGTAATCCCAACAAAATATATTTAAATAAAAGTATTTTTAGCATTTAAATGTATGTTAATTTTGATTTCCTTATATATACATAATAATATATATATGTAGATAGACATATTTAAAAGTATATGTGTGAATATATATAATATATATATATATATATATATATATATATATATATATATATATATATATATATATATATATATATATATATATATATATATATATATATATATATTACCTACTGGCGGTTGCCAATAGGTAGTTATAGTTAGGACCTAGTTTCCATAGGAAAAGCGTTTTTTGATTTGCCAATATCTTTGGCGCTGTTTGACAAATCTTCGCGAAATTTTCAAAACTAATGGCCCGCTCCAGTCAGCTCCTGTCTTGAAAGTTTCGGGGTGATTCGCGTTTTCTCCATGTTAATTACCATAGGAACATTTCTCGCGGCTACAGCCCGAACTGCTGAACGGAATTACACCAAATTTGGCAGAGAGGTAGCTCTTGGTCCAGAGTGCCCTCTTTGCTTTAAATGGTGTAAATCCGTTCAGTAGTTCCTGAAAAATTTAAAAATAAATATATCGATATCTAGTGACCGCAGTGGATATGCGAACCCGCCCGATCACGAGCTTCATTTTGATTGGCTGTCAACACTCCAAACCAAGAAGTGTTGGCAGCCATCTTGTGACTTGGTAAAACCGAGTCACAAGAAAAAAGGGAACAAAATTATTAAAGAAAAGAAAAGGGGGCAGGGTAGAAACACCCTGACCCCAAGCCTGGTCAGGGGCCTCCAAAAGCATTGTTTTTTAAAAAGAAAATCGGCAGGGTTTGCACTGGGTGCACAAATTCCGTTTTAATGAGCCCCCGGGTGGGCCAGGTCCAGGGGGCATTCTTGTTTGTTTATGCAGGGGCCCCGGGGACTGCCACCTCCCCGTGGCAATAGTTATTCAAATGCGGGGGGCTAACGGCCCCCTGCAGACCCGGGGACCACCACCTCCCAAGGGCTTTATTATTATTATTTCTTTTTAAAGTGTGGGGGGGCTCCTGCCCCCCTCACGCAACCCTGGGGACCGCCACCTCCCTGGGGCTTTAATTAACAAATGCAGGTGGGCATTTGGCCCCCCCACAGCCCCGGGGACCGTCACCTCTCTGGGGTTCTCTGAAAATAAAGTGGGGGGCTCGAGCCCCCCCACACGCCCCAGGGACCACCACCCCAGGGCACTAATTAAAAGAAGCTGTGGGTCCATTGCAGACCCCCGACCCCAGGACCATTGCCTCACCGGGGCTTTGCTTACGAAGGGAGGGGGGCCATGAAGCCCCCTCCTGGAGCCCTCTATGGCCCTGGGGACTGCCATCCCCCAGGGCCGGCTCCAGCAATGTCCCGGGGTGCCCACCCCCGGGACATTGCAGTTTGCTATGGCAGGGCAGGAGCACTGCTCCCGCCCTGTCATTGCAAACTTCTGCTTTGCTTTGTGGAAGCAAAGCAGAATTGCTTTTGGGCAAAGGGAGCTGCATGTTTTCAGCTCCCTTTGCCCAAAAGCAATGACAGCTCCCACAGGAGGCGGGGAGCCGACAGGGACCGCGGGGGCATTGGGGCTCCCCCGCAGTCCCCAACGTGAGGGCCGGCCCCGAATATGGGGTCCCCGGGGCCAAAAGTGACCCAGGGAAGGGGGGCCACGCAGGCCTCCCTCCCGAATATTTATTTTTTTATTTTGAAAAAGACGAGGGAATGCCCCGGGGGATGGGGACCCCGGGGCCAATAAAGGCCTCAGGAGGGGGGCCGCGCGGCCCCCCTTCATTAAAAATATTTAAAAAAATAATAAAAATGTGTGGCCATGCCCCGGGGGATGGGGTCCCTGGGGCGGAACTTGGCTTCGGGAGGGGGGCCCGCTTCCTGTTTTAAAAAAAAAAAAAACAACCTATGTCTCAGGCCCTGGGGGATGGGGTCCCCAGGGCCCAAAAATACTTAAGGGAAGGGGGGCTACACAGCCCGTATTCCTAAAAAAAAAGAAAAAAAAGCTGGCATCTTGCCGGAGGCCCGGCCCCCTCCCTGCACCACTCTGCAAACGCACCTCCTGGCACGTTCTGGGTTGGGGGATTGAGTCCCCTAGAATCTTAAGGGTCCTTAGGGGCCAACTAACCCACCAGGTACCTCCAGTAAACCCCACACAGTGGGATTGCTGAGAGGTTGGACGAGGCCACGCCCCTTTTTTACACCACTCTGCAAACGCGCCTCTTGGTGCACTGCTGGTGGAGCGATGAGGTCCACATGTGTCCTGAGGACCTCAGGACTAAAGTGGACTTCATCCTCTGAGCAGGAGTACACCAGGAGGCACGATTGCAGATTGGTGTAATAAGGGGGCATGGCCTCAGACCACTCTCAGCAATCCAGCTATGTGGGGCTTACTAGAGATAACAGGAGGGCTAGTTGGCCCCCTGGGACCCTCAGGAGTCAAGGGGACTTAATCCCCCAACCAAGAGCGCGCCAGGAGGCACGTTTGCAGAGTCGTGGGCAAAGGGGGCATGGCCTGCTTTGAGAACTTACCAATGCTGCTGTGTGGGACTTACTGGAGGTAATAGGAGGGGTAATTGGCCCCCAAGGTTGTCCTTGGGGGCCAACTACCCCTCCTGTTACCTCCAGTAAGTCCCACACAGTGGTATTGCTAAGAGATCTTCGGAGGCCATGCCCCTCTTTTCCAGCACTCTGCAAACGCACCTCCTGGCACACTACAAGTTGGGGGATGAAGTCCACTTTACTCCTGAGGGACTTTGGGGGCCAAGAAGCCCTCCTGGTACCTCCTGTAAGTCCTATGCAGCGGAATTCCTGAGCGCTGGTCGGAGGCCCAGCCCCCTGTCTGCACCACTCTGCAAACGCAACTACTACTTTATAGTTATAAATTAGCATTTCAAAAACCGATGAAATTCACAGAAAAAAACATAGGTTTTAGGGATGTTATAGTTAGAAATTAGCATTTAAAAACCCTTTGAAATTCACTGAAAAAAACATAGGTTTCAGGGACGTTATATAGTTAGAAATTAGCATTTAAAAACCTTAGAAATTCATTGAAAAATCCACAGGTTTCAGGGACGTTATAGTTAGTTGGAAATTTCACTGGTACAAAACCAGAGAAATTCGGCTGTTATAGTTAGTTGAGCTAACTATAACTCATGCCCCGCAATGCACTGCTGATGATGTCACATATTACATCACTCATGACATGGTCAGTGACATCACTGATGACATCACTAATGACATCTCAAATGACATCACTGATGACATAATCCAGAGCCTGGGTGATTTTTAAAAGTTAAAGAATGTTATATATAGATACGCCAAAGTGTATTGAAGAATGAGTGGGTGTATGAGTGTCTGAATGGATAATTTAGTGGATGCGTGACTGACTGTATAAGTGAACGATTAAACGTGTCTTAGTGAATGCATGGGTGAATGACTAATCTGTATGAATGTCTGTATCAGTCTGTCAGTTGGTGCATGAGTGGCTGCATGGGTTGGTAAGTAGCTACATGAGTATCTATATGGGTTAATGATTGGTTGTCTGAGTACCTGTATGGGTGCCTGAGTGTTTGTGTGGGTGGGTGGGGGGGTATAACTCCCTGCATGGATGTGTGAGTGGGTGAATCACTGGGTGTATGGGTTCATCAGTCTATGTGTGAGGGGCTGTATGGGTGAGTGAGTGCGCATATGGCTGTGTTTGTGCATGAATAAATATTTCAGTGGGATATGTGTGAGTAACTACATATGTGAAAGGAGGTATATGTAAGTGTTGGAGTATATAAGTGACTATATGTGAGAGTGAGGATTGTGAGAGTGACTGTATGGATGAGTGTGTGCTTGTGTCAGTGATTGTATAAGAGAGTAAGTATGTGTTAGTATCTGTATGAATAAGTGAGGTGATGTGTGTTTAACTGTATAGGTGAGTAAATGACAGTGTGATTGAGTCTTTGGGTTACTGACTGGGTGTGTGAGTTTCTCTGTGGGTGAGTGGCAGTATGTGAGTGTCTGTATGGGTGTATGAGTGCATATATCAGTGGCTGTATTGATGAGTGACTGCATGTATGAGTGACTGTATGGTTGAGTGAGTGGATGTGTGAAGACCTTTGAATCAGTGAGTGGGTATGTACTAACTGGTATTGGTGTGTCTTTGGTTTCATGTATGATAGTCTGTATTTTAGAGTGGGTGTATGAAAGGTTATTTTAGGGTGTGAGAGGTGCATCAGTTTTTAAGCGGGTGATGTCTTTTGAGATGCCATCAGTGATGTCATCAGTGATGTCACTGACCATATCATGAGTGATGTAATATGTGACGTCATCAGCAGTGCATTGCGGGGGCGCAAGTTATAGTTAGCTCAACTAACTATAACGGCCGAATTTCTTTGGTTTTGTATGAGTGAAATGTCCAACTAACTATAACGTCCCTGAAACCTGTGGTTTTTTCAGTGAATTTCCAAGGTTTTTTAAATGCTAATTTCTCACTATAACGTCCCTGAAACCTATGGTTTTTTCAGTGAATATATATATGTATATACATATTTATATATTCACTGAAAAAACCATAGGTTTCAGGGACGTTATAGTGAGAAATTAGCATTTAAAAAACCTTACAAATTCACTGAAAAAACCATAGGTTTTAGGGACAGTTATAGTTAGTTGGACATTGCACTCGTACAAAACCCGTGAAATTCCCCCGTTATAGTTAGTTCAGCTAACTATAACTCGCGCCCCCGCAATGCACTGCTGATGACGTCACATATTACATCACTATAACGTGCCTGAAACCTATGGTTTTTTCAGTGAATTTCAAAGGTTTTTTAAATGCTAATTCCTAACTATAACATGTCTGAAACCTATGTTTTTTTCAGTGAATTTCAAAGGTTTTGTAAATGACAATTTTTAAATGTATTAATTGTTATATTTATTTTTTGATACTGATTTACTACATTTTTTAAACTATTTATTTTTAGATATTTTATTTTTTAAATTACATTGTAATTACATTATACATTACATTACAAAATATACTTTCTCAGAATGAATTACTTTAGTTTAAATACTTTGCAAATAGGCAATAGACTTTTAAGTACAGTAGTTACAGTTGTTGCAATGGGCAACACAATTTCTAACACAATGCAACATTGAGCTCAATGTGAATTTCTAGTTAAATGCAATTAGTTACTTTATGGATTACTTTTCTAACCACAGGACTGGATCCTAGATTCAGTCCTGGGACATCTCCTGTAAACAGTTGAGGAAAAGCGTTTTGTTTACAGTAGTGATTTCTATGGAATATTATTGTATTTTAAAAGTTGACACTTACAAACTTTTTCACATAGAATCACCAATGTTATCCTTTGGGAGGAAATTCACTTAGCAGGTAAGTAGTGTTATCGTTACTTTTTCTTACTCAGTGGTGGATCCTGGATCCAGCACTGGTGCATCTCCTGTAAACAGTTGAAAGAATGCGTTTAAGTCAAACAGGCGATTTTTAAGGAATATTTGTAGTTTGTGAAAATCGACACTTTGAAACTTTTCTGCTGAAAACCAGACAATGGATTCCTATGGAAGGAAATACAAGTTACTGGTAAGTACGGTTAGAATTACTTTTCAGGGTCAGTGCTGGGCTAAAAGATGCAGCACTGGGTTCTCTCCTGATAACAGGTGAGTAAATCGGAATTCGTAGTTCAGCTGATTTTAGAGGAATATTATAAAGTTACAAAACTCCACACTTAGAAGAATTTCCAAGTGAAACCAGTCAATGTTAGCCTAAGGAAGGAAATTCAAGTTACTGGTAAGTACGGTTAGAATTACTTTTCAGGATCTGTACTGGGCTCAAAGATGCAGCACTGAGGTCTCTCCTGATAACAGGTGAGTAAATCGGAATTCGTAGTTCAGCTGATTTTAGAGGAATATTATAAAGTTACAAAACTCCACACTTAGAAGAATTTCCAAGTGAAACCAGTCAATGTTAGCCTAAGGAAGGAAATTCAAGTTACTGGTAAGTACGGTTAGAATTACTTTTCAGGATCTGTACTGGGCTCAAAGATACAGCACTGAGGTCTCTCCTGACAACAGGTGAGTAAATCGGAATTCGTAGTTCTGCTGATTTTAGAGGAATATTTGTATGTTTCAAAAATCGACACTTAGAAACTTTTTCAGCAAAAGGCAGGCAATGATATCCTATGGAAGAAAATTCAAGTTACTGGTAAGTACGGTTAAAATTACTTTTCAGGATCAGTACTGGGCTCAAAGATGCAGCACTGAGGTCTCTCCTGATAACAGGTGAGTAAATCGGAATTCGTACTTCGGCTGATTTAAGAGGAATATTCTAAAGTTCCAAAACTCCACACTTAGAAGAATTTCCAAGTGAAACCAGTCAATGTTAGCCTATGGAAGGAAATTCAAGTTACTGGTAAGTACGGTTAGAATTACTTTTCAGGATCAGTACTGGGCTCAAAGATGCAGCACTGAGGTCTCTCCTGATAACAGGTGAGTAAATCGGAATTCGTAGTTCGGCTGATTTGAGAGGAATATTTGCACAATGGTGAAGGAAGGGGGTGGGGCCTGAGGTGACATGTCTGCAAACACGCCCTGTGGCGCGTTTTAAGTTGGAGAATTAATTCCTCCTCAATCCCGAGGGTCCCTAGGGGCCAACTAGCCCACCAGGAACCTCCAGTATGCACCAGGGGGCTGCGTTGCAGAGAGGTGTACAGAGGCCACGCCCCTTTTTACAACATTCTGCAACGCAGCTCCGTGGTGCTTACTGGAGGTACCTGGTGGGCTAGTTGGCCCCCAGGGACCCTCAGGATTGAAGAGGATTTAATTCCCCATCTTAAAACGCGCCACGGGCCTGTTTGCACACATGTCACCTGAAGCCCCGCCCCTCCCTTCACCACTGTGCAAACGCGCCCGTGGTGCATTTTAAGTTGGGGATTAAGTCCCCTTGAATCCTGAGGGTCCCTGGAGTCCAACTAGCCCACCAAATACCTCCAAAAGAGCCACAGAGCTGCGTTGCAGAGAGGTGTAAAAGGGCGTGGCCTCTGTACACCTCTCTGCAACGCAGCCCCTGGCGCATACTGGAGGTTCCTGGTGGGCTAGTTGGCCTCAGGACCCCCAGTATTCAAGGGGAATTGTTCCCCATCTGCAAACGCGCCAGGGGCGCGTTTGCAGACTGCTGCAGAGAGGGGCGGGGCCTCCGGCACGATGCCGGTCTTTTTTCTTTTTTTTTTCTTCTTTTTTTGTATGGGAGGGGGCTGCGTGGCCCCCTTCCCTTGGCCACTTTTGGCCCCGGGGACCCCATCTTCCGGGGCCTGCTGATTTTTTTTTTTTTTTTTTAAACAAAACGTGAAGGGGGCCGTGTGGCCCCCCTTCCCTGGGCCTCTATTGGCCCCGGGGACCCCATCCCCCGGGGCATGCCCTCTTTTTAAAAAAAAAAAAAAATATTTGGAGGGGGGCTGCGTGGCCCCCCTCCTGAGGCCATTTAAGGCCCCGGGGACCCCATCCCCCGGTGCCGGCCTTAACCTTTTTTTTCTTCAAATTTAATTATTTTTGGGGAGGGGGCTGCGTGGCCCCCCTCCCAGGCCATTAATAGCCCGGGGACCCCATCCCCCGGGGCCTGGCCACTAGTTGGGGACCGTGGGGGTCCCCAATCCTCGCACGGTCCCGCCGGCTCCCCGCGTCCTGCGGGAGCGGCATTGCTTTTCCATAAGGGGAGCTGCTGACATGCAGCTCCCCTTGTGGAAAAGCAATCTGCTTGCTTCATTGAAGCGAGAGCAGGTTTCCTGCTCTCGCTTCAATGAAGCAAGCAGTTTGCAATGACAGGGCGGGAGCCGCGAGACTCCTGTCCTGCCATTGCAAACAGCAGTGTCCCGGGGTAGGCACCCCGGGACACTGCAGGAGCCGGCCCTGGGGGTGGCGGTCCCCATGGCCACCACAGGCTCCAGGAGGGGGCCGCGCAGCCCCCTCCCATCTCTGTGCACAGCCCCGGGGAGCTGGTGGTCCCCGGGGCTTCGGGGTCCGAAACGGACCCCCACATTTATTTTGTTAGTGCCCGGGGAGGTGGCGGTCCCGGGCGTGTGGGGGCTGGAGCCCCCACACAGGTACTATTAATTTTTAAAAAAGAAGCCCCGGGGGTGGCGGTCCCCAGGGCTGTGGGAGGGCCAAGAGCCCTTCCGCACCATTTTGTTTTCAAAGCCCGGGGGTGGCAGTCCCCAGGGCTTGGGGGGGCCTTAGAGGCCCCCCACATATTATAAATAAACCCCCGCATGCCCCCGGGACTTGGCCCACCCGGGGGCGAAATACCATCGAAGCGGGATCCGCGCACCCTAAGCGCATCCCGCCGATTTAAAAATGCTTTTTTCTGCCCAGGGGGTCCTTGTGGGACCCCCTGAGCAGACCTACGGGGTCAGGGTGTTTCTACCCTGCCCCCTTTGTGCGTTTTGCGCACTTGTTTCTTTTTTTTTTCTCGGCGGGATCCGCGCACCCTAAGCGCATCCCGCTGATTTAAAAAATATAAAAATGCTTTTTCTGCCCAGGGTTCTTGTGGGACCCCCTGAGCAGACCTAGGGGTCAGGGTGTTTCTACCGTGCTCCCTTTTTGCGCTTTGCGCACTTGTTTCTGTCCCTCGGTTCTACTGAGGGACAAAATGGCTGCCAACACTTCCTGATTTGGAGTGTTGACAGCCACTTGACAGCCAATTAGCATGCAGCTCGTGATCGGGAGGGTACGCGGACCCTACTCGGCCATAGATATATATGTGACTTTACTTTTGATTTTCTCTGGAACTACTGAACGGATTTACACCATTTAAGCAAAAGGCATGACACTGAACCAAGGGCTACCTCTTTGCCAAATTTGGTGTAATTCCGTTCAGCAGTTCGGGCTGTAGCTGCGACTAAAGGTTCCTATGGAAAAATGAATGGGGAAAACGTGTTTTGGGACCCCCCTTTTTTCTCATCCCCCGCTTGACGAATCACCCCGAGACTTTCAGGATAGGAGCGGACCGGAGCGCCCCAACAAGTTGGAAACTTTTGCGAAGATTCGTCAACCGGCGCCGAAGTTATTTCAAATAGAATGTTGCGGATTTCCTATGGAAAATAGGTCCTAACTATAACTATCTACTGGCGACCGCCAGTAGATAATATATATATATATATATATATATATATATATATATATATATATATATATATATATATATATATGAAAACTCCATCCCACTCCAGCAAAGAAGAAGGCACGTACTCAAAGATGTAAAGGTATGGCTTTCTTTAATAAATCAGGTCTCACACGGCCCCATGGCTAGAGAGACGCGTTTCGGCTTCACAGAAGCCTTTATAAATCTGATCGGCACCCTGCACCTGAGAGTATAAATATCCCTTCCCCCCTTTAAAGTACTCATAGACATCAAGGAAATACTGTTGTACTCTTAATACGTGTGAATGCAAGGCATATTGCAAATGTATAAGCATAATGCTAACATCAAAAAACAGAGATATGCAACTGGTAAAATAATGTATGAAATACCATAATGTTACATGAATCACATAGTGTAATATATTAAAGAACACATTGCATCAACGTAAATCACCAGGCTTCGTTACATTTGACTGTGCATAATACGCGTGTAAACAGCTGTCCAGAAAGAAATTATCATCCGACTGTCGGGGAAGAAAATATATCTAATGCAAAACTCAAACGATGGCGCTAATCACTGTAGAAAACGAAGCCCTTTATGTGATAAAACATCACACATTTAAATAGAAATGCATGCTGGTGTGCTACGGCTATTTTAAGAATAATGAAACGGAGGTAATGAAAAGTTTGTCACGCTGCTTCAGATAGCAATGCAGGCAACATAATTTTATATTTACAGAGTGAACTGCGGAAGTTAAAGATACCTTGCGCCCTGTTGAAATCGCTACAGTGTATCTATTTTGTATGCAAGGGGCCGGGAGCTTTGATGGTGTTGGCAATTACACCGCATAGTTAGGAGGAAAACACGAAGTGTGTCATTTCTCCAGGCAATGTCTGGGGCCCACTGGAGGGCACCAAATACTTTAAAAGACTCGGAAACAAAATGGAACCCACCAAAGGGTAAGAATTGACCTAATGTATACTACAAGTACTAGAATGCATCGGAACAGTCGAACTCACCTGATTGGCCCACTGGGGACCGATACTAATCAACACAGCATACAGATGAAGGTATAATTAGTGCATCCGGGTTGTTTGCAATATGGCCTATGAGTAAGCGGCTTGTGCCTCAAGACGCATCAGGCATATGAATTCACTGAACTGGAATGCTACTGCTAGCTTATCCTTGAAATAAAACCGGATGGTTTTCATTCCCTGTCGAGTGCGTCCTCATGCTGTTGGGCAAATTTGGGAAACATATATATACATCTACAAGATCTAGTAACTTCGCTGCCCTTCTATATAAAGGACACTAATGACTTTTTGCAAAAGATTCATGATATACAGTGGACAGAATATTGTCATCTTGTCACTCTAGATATATGTGCACTGTATACTAGTATTAATCATTCTGATGGTATGAATGCAGTGGAATTCTTTTTAAATAGTAGGTCTATAGAAAAGTACCAACATGGGAAAATGATAGTTGACATGATACATTTCTGTTTACACAACAACTTCTTTATGTTCAATAAAGACATTTATCAGCAAACGAGAGGAGTTGCGTTGGGAGCCTGCTTCTCCCCCAGCTATGCGTGTTTACACATAGGCTGGTGGGAGGAGCAGGTTTTCAAAGTGGAGAAGGGGGAGATTTGGGATGAACGCATCCTTTGTTGGATGCGTTTTATCGATGATATCTTTCTAGTTTGGAGGGGTTCCAAGGAATCAGCTGGTCTTTTCATAGATGCGATAAATAGAAATGGTCTTAATCTACAATTTACAGCTACAGTAGATAGTGAATCCATGGATTTCCTAGATGTACACATCTACATTAAGGATAATACATTGGAGACAACCCGCCACAGAAAAAGCACAGCGGGTAATTCCACGCTTCATGCGTCGAGCTTTCATCCAGGTCACTTAATCAGGAGTATCCCCTACGGGGAATTCCTCAGATTACGCAGAATATGCAGTACGGACACAACTTTTGAAAATTGTGTGAGGGAAAGCAGTATTAGATTTTTAGCAAGAGGATACAGCAATAAGATTATCCAACAGGCCCTAGCTAAAGTGAAAACACACACACGCGATGACCTGCTGTGTAGTAGGGAGGTGACTCCTCCAGTTAAAACAAACTCCCGTGACACAGAGTGCATAGGCAACACAGAAATGAGATTTATAACCACCTATAACAGTCAACATAGAAAAATCAGGGCCATAATCAATAAACACTGGCCGATCATACAAACTGTTGCCGTCCTGAGTAATTTGTTCACCACTCAACCAGCATTGACTTTTAGAAAAGCCAAGTCCATGCACAATGCCCTAGTCAGGACTAGTCCAGAATTAGCTCACAACAAATCTAAATCCAACACTATGTGGTTGACACCACAAAACGATTTCATCAAATGTAGTTCATGCCATGCATGTAAATTTGGGATAAATACGACCCAATACACCACAGTATATGGCCTGAGTACAAGTACGTTGCAGGGTAGATACAGTTGTCGCACTGAATATGCTGTTTATGTTTTAAGTTGCTCCTGTGGGCTACAATACGTAGGCAGCACAAAACTGCAAGTTCATGCGCGTATCCTCCAACACATAAGAGCCATAGTCAATTCGGACATGACTTATCCAGTGGTGAGGCACTTTAGAGCAGTACATAGGAACAATCTCAATGACTTGAAATATTATGTCATTGCTGCAGTACCCCCACTGAGAAGAGGAGGAAACAGGGAGAAACTTTTGAGAAAATTGGAATCGAAATTTATATTAGAGTTTATACCAGAGCTCCCAATGGATTAAACAACGGGGAAGAACTTTATAATTATTTATAATTTTCTATACAATACATTTTAACACAAGCCACTCCATAATTTTACCTAAGCTACTCCATTTGCACATATCCAGTGATGTATATGTTTTTAGTACTATTGGAATTGCTGTTAAGGTGAAATTGCTATCATCTATTCCCTACTGTTTTTAGTTAAACAGATTTTAATTCATAAGCACTTTATTCTTTTACTTGCACCAGCACTATTTTTGCACTTTTAGGATTTATACAGAGTTCTCTACATATATATTTACACAAATGAGGAAAGTAATTCACTTAAGGTTTTACAACCCAGTATTTTAGTAGCAATTTGTTTGTGAATGGAGAAACTGTTTTTATATCAATTAAAACGGAACTGGAATATTTGCACTCCATGAGGATAATAGAACCTGTACAATGTGTCAATGTGTTATACTATTTGCACTATGCTTTTTACCGTTTTTAAATTGAAGGTTAGAACTATCAGCCAAACACAAGTCATTTGAAGCTGGTTTTATAAGAGTTCTGTTTAGCATTTTTGCTTTTTTATTGTGGTATTTTCTTTAATACTTCTATTTGTGTCTTTATAATATAATTCAGGCATTATGCCGAAATATAAAGCAGATTGCACTATGCACTTTATTGTCAAATTGCATCTCAATGCAGAAGCCATCCTACACATTTAGTTGAATCATAGCGTTTTGACATGACTCTTACAAAGACAAGGGATATATAGGAGTCCAGATAAGCAGAAATGCTCCACATTTTTCTAGTTTTTAATGACATTGCGGTATTTGCACAAGGCAAATTTTTGCACAATGTTTTTTGTATGAGAATTATTTACAAAAAGCCAAAATGATAAATTGTTTGCACTTTGCACTTTGGATCTATCTATGACCCTGGGATATTTGTACTCAGCGTTATTTTGCACAGTGCCATGGCACACAGAATACAGTATATATGTAAAACACTTACTAAAAGATTTATTGACATATGGTCTGTACTCTGCATTTTAGATCCATCAATGACCCAGAGTCATGTGTACGCAGTGGTATGTGCTTAGTGCATCGTTATACAAATTTACTGTTATTTATTGTATGTGCACATATTATACTTTTATTTGTTCTAGGTCACCTCACAACAAAAAGTACTATGTTGGTTTCATGTCCATAATTTGCTATAACATCATTGCTACAAATTGATATAGACGTGGGTGTATGTAATTTGTTTTATAGTCAAACTACATAGTGCCATGCAATAAGTCTGTTTACGGTGTAGTCAACCACAATATATGTAGAGTCTGTTCACTATTTTCACTATACCAGGAGATATTCACATGGTGTATGATGTATAAAGGCATTCTCTGATATCACTCTCATTATGTGAACAAGCCCAGGAGGTGGGCGAAACGTGTCATCTTGCCATGTACAGCATAATTCTATAAACAGAAAGCAGCACTCAACTGGTGTCCGTGTCCCGTTTTCAGCCAGAAGCTGTGGGAATTTGGTGAAGATCATATATATATATATATATATATATATATATATATAAATATATATAATTTTTTAAGTTTTAGGGTGTTGGAAAAATGATTTCCTGCCACAAAGAAACTGACCTGTCCGCTTGGAGGGGGAGAAGAGGAGATGCTGTGTACGCCTATTGCCGCTGAGGAACTCCATTTCCCAACATTCTCATTCTCATGCTTAAAAGCGTGTCACGCCCCCGAGGCAATTGTAGCCGCTGCCGCAGAGAAACTGATCTGACCATTTGGGAGGGGGGGAGAGGAAAAGCCGTGTATGCCTGACGCCGCTGGGAAACTCCATTTCCCTACATCATCATTCTCGTGCTTAAAAGCGCATCACGCCCCCGTCGCAATTGTAGCCGCTGCCACAGAGTAACTGACCTGATAGCTTGGAGGGGCAGAAGAGGAGAACCGTGTACGGCTGATGCCGCAAGGGAACTCCATTTCCCAACATCCTCATTCTCGCGCTTCAAAGCGCATCGTGCCCCCGTGGTACGGGACGTGCGCGGAGACGCGCCCGGGCAAAGCCCAGGCCAAGGTCGGGCCCGTCAATGCCCGTCAGAGCCCGTAGGAAGCAGGGCTGGGCCCCCCCTCTAACATTTATTCTTCGGTTACCCCAATCAAGCCACCACCGGTTCTAGGACCAACATGGGTAAAAAGAAGCCAAATGCAACAGACTCACCAGGGGTAACTATGTCTACCATTTATTCCTTTCTGCTTAATGCCACTAATGCCTTTATGCAGGATATCGCCATGGCAGAAAAGAGACTATCTCTTGGGGAGGGGGGTCTCTCATGTGATGGACCATTGCAGACATCTAAAGAGGATATAGAGGGTCAAGAGAATCGGGGACTGCAAGAGAAAAACAGGCCACAATCAATCACAAAGATACGTCCTCCCCATTTTATAGTTTCCCCCCAATTGCTTTATACAAACATGGCTACCCCATTGGCACTCATATCTGGCAAAAGGAAAAGAGGAACTCTAAAAGATCCCGCTCCTACTAAACCTAAGAAGCCAAGAAAGTCCTCACCATCTCGGACTACTACACTTCCTGGAAATGTAACCCCTGAGGTACCATGGTCAAACCACACTGCGGCGGACTTAATTGACAATATTACTTCTATTCTACACCATATCTTGTTACTGTTGGATTCGATTGACCTACAAATCCAAGAGATACTAAATAACGGTTCTCTTGCACCAAATAATACTGTTGTAAATAACCGCCCCATGCAAACTTATATTAGTAATCCTACGGCCACATTTATAGACTCTTACGATCATGGGGGTAATAAAGGGGGCTAACCAAGGTCAGACTTGGGCATGACACATCCAGCCTATCCCTTGGGGTGAGGATCACACCCTTTAGAAAGGCCTCCAGAAGAATCAGGGCCAGAGGCAGCACCCACAGGCAATTTGACAAACAGCTCCACTCCCAATAGATATCGGGTGAGGGGAGTTACATCCAGACCCCCTAGCGACATCAACAAAATCATTTTCAGTCAACCACAGAGTATATCCCCACAATACCAGGGAGTAACTAATTTACAAACCCTTAATCTTCCTCCTGCTGCCTGCCCCTTTATCCTAATTTTGGTTAATGCTCCCACGCTAAGATCCACACAAAAAGAATCCACCATTCAATTTATGGACAAATCATGTCACTGGCTCTCTACCCACAACAGATCAGGGCTTTTAGCTCAGAACCATCTCATTAAGGCAAGGAGAATTCCCTGGGTAGGCCCAACCCCAAAGTTTTACAAGGGTGACTGCATCCTTCTAAATTTCGATAATTCCCAGATCGTGGGTGACCTATTATTCTATTATCATTCGGCACCCACAGTAGCGACCTAGATCTTTCCTGTTCAGCTGGGTTTCTTTTTATACAAACCGCCCTGTTTCATACAAGGCATTGCACCAAAAAGAGCTCTGGAACCTCCTACAGGTGTCAGTAGGTCAATGCTTAATTAAAGTGCTGGCCTCCTGACTTCCAATAGATTCGCTCCGTCATCAAATCTATACTCCTGCGACTGACTCGTGAAAGACAGCCAGAGGCCCCGTTTAGCTATTCATCCAGCCCACAGTGAGAGTTTGAGAAATATGGCACAAAGTAGGATTAACGGGCAGGAAAGGCTGGGACGGAGCCATGATACCCATTCTCTTTTCCTATCCCACAACATCACAAGGGAACCCAATTCTTCTGCAAATAATCTGAACTACACCCTACTTTCTTGGAACATAGCAGGGTATATTATTTGCAAATGATACAACAAAGAGTAGCTCAAAGTACTATCAAATTTTCAGTTTGTTTGCGTTCAGGAAACCTGGGAGATTACCCAGATTTATGTTAATGGCTATCATTCCTATAGTACATCAGCATCCCCCTCAATAGGGGGTAGAGCTAAGGGGGGGCCTCTTGACTTTGTTGGCTAACATACTCGCAATTAAAGTAGTGAACTTTATAAACATCTCCCCTCACTTCCACATGATAGTCATTAAAGGTTATGATACCTGGGACCTACTGCTAATAAACTACTACAACAACAACTTTTCGAACCCAGAAATAGTAGCAGAGAACCTAGGTAAGTCCATAGAGGTCCTAGTTGGCAATCACCCAAACCCACTACAAATCATTTGGGTTGGAGATTTCAACATTAAAACATACCCAAGAGCAGTGACAAAGTTATGTGGGATTGAAGATCACCGGGGAGAACCAATCACTCATTTTGTTCATAATATACATGGTAATGCTCTAAACTGTGTATTGATGACTTGGCAACTAGAGCCCTGCAATGAAATTGATCCAGTATCTTGCAATTACCTCCTACAGTTCAAAGCATAGAACGCTCCTCTGTGATTGATTACATAATCACGTGTGACCACCTTAAAACTAGCATTTCCAAGTTGAAGGTTATTTTCACTGAATTCAGCGATCATGCAATGCTATCATGCACCCTAGCTTGGAGCGAACACAAGAGTAGAAATGGTAAATTCACCCCAAAGCCAATACTAGCTAGGAAAAACAGTTTTACCTTAAAGTGGGATAAAGTGGACGAGTCTAAGCATCTCAATAACCTTATAGCGGCTAACTCTGAGGATTTCAACTTGTGTTTAGATCCTCAGTTAAACTATAACTTGGTGATTAAAGCGTTTGATAATATTCTAATGAATATTAAAACTCAATTAACTCACCCAACCCCCGCAAAAGATACTTCCCAGCCTCGTTAATTTGACAAGAACTGTTCAGTAGCTTCCTCTAATCTTCGGAAAGACTTAAAGACTCGACCTAGAGATAAAGATCACATTCGTAAGATGAGGAACCTCTATAAATCTGCGAGAGAGGAAAGGCAGAAAGAGCTAAAATCTGAGGCGTGGGAAACCTTAAAGAAAGCATTTTACTAGAATGACAGTAAAACCTTTTGCAAGGTGATTAACTCAGCCTTCCTATCAGATAAGGGCTGCCTTTCCCTGGACGTTCAGATAGAGGAGGAGTTGTGGATAAGGCATTTCGGAACATCTTTCATAGTCCAATGGACCTATGCCCAGTGACTGTTAGCCATCAAACTAAGGCCAAAACCTGTCTTTCTTTTGACCCAGTGGAAATAGAGCTCGCCCTGTCACAGTCACCAGCCCTGAAAGCAGCAGGGCCCGACAGTGTCCCAATGGACATCTTTCTTACAAACAATCATTTATGGTCCCCCCTATTGACTGTAGTCTTCAATTCAATAGCCATAAATGGTCCCTTACCCTCCTGGAAAACTTCACTGATTATACCAATCTATAAAAAAGGCGATGACTTAAATCCACTTAACTACTGCCCCATCTCATTATTAGATAGTACTTCCAAATTTATGGACAGATCACTACTGAACAAACTTGAAACCTGGGTAGCGGAAAAGGAAATTCTCCAAAGTGCAGTACGGTTTCAGGCAGGGTAGGGGCACCATAAGCCAGTGTCTTAATCTGACATTATTAGTGGCAAAGTATTCCATGGCAAAGAAAGGCCAATTATACATGGCCTTCATGCACCTGTCCTAGGCTTTTGATTGCATAGTACACAGCAAATTGTGCATTATCATAGAGCCCATGGGAGTGGAGACTGCAATAATAAATTTCATTAGAGAGGCATACACAGATGCCACCACAATGGTTCGATATGGGAGGGAAGGTGAATGCACAAAATCTTTTAAAATTGAAAAGGGTGTCAGACAGGGGTGTGTTCTGGCCCTCTTTCTTATTTGCCCTCTACACTAATAAATTGAACAAAGTTCTAGTTAATAAATCGAACGATACCCCCAAAGCACAAACCGCTCCCCTCCCGATTCAGTTCTATGCAGATGACGCAGTTCTGTTAGCAGAATACACAACCTTTATGTCCGACCTGGACCTTCATGTAAACAAATCTAAGACATTTATAATGGCCATGGGGGTGCTTAAAAGAAACCGATGAGATTCCACCTTGATAGGGAGAAAATAGAACAGGGTGTAGGGAAGTAGGATTTGCTTCTTATGGTTACCCCCACTTTTTGCTTCATGTGATACTGTTTTTGACTAGTCTGACTGGGATCCTGCTAATCACGACCCCAGTCTATCTGCTTTCTCCCTAAACTGTTATGTCATGTACTTAGGTACACTCCAGATTGGATACTGGGGTACCCTTGTCAGTCCCTAGTATATGGTATCCATGTACCCAGGGCATAGGTACCCCAGAGGCCTCCCATGGGCTGAAGCATGTATTATGCCACCTAGGAGAGGCCATGCAAAATAGAACTACAGGCCTGCCATTGCAGCCTGTGTAAGTTGGTGCATGCACCACTTACTTAAGATCTAGGTTTACTATATCAAAGGGTCACTACACTTAAAAAATATAAGTCACCCCTATAGCAGGCCTTAACAATCCTGAAGGCAGGGTGCTTGGTTCTAAGTGAGAGGGTGCCACTGTATGAGCAAGACACCCCTGAAGCCTACGGAGTCCATTCTCCCGGGTTGTTAGTGCTGCAGCCATTTACGACATATAGAGTGGCATTATGCGACCGCGTGATGTCCAACTCTAAAACAGCTGAAAGTAACCCTATCGTGTTTGGTGTCAAACATTGTGGAATCATACTCCCACACCGGTAACAGGTGTGGGAGGTATGATTCCACCCCTCAGAAACAAGCTTTGTGAGGTCCCTGGTGTTCTGTCTGGTACCAGCCTTCTAGTCCCGGGCAGCCCAAAATGGTTGCTGCCGACCAGAGACACATTTCTGCCCTCCTGCTGCCGAGCCAAGCTCGAGTAGAGGAAGGCAGAACAATAGGCATCCTGTCACAGGGAGATGTGACCACCTCCCAGACAGGATTTAGTGTATTAGGCCTGAGTGGGGGCGCTTGCCAGTGACCGAAAGTCTGCATGAGGGGCACATTTGGTGTTGCTGTGCATAGTCCAGTTCAAACCAGTCCTGGGAGCCATTGGCTCCTGGTCTGGCACAAAACTGGACAAAGGACGTGGGAGTAACCTCCCCACTGACCAGACCATCCTCTGGGAGGGTCCCCTGAATCTGTCCAACCCTCTCCTGGGGGTACAAAAGGGCTTACCTGGCTGTAAGACCCTAGATTCGACGTGGACAAGATTCTGATCAAGAAACAACTGACCTTCGACCGTCTGGACACTCTGGACTTTGCTGGACTTTGTTTGGGACCAACTTCGTCTCCCACTCCGTCCAAAGCATCGTCTGTGCCCGTGCACAATACAAACTCCGTTCAGGACCTATGGAGCATCAAGGACGACCAAAGACATCTCCCTTGGAGTGAAGGAGTCACTCCCCTGCAACCGCAGGCACCACATCTCGACTGACCGGTCTGCAGCTCCTGAGCTCCTATGGACTCCGAAGACTCCAGCATCACAGGAGGTAGGTTTTCAAGTCCCCTGAGGTCTGAGCTGCCCTCTTACCAAGATTGAGGGCAGAATCCCTCGTGGGGGCTGCAATACCCATACCCCTGTGCACCGTGTTCATTTGCAAGTGCATATGCTTGTTGGCATTTCACAAACAAGTGCACTGGGCTCCAAAAAGCTCCAACCTCTGTAAACATTTTCTACAAAGAACTCCGGCCTCCTCACACTGAGTACTCCGTGGGCTGCTGCTTTGTGAAACTGCTCGAGTTCCCCTTGTGACTCTTGTGCCTCCAGCCTGTGGGTCCCCTTGAGGGTCAACACTGCTTTTCTTGCGCTGCTGTGGTTGCTCCAGGCTTGCCCTGACTCCCCTGTGTTTGGTGAGTCTCCTGGACCTTGCTGTTCCAAACCGTAACCTTTCTTGACCATTTTTGTGGGTTGCCGTTGCTAAGGCTTGTTGGTGCTCCCGCCGGACACTGACCCATCAGCACTCGACAATCTTTGTGGGACAGCTCGCATCCAGTTCCTGGTCATCCTCGACGTCTCCTAGTCCCTGTGGCTGCAGAGTCAAGAACCCCCTCAACGCACCTGAAGCATCCGACATCGGTGGGCATTCGTCTTCCGAGCCCCTGGTCACTCCTGAGTGACCCAGACTCTGTCCCCTCTGCTTTCAGGTACTCCTCACCAATAATCCACCTTTGGATTCAACCGGACACTTTTCTTCTTCCCAGCAGTGGCTCTTCTTCGAAGTACTCCATAGAGATAAATGGTGGTTTCAGACGCCACTTCAGACCTATGCACCCGGCTTCCCTGGGATAGGTAACTCTGGTACTACAGTATCCATGGGTGGGGTGGCTCTCCAACCTCCTAACTTCCTCGGGGTTTCTTCGAAGTCCACTTCAACAGCGACTTCCCCATAGAATTGTACGGAGCACGCAGTCGTGGGGTCCCTACTTACTCAACTTGGGTGGTTCCTTGGGGTCCCAGAGATTCTACATCCTCTAGACACTGTCTTGATTTGAGTCGTGGTTCTTATACCACTATTTTAGTGTATGGTCTGGTCTCCCCCTGGAGCCTACTGAGTATTAGTGCTATTTAGTATTGTTTCTATGCTACAGTATTGTGTGCTTTGTGATTATCTGTGTGTAGCAAATACTGTGTCATAGTAGAGAGTGTTATATCAATAAATACATATTTTTATAACTGCTGTATGGTTCTCCTTTCATTTAACCAATACTATAAGGTTGCATTCTGGTAAAACAATTTGCTTAACATTCCTTCAAGACTAAGCCTGAGGGCTGCTCTCCACAGCTACCACTTGGATAGCTTTCTAAGGTTATCTTTGACCTCTTAAATCACCATAAGGATTGTTTGGACTGGTACAAGTTGCCCGCTTTAATTAGTGGACAGCATATACCAGGCCAACTTCTCACATTAGTGTGCAGCGTTCGGGATTCAAGCCTGTATTGTTTTACCAGATACATTTCTATATTGATTAACTGAAAACCACTAAGTACTAGGTACATATAATACTAGCTTCGAAAAAGTAATTTCTAATGACCTTAGGGTTGGTAAGTCAAGGGTCTAGCACACCCTTTCTCCAACTTCATAGAGTTTAGTTCCCACTAGGTTAGGTAGGTGCAACACCTCACCACACTTAGCATGTCTACTAAAGGAGATGACAGTGGCTCTCTGCCCTCTAGATACAGTGAGCTTTCATTCCAAGAATTGAAAGCCCTGTGTGCCTCTAGAAAGCTGAAGACAGGGAGAAGTGCCAACACTCAACGTCTAATAGAGATGTTACTGTTAGATGACCTAAGGAAGACCCCTGGGTCAGATGACCAGGACAGAGTGGGTGGGACAGGGAATGAGGACAGGTCAGGAGGTGACACCTTTTATGACCTGGAATCTAACCCTGGCCAGGGGGACCACAATGGTTCCCACCTGGATAACTCAGATCTCCCAGCAGGCAGTGGAGAAGGCCATGATGGCCCCCTCTTCACCCCTCCTGGAAGAGTGCAGAGTTTACCAAGGAGATCTAGATCTCCCTCTGCAGAGCCTAATCACTCAGGACAGTCTAACTCTATAGGGACCTCGGTATCTAGCAAGAGGGACCACTCTTATGATAGGGAATACCAATTTCTTGATCTTGAGAAATAAAGGCTTAGGCTCAGGCAAGAGCAATTGGCCCTTTATAAAGAGTCCCTAGAAGTCCAGAGAGCTAGAAAAAGTTGGGACTAGAGTCCCATGGTGGCAACAACAGTGTCCCTAGAATTAAGGAACATTTCTTTGATAATAGGAACCTGTGCAAGATTGTCCCTCCCTTATATGTTGGGGATGACATCCATAAATGGATAACTACTTTAGAGAGGGCCTGTAAAGTTCAGAGGGTCCCTCAAGAGCAGTGGGCAGCTATCTTGTGGCTCTCCTTTGCTGACAAAGGTAGAGATAAGCTCCTCACTGTTAGAGAAGAGGATGCTGACAACTATTCAATCTTGAAGAGTGCTCTCATTGATGAGTTTGGCTTAAGCACTGAACAGCACAGGATTAAGTTCAGAGACACCCAGAAGACACAGAATCAGGATTGGGTAGTCTTTGTGGATAGTGCCATTAAGGCTCTGGAAGGCTGGTTCTTGGCAGCAAAGTGAATGATTTCAAAGGATTGTACAGTTTGATTATGAGGGAGCAGATCCTTAATAATTGGCAAAATCAGTTATTGCATCAATACCTGGTTGACTCTGATATGACGTCTCCCCAAGAATTGGGAAAGAAGGTAGATAAGTGTGTCAGAACCAGGGTGAAGCAGAAAAACCAGAACAATGGTGGTGACCAAAAGAAGCAAGATGCTAAAACTCCAGATAAGGGTGGAGACAAGGGTAAAGATCCGAAGTCTTCATCAGGGCCCCAAAAACCTGCATCTGGGGGGGAGTCACAATACAACAAAGGTAAAGACAAAAGAAACCTTGGTGTTACTTGTGTAAGGTAAAGACCCATTGGACAAGAGATGCTGATTGTCCAAAAGCCAAGGAAAATCCTCCTACCACCACTGCCCCTGAGGCAACTGCGCCCCCTAGCACAAGTACAGGTGGTGGTATAGGGAACAAGGGATTCGTAGGGTTAACCTTGGGCTCTGAGATGGGTTCTGGCCTAGTCAGAACTCCAGCTCAGGCTGTGCTTGTCTGTGATGGTGGCATGGATCTTGCCACCTTATTTGTCAGTCCTAGTAACCTGGGAAAATACAGACAACAGCCTTTGATCAATGGCAAGGAGGCCATGGCATACAGGGACACAGGTGCAAGTGTCACTATGGTGACAGAGAATCTTGTGGGCCCTGACCAAATCATACTTGGAGAAATGTACCAAGTGACCAATGCTAACAATGTCAGGACTGATCATTCCTTGGCAGCTGTTAATTTCAGCTGGGGAGGTGTAACTGGCCCTAAGAAAGTTGTGGTTAGCTCAGACCTTCCAGTGGAGTGTTTGTTGGGCAATGATTTGAAAACTTCAGCCTGGGCTGAGGTGGAACTAAGGACTCATGCAGCAATGCTGGGCATCCCTGCAGATGTGTTTGCTGTGACCAGGTCACAGGCCAAACTGGTTAACACTGAACAGGCCTTGGATCCTGGAACAATGGACCAAGGGCCTTCCAAGAGAAGGAGCAGGAGGAGTAAGGCTGTGTCTTCCCCCCAGACTCAGTGTGAGGATGCATCTCTTGAGGGAGATGATCTCAGTCCCTGTGAAGGAACTGTCTCAGATGAACTGGAACCTGATCAGTTTGAGTTCTTGGGGACAGGGGGATGTTCCAGGGCAGACTTGAGTTTGGAGCAGCAAACCTGCCCCTCTCTTGAACCCCTCACACAGCAAACTGCTGCTGAGGCTGCTGGGAGTGTCAGTGGATCCCACAGGATCTATTGGGATGAGGGACTCCTGTACTCAGAGGGTAGAGACCCCAAGCCTGGTGCCATCAGGACGTTGGTTATATCTCTCAAGTTTAGGGGCTTCCTACTCACCTTGGCGCATGACATTCCCTTAGCAGGCCACCTAGACCAAAGTAAGACTTGGGACAGGCTTGTCCCTCACTTTCACTGGCCTCACATGTCAGAAGACACAAAGGAGTTTTGTCGCTCCTGTACCACCTGTCAAGCCAGTGGTAAGTCAGGTGGTACCACAAAGGCCCCCCTCATACCACTACCTGTGGTGGGGGTTCCCTTTGAGAGGGTTGGGATTGCTATCACTGGTCCCATGAACCCTCCCACAGCATCTGGATACAGTTACATTCAAGTGGTGGTGGACCATGCCACTAGGTATCCAGAAGCAATACCCCTTAGAACCACCACAGCTCCTGTGGTGGCCAGGGCCCTCCTGAGAGTATTTTTTTCCAGATTTGGTTTCCCTAAGGAGGTCTTAACTTACAGAGGTACCAACTTCATGTCAAGTTACATTACAGTAATGTGGAAGGAGTGTGGAGTGAACTACAAGTTCACCACACCCTATCACCCACAATGCAATGGGTTAGTTGAAAGGTTCAACAAAACCCTCAAGGGCATGATCATGGGTCTCCCAAAAAAGCTTAGGTGAAAATGGAATATCCTGTTGCCCTACCTTCTCTTTGCCTACAGAGAGGTCCCACAGAAGGGGGTTGGATATAGCCCATTTGAACTTCTGTTTGGGCATCCAGTTAGGGGTCCCTTGTGTTTGGTGAAGGAGGGATGGGAGTTACCTCTCAAACCTACTAAACAAGACATAGTGGACTATGCACTTGGTCTCCGCTCCAGGATGGCTGAGTACATGAAGAAGGCCAGTAAAAACCTTGAGGCAAGTCAAGAATTGCAAAAAGCTTGGCATGACCAAAAGGCTGTCTTGACTGTTAATCAGCCAGGGCAGAAGGTTTGGGTGTTGGAGCCTGTGGCCCCAGCAGCTCTCCAAGACAAATGGAGTGGACCCCATACCATGCTTGAGCAGAAGGGAGAGGTCACCTACCTGGTGGACCTTGGTACTCCCAGGAGCCCCCACAGGGTACTCCATGTGAACAGGCTCAAGCCATACATTGACAGGGCTGACATGGGCTTGCTCATGGCAACTGATGAGGGACAGGAGGAAGAGAGTGACCCACTCCCTGACCTCCTCTCACAACACCCTGATGATGGATCAGTTGATGGTGTAGTCTTGGCAGACAGCCTCACTGGTCAACAGTAGATTGATTGTAGGAGAGTCCTCAATCAATAGAGGCATTTGTTTTCTCTGACACCCAGTCAAACCACTTGGTGTACCCATGAAGTGGACACAGGTGAGAGTCTACCTGTCAAGAATAAAATCTACAGGCAGCCTGACCATGTTAGAGATTGCATCAGGACAGAGGTCCAAAAGATGCTGGAGCTGGGAGTGACTGAGCCCTCAGATAGCCCTTGGGCTAGCCCAGTAGTCCTGGTACCTAAATCTCACACCCAAGGTGGTGAGAGAGATGAGGTTTGCTGTAGACTACAGGGGACTCAATGCAGTCACTAGGACTGATGCTCCTCCAATTCCTAGGGCAGATGAGCTTATTTATACTCTGGCCTCAGCCAAGTATCTAAGTATATTTCACCTCACTGCTGGCTGTTGACAAATCAGACTAGCTGAGGTTGCCAAACCAAAAACAACATTTTCAACCCCTAGTGGGCATTATCAATTTATTGTGATGCCCTTTGGTTTGAAGAATGCACCTGCCACATTCCAAAGGCTGGTGAATAAAGTCCTTACAGGATTGGAAGCCTATAGTGCAGCATATTTTGATGATATAGCTGTCTTTATCTCCACTTGGTCGGGATCACCTGGTCCACCTGAAGAATGTTTTGGAGGCTCTGCAGAGAACATGCTCACTATCAAGCCTACTAAGTGCCAGATAGGGCAGAGCAAGGTTGTGTACCTGGGCCACCTAGTGGGTGGAGGCCAGGTTCAACCCTTACAGAGCAAAATCCAGACCATCATGGACTGGGTTGCTACAACTACCCAGACTCAGGTCAGAGCTTTCTTGGGCATGACTGGGTATTACAGGAGATTTGTTAAAGGATATGGGTCTATAGTGACTCCCTTGAATGATCTCACATCAAAGAGAATGCCCAAGAAGGTTCAGTGGACGGTTAGCTGTCAGCAGGCATTTGATGATCTCAAGCAATCCATGTACACTGCTCCCATTCTGCAAAGTCCTGACTATTCCAAACAATTCATTGTCCAAACAGATGCATCTGAGTTGGGGGTAGGGGCTGTGTTATCACAACTTAATGCAGAGGGTCAGGATCAACCAGTAGCTTTTATCAGCAGAAGTTTGACCCCCAGAGAGAAACGTTGGTCAGCTATAGAGAGGGAAGCCTTTGCTGTGGTCTGGGCCCTGAAGAAGCTGTGGCCATACTTGTTTGGCACTCACTTCATTGTTCAGACAGAACATAAGCCCCACCTATGGCTAAAACAGATGAAGGGTGAAAACCCCAAACTTTTGAGGTGGTCCATATCCCTACAGGGGATGGACTATACAGTGGAACATAGACCTGGGAGTAACCATGCCAATGCAGATGGACTCTCCAGCTATTTCCACTTAGAAAATGAAGACTCAACTGGGCAAGGTTAGTCTCATCTCCTTACGTTTGGGGGGGTTGTGTAGGAAAGTAGGATCTGCTTCTTATGGTTACCCCCACTTTTTGCTTCATATGATACTGTTTTTGACTAGTCTGTCTGGGATCCTACTAATCAGGACCCCAGTCTATCTGCTTTCTCCCTAAACTGTTATGTCATGTACTTAGGTACACTTCAGATTGGATACTGGGGTACCCTTGTCAGTCCCTAGTATTTCGTACCCATGTCCCCAGGGCATAGGTACACTAGAGGCCTCCCATGGGCTGAAGCATGTATTATGCCACCCATGAGAGGCCATGCGAAATGGAACTACAGGCCTGCCATTGCAGCCTGTGTAAGTTGGTGCATGCACCACTTATTTAAAATATAGGTTTACTATAAATAAGGGTCACTACACTTAAAACCTATAAGTCACCCCTATAGCAGGCCTTAACAATCCTGTAGGCAGGGTGCTTGGTTCTAAGAGAGAGGGTGCGACTGCATGAGCAGGACACCCCTGCAGCCTACGGAGTCCATTCTCCTGGGTTGTTAGCGCTGCAGCCATTTATGACATATAGGGGCATATTAGCAAGAAGAGGCGATAATTATCGCCAACCCAGGTTAGCGGCATTTTTTTTATCGCCGTCGATCTCTGATAGTTATTGCCATATTAGCGACATATTACCAACATGTCGCTAACAGGCGATAGCTTCAGGGATCAGCGGCAAAAACTGCTGATAACCGCAGAGCAATGGCGATAGGGAAACAGGTGATATCGGACGGAAACTAGCGATGAAGCCAACCAGCAATAACAAAACGCATGCTAAGCAGCAAGTGTTGACTTAGAAAAAATAGACAATCAGTCCACCTCCCATACAAAAGATGCACAAAAAAAGTTCAATGCAGCTTCCAGGGCCAAGTGCAGCACACATCAACAACCCCCTCAAGCCACCCAACATCCAGGATGACCAGCATGACCAGGATGACCAGGATGACCGCCTGGATGCCTCGCTGGACCTGCGTCAGGTGGCTGGATGCCTCGCTGGACCTGCGTCTGGTGCCTGGATGCCTCGCTGGACCTGCATCTGGTGCCTGGATGCCTCGCTGGACCTGCGTCTGGTGCCTGGATGCCTCGCTGGACCTGCGTCTGGTGCCTGGATGCCTCGCTGGACCTGCGTATGGTGCCTGGATGCCTTGCTGGACCTGCGTCTGGTGCCTGGATGCCTCGCTGGACCTGCGTCTGGTGCCTGGATGCCTCGCTGGACCTGCGTATGGTGCCTGGATGCCTTGCTGGACCTGCGTCTGGTGCCTGGATGCCTCGCTGGACCTGCGTCTGGTGCCTGGAGGCCTTGCTGGACATGCGTCTGGTGCCTGGATGCCTCGCTGGACCTGCGTCTGGAGCCTGGAGTGGGATGTGGAGGAGCCGTGGAGTCGATGAGCCGTGGCTGGAGACATTGATGTGCGACGATCACCCGTGCCTGGTGGAGAAGTCTGGCAGGTCGCATGGAGACACGTTGCTGACCTGTGTGAGAAGTCCGCCTTGTTCACCTTGGAGCAGTTAATGGTAGAGGCGCTCATGCGCACCAACGTAGTGGGGTCCGCATCGAATACTACAATCCACCACTACACCGGGGTGCACGGAGGGGATTACCAATCGTGGGTGCCGTCTCCCTGCATCACAGGACGGGTGATGTTGGACTGGCCGGATGCTCTGGAGGGTGAGGCCCCTGTGCTACGCTGCACTTGTGTGGTCTGAGCGCTGCAACTACACGCCTAAGGGAGCCCTGCTGCATCATCTGCATCGGGTGGTCCACCAGCGGACAACGTGGTGACTGCTGTACCCAGCTCAGTGAAAGCACACCTGGCTCAGGCTCCTGCTGGCTGAGTCACAGATTTGGAGAGAGCGCAGTGGACAGCGCCACGGGGTCAATGTAAAGGTAAGGAGAAGGTGGGACGCGTAGCGCAGGAGGGCCCGGGCGGGGAGTTGCTCATGCCTATCACATGTAGATGACGCACCCCCAGTGGCGGCACTACCGCTATGTTGGAAGAGCGTTGCCCAACCACCTCAAGCAGTGCAGAAGAGGAACAATCATCACATGATGATAACACAATCAATCAATCACTCAGGGGAATTGTAAGCGAGCTACTCACCCGTGAGGGTCTCAAGTAGGCCTGGGCGGAAAACTACACCACGCTCGCATAGTTTGCGTAGTTTGCGCAACTACGCGCTACGCGAATTGCACGTAGCACAGTGCAAAAACGCGTAGCGTAGCAGGCATTTTTTGCTTGCTCGCGGTCCTCAACGTCAAGTTGGCGACCGCAAGCGAGCAAAATGACATCCCGGCGAGACTTTTTCCTCGTTCGCGATCAGCAACATCAAGTTGCTGATCGCGAGCGTGGAAAATAAACCTACCGGCGAGATTCTCAACGCGGGGAGGTCAGGTTTCTCATTGCGAGTGGTCGCGTATGCTCGCGACCGCTCGTGATGAGAAACTACCAGTCCGCGTTGAGAAAACTGCCGCTCGAGTACAAATCTACTCGAGCGGCAAAAACGACTCGCTTGCACTGTGCAAGATGCCGTTTGCAATGATTGCACAGTGCGGACAAGCATCCGGCACTGTGCAATCATTGCGAACAGCATTTCCTACCGCACTACGCAGTTCGCATAGTGCTACGTGTAGCTCACGTAGTGCGAAGTGCACTTCGCGTAGCTACGCGTAGCGCTACTACGCGAACTACGCCCAGGGTTAGTCTCAAGGCACTGAGGTGGGGTGCCGCTGATCTGTTAGCTGAAGAGCCAGGTCTTGAGGGTCTTCCTGAAGGTGTACAGGGAGGGGGCACCTCTGATGTCTGCCGGTAGCTCGTTCCCGGTATTGGATGCAATATGGGAGAAGGATCTCCCACCTGCTCTGTGGATGTGCGGGGTTTCGGACAGTGCAAGGTTGGAAGATCGGATGTCTCATTTGTGTACGTGGAATTTGATTCTGTCGTTAAGGTATTTGTTTATGTTGATGTGTAGTCATTTGTAGGCATGAGTGACGATTTTGAAGGTCACTCTTTACACCACGGGGAGACAGTGGAGTCTACGTAGGTGTTGGCTGATGTGTTAGTGCCGGGGAATGCAGAGGACGAGTCATGGCGGCGGTGTACTGTAATGGCGGTACTTTGCGGAGTAGGGACTTGTAAATGGCGGCGTAGAGTGTGTGTCCATAGTCCACTCTGCTGGTGATGAGTTCATGGGTGACTGTCTTCCTTGACTCTGGGGGTATCCATTTTAAGGGATTGCGGAGGGTGTTGAAGCAGCTGGAGGTGACGGCGTAGACCTGTCTGCTCATGGTGAGGGATGGGTCGAGTAGGATGCCGAGGTTTCAGGTGTGGTCCAAGTGGGTAGGTGGGCTTCCGAGGGCGAAGGCCACCAGGTGTTGTCCCATGCTGAAGGGGTGGTACTAAGGACAAGAACTTCTGTCTTCACGGCGTTGAGCTTCAGGCAGCTGTTGGTCATCCAGACTGCGACGTCCTGCATTCCTTCCTGGAAGTTGAGTCTGGCGGCGGTGGGGTCTTTGGTGAGAGAGAGGATGAGCTGGGTGTCATCAGCGTAGGATACGATGTTGGGGCCGTGTTGTCGGACGGTGGCGGCAAGGGGGGCCATGTAGATGTCGAATAGGGTCGGGCTCAGGGATGACCCCTGTGGGAGTCCGCATGTGATTTACGTGGGATAGGAGAGGAAGGGTGGCAGTCTGATCCTTTGGCTTATTCCGGGGAGGAATGATCAGATCCAGTCTAGGGCTGTAACTTGTATGCTGGCATCGTGTATTCTTGCGACAGGTGTGCAGTGGGAGACGGTGTAGAAGGCCGCTGAAAGCTCGAGTGGGATGAGGTCTGCGGAGTGGCCTTGGTCCTGGAGGGTGCAGATGTCATCTGTGGCAGTGAGTAGGACGGCCTTGTTGCTGTGGTTGGTTCACAATCTGGATTGTGACGGGTCGACGATGGCGTTGCCATCAATGAATCGTGTCAGTTCCCTGTTGACTGTTCACTTTGCAACTTTGTGCACGAAGGGGAGGTGCGAGATGGGCCGGTATTTCTTGAGGTCGGTGGGGTCAGCTGTGGTCTTTTTGAGCAGGGGCCAGACTTCTGCACGCTTCCAGTCGTCTGGGTAGGTGCCTGTTTTGAAGGTGGTGTTGATGGTGCGTTGTAGTTCATGTGTGATGGCGTCCGTGGCTCTGTGGTAGATGTGAGGAGCGCATGGGTTGGTGGGCGCCCCTGAGTGGATGCCTTTCATGGTTTAGGCTGTGTCTTCGGCTGTGACTGGCGGCCAGGTGGAGATGGTGGGCTGACTGGTGCGTCCGTGGGCCGGGGTGTCTGTAGACGAGGGTTCCTGGGAGTGTGGAGTTGTGGTTGGTCTGGATCTGGAAGTGCAGGTGTTCGGCGGTGGGGAAGGATTTGCTGGAGGTGGTGAGGCGGAGGGTGGTTTTGGGGGCAAATGCGAGGCCCCCTCCTGGGTGGGTGTGGCAGTCCTTCCTCTGGATCTTGTATCCGTTCGGGATGGCGAGGTTGAAGTCGGGTGCGGAGGAGGCGTTGGTCCAGGTCTCTGTGAAGAAGGCGATGTCGGACGAGAGAGAGTCGAGTAGGTTCCAGATTTCCACGGCGTGTTTGTGCACGGAGCGCACGTTGAGGAGGATGCATCTTAGGGTGTCGCCGGTGCTGGCGTCGGCTGTGTTGGAGGCCGGGGTAGTGATTACGCTCTGGCTGCAGTGGAGGCAGGAGAACTGGCCATGGGTCGTGTTAGCCGAGGCCTGTTGTCAGTCTCTGACTATTCCAGGGTTGAGTGCATGGAGGGTGGCTGTGCTGTAGCAGTGGGTGGCCCGTGATCCAGGGTTCCTGGTGCTGGTCGTGGTTGGGTTGCGGACGGGCGCAGACGGGCTTGTATTAGGCGCGCCATCTGTGCGTCAGCGCCACGTGTCCACTGCGCAATCGCGCAGCGTCCGCCATGTATGAGGGGAGGGTGGAGGATCGAACAGCTGGGAGGCGGGAATGGGCGATGACAGGGGTGCGGGGCCGCAGGGGCAGCAGCGGCGGTAAGCGGGAAGTGCGGGCTCAGAGAAGCCAAGAATTCATTTATAAAGGGGGAACACAAGGGCTAACTAACTGATGTAATAATGCTATGTATCCTCGGGGGGAGGATGGGTAGGACTGCTCCAAACACGGAGCAGGGCATGGGCAGATTGGCATGCCCACTCAAGTGCGCAACAACTGTTTGTTCGGCCCACTCAGGCTTCCCAATGCAGTCATGCACACTTCTCTGTTCGCAATGCAGGCTGCATTACAGCCTGCATGGAGAACATGCCCACCCCTCTGGTCCCGGGCTGCATGACTTGTCCCGTTGCCAATTAGCAATCCCACCACTGCATTGCAGCTTTGTGATTGACTCCGGTGAGGGAGCCTAGCTGGCTACTTCCTATTTCTGGAAGCAGACGCAGCAGAGCAGGAGCTAAGAAGACACGGGACCCGGCTTGGAGGTAAGTCTTCCCTCAATAAATTTTCACAACACCTGCTCATGCACACATCCCCACGTCCATGCACCATCCAGTGTTCTTTCCGGCGTTTACCACCCCACAGCTGTCCAGACCTCCCCGCACTTCTCAATGTTGTCCGCTGTGCGCCCATGCACAGTGGGCGTACCACTCGTGTGCCAAAGGCACATAAGTAGTTGCGACGCATGCCATAACCTCGCATTCCATTTCAATGCATACTAATACTAGGCATATTGCAACAGTAGGGTAGGTGTTGCATGCGGAGACATCAAGATCACTGTTCCCACTTCAGTGAGTGCAACCCAACACTAACCTTTGCACAACAAAACCTAACATGAACCCTTGAATCCCTTTTAGAACCCCCAGAACCCCCGGGAAAATCACATTTGAGACAAATGCACACCCCATTTTTCATATTTTACCCCAAAACACACCCCAAATTTCATATTAGACCCCCAAATACACCCCAAATTTCATATTTGTCCCCAAAAGCACACCCCTTTTTTCAAATCTGACCCCCAGAAAAACAATTTTCATTTTTGACATCCAAAACACATTCACACATCAAAAAGTTAAAATTGCCCCATAACTGACCTCACAATGCGTTGTAATCGAATGCGATGTTAAGGCACACGTGTTGTCGGAGTTGCGTTGTTAACGATGTACTGCCTGCATTGTAATGGTCGTCTCCCATGCCAAAGGCAACCCATAGGCTATGCCGTTTGCGTCCGTCAGCCCCTGGACCACGCTCAGCACCAAGGAGCATTCCTCTTGGCCACTCCACCGTTACGACGCCTGCACCCTCCTCGCCATCAACCCTGGACTCCAGCTCACCTGCCAAGACCTACCTCTGCTCCGTACTGGACTTCGCCTTCGCCATCACAGACGGCTGCAGTATCACCCGCAAGGAGCAACCCGACAGTCAAGGAGGAGGCACTGCTGTCACCTACAGGGGCACACTCCGACTGACCATGCACTCTAATGTGCCAAGGGTGACCATGGATCACGTCAACTCCCAGATCCGAACCAAGCCGAAGAACATCCTCTGCGGCACCCTCATGTGCAGGCCCCCCGGGCCATGGCACCCCATTCTCCAATCCCATTTAGGACCTCATTGCACCCCAGGGTCTCCCATCCACCAACAACATCCAACTCAGTGCACTCAAGTTCCACCTGGGCAACCCCAGTGAACAGAGCACCACCCCCTCCTGGGGAAGGTCACCGACATCAGACGCAAGCAGCAAGTCACCTCAACAGGCCACATAGCAGGACACACGGTCGGGCACGTCACCTCCACCAGCGGGTACTTCAACTACAGCCACAACACCGGACTCTCCTGCACTACCATCATTGGATGAATGACGTCTTCACCTTGCCCACCCGACACCAGCGCCAACATCGCACCCCGTCACAGCTGGATCCAGGCCACCGCAGAACGTCTCGTCAACGCCCTCCGCACCAACACTCCACCAATGCTTCCAAACGATGACACCACAGCGCGAACCACCACCGATGGATCTCAACATCGCAGACATTCGGGCACCACTCATGAACAGCACTGCGTCAGTACCTTCCGCCTGCCTGATGGCGGGCATGAGGATGATGCTGTGCAACAGGGATGGGCTGGCCCCATGCATTGCTGGAGTTGCGTCATGGTTGTGACATGACTGCAGCAATGCATGACTTTAGCGCAGACAGATACGTCAGGATTCCTCACGTATCTGTCGTTACTTGCGTCATGGAGCGCTGTCCAGTGAGTACTTTGTGTTACAGCAAACAAATGATGGACGGAATGCTGACAATGCAAACATTCTCCCCTAGTCAAAAAATCTGGGTTAAATCCATCGTTCTTTTGCCCACTACGCCACCCCAGTTTTGACCCAGCCATATGCAAATCAGTCTTGACCCTGTGCCCCATGGGAACAGTCCAGACCGAACTGCCATGCCAGGTCCTCCCTGGACCGGAAACAAGCATCCTGGGACTGGTTTCAGGGTATGTCACCCTTCTTCAGCCAGGCTAGCTTGAATCCAGTGGCACAGTGAGCAAGGGACCCACGTCTGGGCATACCCATCCCAATTAGGGCGAAAAGTGTTACAGCAAACAAATGATGGACGGAATGCTGACAATGCAAACATTCATTGTGTGTCTTTTGCGTCCAGTGAGTACAGCGCATCCATGCTGTTGCAAGGAGGGCGTGATGAGAAGTGTTGCAACGCTGTCTTGTTGCAGCGCATTAACACTTTTCATGACTGGGGCACAGGAATGCGCACTATCATAGTGATGGTGCGCATTCCTGCACTATGGGGCAGATTTACAATAACTGGCGCATCCCTGCAGATCAGCAGGGATGCGCCAGTTATTTTGCGTGACGTTAGGAACCCCTTGCGCCACCATGGATGCGCTGCATTTACAATGCAGTGCACCGTAGCGCAAGGAGAGACAGATGCGTGATGCATCTGCAGCGTATAGGTGACGCAGTGCTGGAGTTGTGTCGCAAGCGCGACGCTACTCCAGCACTGCTCAGGGGCATCCTATACTTGCAATGCTGCGTCACTCCTTACACCTGCTGCAAGCAGGCGTAAGGTTTTGAGCGGGGAGAGTGTAGATTTCACTGCATCACATTTACGGGGCTTCCTTGCGACGGAACGCCCACCCTGCATACATTATACCTGGCGCAGGTATAATGTAGCGCAGGGCTTTACAACGTGACGCACCTCACTAGATGCGTCACGTTGTAAATCTGTTGCATAGTGGTGCATTGTTTACGACGCCGCTGCGTCACATAAGTGGCGCAACGGTGTCGTAAAGATGTCGCAAGGGGATTGTAAATCTGCCCCTATATTTTTGTCGCAGGGCAGCGCTGCAACATTACTTGCAGCGCAGTCCAGCACCAAAAACATGCATAGGTGTGGGCCCAAGTCTTATCCACATTTTTAAGACCTGCTTTTTTCTGGTCTTAAATTCCGGCAGCTAACAGGCCTTAGCAACACTTTTTTTATCGCTTCGCGGGTCCGGGCCATCCTTGTTAATAGGGCGAAGTGCGGTTAGCGGGCGTTTTTGTGAAGTTTAGAGACAGAACGCCTACCTTGCATGTCATTAGCGATAAATATCACTGGCATGCAAGGCGTTAAAAAAAACGGCCGCTATCGCCAGTAAGCTGTCGCTAACAGCTGTTAGCGACAGTTTGCTAATAGGGCGATAAAAATATCGCCGCTCTAGCGGCAAAAAAGTGCCGCTAAAACGGCGATGGGCCCTTGATAATATGCCCCCTAGAGTGGCATTATGCGACTGCGTGATGATCAACTCTAAAACGGCTGAAAGTAACCCTATCGTGTTTGGTGTCAAACATTGTGGAATCATACCCCCACACCGGTAACCAGTGTGGGAGGTATGATTCCACCCGTCAGAAACGAGCTTTGTGAGGTCCCTGATGTTCCCGGTACCAGCCTTCTAGTCCTGTGCAGCCCAAAATGGTTGCTGCCGACCAGAGACACATTTATGCCCTCCTGCTGCTGAGCCAAGCTTGAGCAGGGGAAGGCAGAACAATAGGCATCCTGTCACAGGGAGGTGTGACCACCTCCCAGACAGGATTTAGTGTATTAGGCCTGGGTGGGTGCGCTTGCAAGCGACCAAAAGTCTGCATGAGGGGCACATTTGGTGTCCCTGTGCTTAGTCCAGTTCAAACAAGTCCTGGGAGCCGTTGGCTCCTGCTCTGGTGTGAAACTGGACAAAGGACATGGGAGTAACCTCCCCACTGTCCAGACCCTCCCCTGGGAGGGTCCCCATAATCTGTCCAACCCTCTCCTGAGGTACAAAAGGGCTTACCTGGCTGTAGGACCCTAGATTCGATGTGGACAAGATTCCGATCAAGAAACCACTGACCTTCGACCGTCTGGACACTCTGGACTTCGCTGGACTTCGTTTGGGCCCGACATCGTCTCCCACTCTGTCCAAAGCATCGTCTGTGCCCATGCACCATACAGGCTCCATGCAGGACCTGTGGAGCATCAAGGACAACCAAAGACATCTCCCTTGGAGTGAAGGAGTCACTCCCCTGCAACCACAGGCACCACATCTTGACTGACCAGTCTGCTGCTCCTGAGCTCCTATGACTCCAAAGACTCTAGCAACACAAGATGTGGGTTTCCAAGTCCCTCGAGGTCCGAGCTGCCCTCTTACCAAGTTTGAGGCCAGAATCCCTTGTGGGGGCTGCAATACCCGTACCCCTGTGCAATGCATGTATTTGCAAGTGCATATGCTTGTTGGCATTTCCCAAACAAGTGCACTGGGCTTCAAGTAGCCCTAACCTCTGGCAACATTTCCTACAAAGATCTCCAGCTTCCTCACACTGAGTGCTCCGTGGACTGCTGCTTTGTGAAACTGCTCGAGGTCCCCTTGCAACTCCTGTTCTTCCGGCCTGTTGGTCCCCTTGAGGGTCAACACTGCTTTTCTTAGGCTCCCCTGGTTGCTCTAGGCTTGCCATAGCTCCCCTGTGTTTGGTGAGTCTCCTGGACCTTGCTGTTCCGAACCGTAACCTTTCTTGTCCTTATTCGTGAGTTGCCGTTGCCAAGGCTTTTTGGTGCTCCCGCCAGATACCGACCCCTCAGCACTCGACAACCTTTGTGGGACAGCTCGCATCCAGCTCCCGTTCATCCTCGACATTTCCTGGTACCTGTGGCTGCAGAGTCAAGAACCCCCTCAACGCACCTGAAGCACCTGACATCGGTGGGCATTCATCTACCGAGCCCCAGGTCACTCCTCAGTGACCCAGACTCTGTCCCCTCTGGTTTCAGGTACTCCTCACCAAGAATCCACATTTGGATTCCACCGGACACTTTTCTTCTTCCCAGCAGTGGCTCTTCTTCGAAGTCCTCCATAGAGATCAACGGTGGTTTCCGACACCACTTCAGACCTATGCACCCGGTTTCCCTGGGATAGGTAACTCTGGTACTAGGGTATCCACGGGTAGGGTGGCGCTCCAACATCATAACTTCCACGGGGTTTCTTCGTAGTCCACTGGGAAGGGTCCTTAAACTTTACAACTTCAACCGCGACTTCCCCATAGAATTGTACGGAGCACGCGGTCGTGTTCCCACACTGCACCCGTCCTCCGTGGGGTCCCTACTTACTCACCTTGGGTGGTTCCTTGGGGTCCAAGCGATTCTACATCCTCTAGACAATGTCTTGACTTGAGTCGTGGTTCTTATACCACTATTTTAGTATATGGTCTGGTCACCCCCTGGAGCCCACTGTGTATTAGTGCTATTTACTATTGTTTCTATGCTACAGTATTGTGTGCTTTGTGATTATCTGCGTGTAGCAGATACTGTGTTGTACTAGAGAGTGTTATATTAATAAATACATATTTTTATAACTACTGTGTGGTTCTCCTTTCATTTAACCAATACTATAAGGTTGCATTCTGGTAAAACAAGCTGCTTAACATTCCTTCAAGACTAAGGGGCCGATTCCGATCTCGGCCGGTAGTGCTCCGAATCGGATTCGGATTTACCGGATCCGATTCGGAGCCCTGTTTCCCGACCGAATCGTACGCGGGTCCGGCCGAGCGAGTACGATGCAAGCGCCCGCGAAATCGCCGACCGACTCGTACGCGGCTTCAACACGCTCCGACCGACTCGCATGGACACGACTCGCACCGCGCTATGGAGACGTTTCCCGGCCGGGTAAGTACGATGCGCGCCGCGGGCGAGTCCGACCGACTCGCGCCATCCGGCTCGAAAAAGCTGTCGGAGACGGACTTTGGGGGTCCGCGTCGGACCCCCCTGTGCAGCGTAGGCGCGCGAGTCGCACACAGGGGGGACCCATGGGTCCCCCTACCTGTGCATGTACGCCACGATGCGCATGGACGCGTACCCGCTGTAGGGGCGCCCTTGTTCCCTCGCACCCATTGAGTCAATGGGAGCCCGCGTACACGTTGTACGACCGGCTCCCATTGACTTCAATGGTAGTCCGACCGAATCGAGTCCGATAGCATGCGAATGCATCGTACTCGTCCGGTCGGACTGCTAGGGTCCGATTCGGTCGGAATTCTCTCCGGGTCCGGCTCGGTCGGAGAGATTTCCGGCCGGAATCGGCCCCTATGCCTGAAGACTACTCTCCACAGCTACCACTTGGATAGCTTTCTAAGGTTATCTTTGACCTCTTAAATCACCATAAGGGTTATTTGGACTGATACAAGGTGCCCACTTTAATTCGTGGACAGCATATACCAGGCCAACTTCTCACAAGGTTCCATGCTTTAATTATTTAGGTGTGGTCTTCGATTATAAACTATCTTGGAAGGAGATGGTCCAGAATAGAGCAAATCATATGGACAAAAGCATGGCCGCAATTTTCCGGTTCTCCAAAAAACTGGGTATTAGGCCAATACCGGAAATGATCAAAATCTATCTGGCCAAAACGAGATCTATTGCCACTTATGGGGTAGCGATTTGGGGGACAGCAGATATAGAGGCATTGCAAGTGTTGGAAGACAAATTTGTTAAATGACTCCTGTCAGTTCCACCAGCCTGTAACAATTTTGTCGCTCACAAGGAAGTTGACTTGCCTTATATTACTGATGTCATCAAATTGGCCCTGCTTTCCCTTGTGGCTTTCATTGTGGAAGAGGAATACTGTTGATCTGAACCAAATGATTTTAAAAGATATTATGAATTTAGACCATGCCCATAAAATCCCATAGGTCAGAAAAACCATTGTTTCACTGGGGCTATCACATCTTTATGACACTCTGAGCCTCTGTGAAAGCTTTCCCAAATCAAGGTTAAAAGGACTATTTAATATGAAATCTGTATCAGATAGGTGGGAAAGAGGAAGGGGGAGAAAATCTGTAATGTTTTATCAGGGATTACCACAGCTACAGCATGGCACCCTATCATACCTCTCCTTTGTAGAGAACACCCAGCATCGTTACATCCTGATCAGATTCTGATTAAACTATATACCGTTTATGTTGGGATATCCAATGAATTTATTCTCAATCACTCAGCTTCCTCCTTGTCCATGCAATATTACGTCAATCCAATCGATTTTGCACATACAGTTTTTTGTGCCTATTATACAAAAGAGAGAAAAAACTTTATTATTCCATTATTGAAGAAAATCAGCCTGCACTCCCCAACACTTGCTCTAGCTGTGTTACAACAATTAGAAACCCTGTATGTTTGCATTGATTGCTTTTCTATGACTTCCTTTTTACTAGCCGCGGCAAAAACCCGTAAGGCTTCTAATGGATCTCCCCCCACACTCTCAGGTAGATTCTAATCTCAAATGATTACTTTGACAAGTCTCCGACGTTGGCTAGATTTGCACTGCTATACATAGGGGCATATTCTCAAGGACTCATCGCCGAATTAGCGGCACTTTACTGCCACGAAAGAGGCGATAGATTTATTGCCCTATTCACAAGCCTGCGCTAACAGCCGACACCGTCAGTTTACCTGCGATAGCTGCCGCTAAAAACATCGCCAAGGCTGACAGCGACAACTAACGCTAATCATATGCAGAGTAGGCGCTCCCGTGCAAAAACTCACAATGACACCACTTCGCGATATTCTCAAGGACCAGCCAGATCGGCGATGCGGTCCAAAAACAGGCGATAAGGCAAGTTAGCAGCAGGGACTTAAGACCTGCTTTTTTCTGGAATCACTGACAAAATATCGAAGGTCAGAATATCGACCTACAGAAATATCGACGCAAGAATATCGAAGTCAAGAATATCGACATCCTATCTACATTATGGTAAGTACAAAAATATTTGAAAAAAAATATCGATGTCAAAAATATCGTTGTTAAAAATATCGTTTTTTATTTAAGTTAAAAAAATAATGCAAAATAAAGTAAATAATACATATAATTAAAATAAACATAGTTAAAAATATTTTAAAATGTTTAAAAATTATAAGTAATATATATGTAATGTAAAAATAAATTAAACATATACATATAATATATAATATATATACTTACTTACTAATAATTTTTAATAATTATTTTAATAACTTATAAAAAAATATATATATATAAATTATAAATACATCTATACACATAAAACAATAATATAAATACAAATTAAATAAATATATATAACAAATTAAAAAAATTAAAATTATTTTTAATCTTTTTAAAATTAATTATATAATTCATTAACTAAAATAAAACAAAAAATATTAGATAGCGGAGGTAATAAAATTACTATTCCAACTCCAAACAGTGCAACAGTAGGGAAAATGTTGGATAGCGTAGGGGTAAAAATTACTATTCCCACCCCAGTGAGTGCAACAGTAGGGAACGTGTTGGATAGCATAGGGGTAAAAATTACTATTCCCACTCCAGTGAGTGCAACAGTAGGGAAAGTGTTGGATAGCGTAGGGGTTCAAATTACTATTCCCACTCCAGTGAGTGCAACAGTAGGGAAAGTGTTGGATAGCGTAGGGGTAAAAATTACTATTCCCACTCCAGTGAGTGCAACAGTAGGGAAAGTGTTGGATAGCGTAGGGGTTAAAATTACTATTCCCACTCCAGTGAGTGCAACAGTAGGGAAAGTGTTGGATAGCGTAGGGGTTAAAATTACTATTCCCACTCCAGTGAGTGCAACAGTAGGGAAAGTGTTGGATAGCTTAGGGGTTAAAATTACTATTCCCACTCCAGTGAGTGCAACAGTAGGGAAAGTGTTGGATAGCGTAGGGGTAAAAATTACTATTCCCACTCCAGTGAGTGCAACAGTAGGGAAAGTGTTGGCTAGCGTAGGGGTAAAAATTACTATTCCCACTCCAGGGAGTGCAACAGTAGGGAAAGTGTTGGATAGCGTAGGGGTAAAAATTACTATTCCCACTCCAATGAGTGCAACAGTAGGGAAAGTGTTGGATAGCGTAGGGGTTAAAATTACTATTCCCACTACAGTGAGTGCAACAGTAGGGAAAGTGTTGGATAGCGTAGGGGTAAAAATTACTATTCCCACTCCAGTGAGTGCAACAGTAGGGAAAGTGTTGGATAGCGTAGGGGTTAAAATTACTATTCCAACTCCAGTGAGTGTAGCAGTGTGGAAAATGTAGGATAGCGTAGGGATTAAATTAACATACTTATTAATTAAATAATTTTTGTAAAATAAATAACATATTAATAATTAATTAACTAAAAAATTATTAATAAATACCAATAAAATTAAATTAATATTTACTTAAATAACATTAAATTACTTCCCACCCTATTCCCCATAAACACACAACCCGCTACACATAAAAAAGAACACAATTAATTTAATTATCAATTAATCAATTAATAAAAATTAATTACCAATTAATAATAAATTAACAATAAATTAATTAACAATAACAATAAATAAATAATAATAACATTAATTATAATTAATATAATAAAGTAATCAATTAATAAAATTAATTACCAATTAATATTTAATTAACAATAACTTAATTGTCAATAACAATAAATAAATAAATATTAATTAGTTATAATTAAATTACTTCCACCCTATTCCCCTATAAACCCACAACCCGCTACACATAAAAATTAACATAATTAATTTAATTACCAATTAATCAACTAATAAAAATTAATTACCAATTAATAATTAATTAACAATAAATTAATTAACAATAACAATAAATAAATAAAACATTAATTATAATTAATATAATGATAAATTAATCAATTTAAAAAAAATGACCAATTAATAATTAATTAACAATAAATTAATAATCAATAACAATAAATAAAAACATATTAATTAATTAATTATAATTTAATTACTTCCCACCCTATTCCCCTATAAACGCACAACCCGCTCTGATACTAAAACGCAAAATTTACTTTAAAAAAATTACTAATTTCTAAACATTTAATACATATATTTAATAATTATAAAAATACATTACAAAAATTTTTAAACATACATATAAAATACATACTAAAATACATAACACTAATATAAATATCGATATTATTAACAACGATATTTTTGCTAACGATATTACTTAGTTCGATCTTACTTACTTCGATATTACTTACTTCGAAATAAAAAAAAACAATATTGTATTGTATTGTATTGTATGTATTGTATATAGCATTTATAGAGCGCAACAAACACCCTGCTGGTACCCTGGCGCTAAAGATACATGAATGCAGACCAACGTGAAGCGAGAAGGACAGAACCTAAAAACATTACTCAAAAAAACGACAGGATCAATTTCTGGGGAACAACCACGTTTTGATCCTTTTCCTGAACAGGGACAGGGTACTGCATTGTCTAATTTCAATTGGGAGTGCGTTCCAAAGTTTTGCAGCAGCAAAACTAAAGACCTTCCTCCCAGTCTGACCCTGTTGAACCTGGGTACCTTTGCCAAATAAGCAAAGAGGAACGAAGGGTCCGGGTAGGAGTATACCAGACCAATTTCTTCTGCAACGGCCTAGGACCGAGTCCATGCAACGCCCTAAACCCTATACAGAGGGATTTAAAATAAATTCTTTGCTGCACAGGGAGCCAATGTAGCTCCGCTAGGCACATTGAGGCGGAAAAACCTCGTGGCCTAGACAAGGCCAATTTCGCAGCCGTATTCTGAACACGCTGCAGTCTCTGTATCAGATACTTAGGGGACTCCAGCAACAGAGCATTGCAGTAGGCAAGTCTACTTAGGATAACGCCTTGAACAACCAAAGCTCTAACCGAAATTGGGAGCAACGGGAGAATCTTTCTCAGAGCCCTAATGAGGCCAAAACAGCACCCCACCATCTTGTTCACTTGCGTCTCTAGTGACAGGTTGGCATTAAACATAACTCCCAAGATTCGCACCGTCTTAGACGGCGCCAAGACAGTAGATGAGTCAAGGGGCCAGAAGTTGTGAGGAAGAGGCAGATGGACCTTCCCAACTGCGCAGTGTACAATTTCGGTCTTATCCGAATTAAATTGTAAAGAGTTATTACGTAACCACTGCGCAGTGTCATGCATACATGCATGAAAATCCTCAGGGCATTGGGTAGGGTTCCATCAAGAGATAGAATGATCTGAGTGTCATCAGCATAATTTACCAATTTTACATTATGAGCCCGAATGATATTAATCAGTGGGCTCAAATAGATATTAAATAAAATTGGGCTGATGGAAGATCCTTGTGGAACCCCATGACAGATATTAGTGAAGGCTGACTGGAAAGGGGGAAGGGCCACTGCCTGACACCTGCCAGATAGATAGGATCGAAAACAGTCCAGGGCGGTGCCCACTACTCCCACCTCCTCTAAACGTGTTAGCAAAATGTCATGGTTGACCGTGTCGAAAGCGGCAGACAGGGGCGAGCAAAATAAGTATTGCTGATTGTCCCCTGTCTGCCAACAGGCGCAAATCATCCAACACGGTCACCAAGGCAGACTCGGTTCCGTGTTCTGGACGGAAACCGAGTTGTACATCTGCCAGACAGTTGTTACGTTCTAGAAAAGCTGACAGAGATTTGCTAACTCAAACGTTCAAGGATCTTCACTGGGTAGGGAGGAGAGAGATGGGCCGATAGTTACCTGGACAGGTTGGATCAAGAGTGGCCTTCTTCAAGAGTGGCGTAACTACAGCCTGTTTCCAGCCAGATGGTACAACTCCACTAAATAACGATTGATTACATATCTGTCGAAGCCTGGGGAATAGTTCTGATGCAAATTCCTTCCAGATTTTATGCGGAAGGGGGTCCAGTGGAGAGCCCGAGGAAACACCCATAGCAAGCCTGTTAAATTCCTCATCCGAAAGGGGCTCAAAATGGTCCAAAAACTCAGTTTATCGGTCCCTTCACCAATCTGTGTTCCTGCACCAGGCACCCCTCCCGCATCAACAAACGAAGTAGCTGCCCCATAAGTCACAGCCTCTGTCCCCCCAGAAAGGTTTTTTTTAAGACCAGAGATGATGGTTCTAATTTTATCATAAAAAAAAGTAGCCAAACTGTCACAGAGATCTTGAGTAGGCTGAACCTCATTTTGTAGGCACTGAGGATTAGTAAAGTCATCAACAATTTTAAAAATGCATTTAGACTTATTCAGCGATTTCAAAATGAGCTCTGCGAAATATTCCTGCTTACTTACCTTAAGGTCAATATTCTGGTCACCGATATTCTTGACATCGATATTCTGTCCCTACGATATTTAAAACTCGATATTAGTGTAGGTCGATATAAAAAAATCGATATTTTGACTGCGCACCTTTTTTCTGGTCTTCTTAAGTAGGACGAAAACCTGCAGTATAAAGGGAGCCCAGCCCAGAGCCACATCAGAAGACCAACAGATGCCACGGAGCTACTAATCATGCAGCTTGGAGACCCAAGAGGGCCACAACACCCACCGCCACCACCCCCAGGACCACTCCCACCCCCAGGACCCCCCCCGGACTGCCACCGAGGCAGCGCAGAACAAGACAGCGGACCTTCCAAAAACGCACCAGCCTCAGAGACTTAATGCCAGAGGATGTCATTGCCCACTACAGGCTCAAAAGGACAACCATCATCCGCATCCTGACCCACATTGCCCACAGGTTGACGGTACCAACACAGCGGACAACCAACATCCCTCCGCAGACAAAGCTGCTGGCTGTGCTGCACTTGTTGGCCTCTGGTACCTTCCAACCAACAACTGCCAGAGTCGGAGGAGTCTCACAGCCAGCCCTATCAACGTTCCTCACACCTGTCTTGGATGCCATCATCAGCTTGATACCCCAGCACCTTCACTTCCCCCACACTGCGCAGGAACAGCTGGAGACCAAGCAAGGCTTCTACGCCATAGCTGGCTTCCCGGACGTGTTGGGGGCAATTGACTGCACACATGTCCTACTTGGGCCCCCTGCCGACAATGCACACAATTACCGCAACAGAAAGCACATGCATTCCATCAATGTGCAGGCAATAGTGGACCACCGGGGACTGTTCACCAATGTCGTCGCCAACTTCCCAGGCAGTGTGCATGATTCCTACATCTTCAGACAGTCCATCATCAACCAGCGCTTTCAGGATGGCACCTATGGAAATGCACTGCTCATTGGTAAGTACCAACGGAACACACCACACACCTCAACTCCACAATCATACAACTCACAACTGTGGGAATGCACACGTAACAACATCACATACAACATGCCAACCAACATGCCCACCTACCGGACACAACAACACAAGTAACTGTGGTAACAGGGGCCAGCCATGTAGACAAACCATCCACAAAGGCATAGCCCCTCTGCCACACAATTGCAGAATGTGGGGAGAGGTGGGAACCAAGAATGTGCGAAGGAGGCAATGGACCCATGAATAAGAATGTACACAATGCCAAGTGTGGCAGTGATGTGCTGGACAGTCCTGAGTATGCAGAGCACAGACATGTCCATGTGGACATATACTGTTGGTGTTTGTAGTGTTGTGGACAGTGGACGCAACCATGTTACCTCAGGCAGTGGGGAAGACCTTGGACATGTAGCTATGTCGCCCCCCCTGTAAGCGTAAGCGTAGTGGGCTGGGCCGGCGTATGCCAGTCCAGCGTAGGAGTTTGAATAAATAGCCCGGGGCTCTGTGCGTGGTTCACTTCCGGGATGGCCACCAAAGTAACTACTGCGTGTGTCTCTGTGTCCGCCATATCCTGACCATAGGCCTACACACATGTGGCCGACCACCTTCAATGGCCAAATTTACACCGGCGACGAGGTGGCTACGTCACACGCCACCCGGCGCACATCTCGTCATCACCTGCAGGGGCGTGTTTGCCAGGACGGCGCCCCTCACCCTGCCACGAGGCCGCCGCTGTGACCGGTGGTGCCTGCGAGATCCTGTGCGCCTGCTGCACCCCAGCCCGCTGGTCCCCAGACCCATCCGGCGCCCAGCGGTGATTGCCTGCCCCTGCGCACCCAGGCCTCACTGCTCACCTGCCGCCACTGGCGTGTCTGCAAGAGGGCCCACCACGTGCCGGTGCAATGTTCAAGCCCGAGTCCCGCGAGCTTGGCAGCCTCCTCAGCCGATCGCTGGCTTCCGCGAAACTGGCCCCCAGCGCACCCTGCGGCACCGCACCGCGGAGTTCTGTGTGTGCTGACTGCTCCCTCCGGCCTACACTGCAGTCCAGCAGGTCTCAGACAAATACATTCCTGTCTGTCCCCCAGGCCTACTGCATCATCGCAGGCTGCACACCCGCTCAGCTCTTCAGGTGGGCCTACCTCAGTGCACCGCAAGTCATCGCCACGTGGCGGTAGGCCCGTGCCTGACGCAGTGCCTCAGGTGCCACTACCTCTGTGCACCACAAGTCACCGTCCAGCCTCCAGGCCTATGGCATCATCGCAGGCTGCACACCTGCTCAGCTCTTCAGGTGGGCCTACCTCAGTGCACCGCAAGTCATTGTCCCGTGGGGCTACCCCACAAGTCCGCCTCCAGCAGCCAACAGCATGTCCTCGGTAACGCCACTGGAGCCCTTCACAGTCACGGGGCCACCCCCGTCCCAGGCAGGCCGCTGGAAAGCCTGGGTGGAACGTCTGGAGACGTACTCCGAAGCGCACGACATCCCAGCACTGCGGCGGCGGCCCACGCGTAGGCGTGTGAGGAGTGTGAAGAAATGGCCCGGGGCTCTGGGCGTGGTTCAGTTCAGGGCTCTGGGCTCTGGGCGTGGTTCAGTTCCGGGCTGGCCACAAAAGTAACTATGGCGTGTGTCTCTGTTGTAGTGTCGGCGTCAGCCGGCCCTTAATCGACAATCTTGCAATGTAGCATGCACCCGGAGGGCGGGCTCGCCCGAATGGATAAATAAAGGAGCGCAAGACCGCTCGGGGTCTTGGCGCATACATGCCAACTGTTGTGTGTGTATCTTCATTTTCGCAGCATAAGCCAAAGGCCTAGCCTCAATCGCAGCATGAGTTCAGCCAGGCCTGAACTCCACATCTGTGTCCACCCTATCCTTACCATAGGCCTACACACACATGGCCGCCCACCTTCAACGGCCAACATTTCAGTGTTGTTGTCAGGCTTGCGGACATGCGCAGACAGGCATGACAATGGTGTGCCGTAGGAGTGCAAGTGATGCAACCGCGCAGCGCACACAAGTAAATAGGCTTGGGGGAGGGATGAGCAGCTGTGAGGCTACGTAATACACATTGATCCCGCACATTTGCCAGAAGCAATACATGGCAAACATGAATCCCAAAGTCACACAAATCACACACCACAAAACTTGTAAGTCTGCCAACACAGCATGCAGAACCACCAATTTACCCTAATCTCACTTACCTCTCACAGGTGATCAAGGATATGCACTCTGCCCGTGGATGATGACACCCCTCTGAGCCCCGAACACCCCGGCCCAGAGGCAGTACAATGTGGCCCACAAACGCACCAGGGGCATTGTTGAGCGCACATTTGGCATGCTAAAGTCACGTTTCAGGTGCCTGGACATCACAGGTGGAAGACTCCTGTACGGCCCAGAAATAGTGTGCAAGATGATAATTGCATGTTGTGTATTGCACAACATATGTGTACGCAGCACTGCCCCATGGACACAAGTGCCAGATGCACCGGACGATGATGAGGAAGATGAGGCAGGTGGACCACACCCCATTGCAGCTGCAGCAGGAAGAGCCCGAAGGAACACAATCATTAACAATTTCTTCGCATGAGCACGTCACTTTGTGACTGTCCTTAGCAATCATGGAACAATACAAAATGACCACATGAACAGCATGTGCAAATAAATTCATTGCAACACACATTCCCTGTGTGCATGTCAGTCCTCTGCATTGGCACATCACTCTGACAAGTGTAAGTGCAACATTAAGTGCTAACAATCTCACAAATAGCAAATAGATGGTGGGTATGTCACCTCTGTACAGAGAGGCTGTTCAGGGTGTCACGTATTCGGAATGCCATTTCAGGCTGTCAAATGTAGTAGGTAATCCCACTCATCAGCGTATCACATGTGTACATAAACATGACATGAAGGCTGTCATTGGTGTTCAAAAAAAGACAACAGGGTGTCATTTGGGGTCAAATATGACATTTGGGGTGTCATTTGGGGTCAAATATGAAATTGCGGGTGTCATTTGGGGTCAAATATGAAATTTCGGGTGTCATTTGGGGTCAAATATGAAATTGTGGGTGTCATTTGGGGTCAAATATGAACTACCCTGATGCAGAGATGCACCCTGTGACTCAAGTCCCACAACATGAGCAACATGGACGTAAGGGGGATGGGGGCACAGTGAACAACTCAGCAACATGGGAGATGCACACCAGCCAAAAAGCCAGCACAAGTACCTTGCGTAGAACACACCAAGGTGACCCCTGGACATATGTGCCATGAACAGATCACATGTGTACACGGATGTCATCCATCAATAGTAGTGAACTGTGTCAGGTAATAGGTGCAAGGTGAGAAGTCACGCGCCTCCTCACAGCTACCTGTACCCATCACTGTCAGACTGCAGCAAAACACCACTGCTACATCAGAGCATGCAAATTTGACCGTGAGGGCACGTACATGGCTGGTAAGGGTTCAACCGTGCCGGAAGGCGAAGCAGTGACATCCCCCCCAAAAAAATCCACATCACATTTCCAGAATGCAAGTTGATGACAAACTAACATTTGGGATGAAAGCTCCTTTGTCTGAGCTAGAAGGCGGTAGCACATCTGCACCTCCGATCTTGGAATTGCATGCGCCCAACACCCCCTGAGAGATACCATAGCAGCTGATGACGACTCCCACACTACGCACAGCGCTAACCAAAGACCAACGTATACACACCCCACACACAGAAGTCCTTGCTCGCAGTTCTCTTGCATGGAATGACCTTCACACTTACGCACAGACCATCCCAGGAGTCCAACCGCTGCACACTCAAACAAATCATTGCTCCGAGCTGTGGCATCCACATAACTTTGACTTTTTTACACACAGCCCTATCTCCTACATTGACATGGGGCTAAGTTGGGAATTGCGAGATTGTTGTTTAGGAGCAATGAGGCCACAGCTAGTTCACACATTCCCAGTCATCTCACTGCCTATCTGGGTCACGGTGAAACATGCGCATTGATATCAGTTCCCAGGGAGTACCTTTTTTTGGAATCACTGCCCCTATATTCATCCATACTTTCATACTTGCTTGATCATAGACATGATACATCTGTGTGAATTAGAATGTTTTAATCACATTCGGTAGAGTGTTGAAGCTGGACCAGTACATGGCCATGCAAACCCCACTTTACATTGTTGCCCCGTGGAGGGCCAGCCAGAGTCCTTTAGGGATTGACAAGTTCATCGGAAGAGAAAGAGTTCAGTCCGCAGTCTGATTGCTGTGTCATTGGTAACCAAACCAAACATGGCAGTCCATGTCGAGGGCCAAGGTGAGTGTCGCAGAGTGTATCGGGGGACAGTGGAAGGTGTTATTCCAGGGAATGATGCAGAGGGCAGAACCAAGCTGAAACAGGCCATATGGCGGAGATGAATGCTACCGCTTCCTTCTTACCATAAAGGCAGAATCATCCACATCATCGTCCTCTGATGTGTGATGTGCCTCACATGTGGGTGGTGGTGTTTTGTCTGCAGCACTGTGTGGCACTGACACATCAGGGGCCGGAGGTGGAATGTCTGCTGCACTGTGAGGCACTGACACATCAGGGGGCGGAGATGTGGATGGAGTAGTAGCAGCAGCATTCATCTGCGCCAGACCTTGTGGCAGCAATGCCATGATGAGGATCTGCAGGGCATGGAAGATCCCAGCTACATCTCGCTGGTGTGCAGCCGTGGCATCCATTCTTTCTGCCTGCATCCGCTCCATGTTCTCCATCATCCTCCGCATGTGTCCCAACTCCCGGCTGTCATCGCTGGAGCCACTCTGACTAGACAGTTGTTCTTGTCTCAGAGTCATGACTCCAGCGATGTCAGCCATGGCTTGTTGGCGAGCATGGAGCGGACTGTGGGTGTCCGTTAGGGACTGTAAGTGGTCCCTGATGGGACTTAGACACCCACGTATGGCAACTAGTTTGGCTGCCATGAGGTCGAACCCTACCCGCACCTGATCAGCCATCTCCTTCTGGCCCTCTAACACACGGCATTGGAATGCCATGTGTTGGTGGTGGGGGTCCTGGGAGACAGCCATAGCGGTAGGTGCTTCCTGCTGTGTGGTCTGTGCAGGGGGTGGGGTCTTCTCGATGCAGCTGGGCTGCCCTGCTCCTGGGGGTGGGGTGCTGAGGGTGTCCATGAGATTTTGGAGGGCGTCGGTGTCGATGGTGTGGAGGTCCTCTTCATCATCAGTGAAGAGATGTACGGTCTACTCTGCAGGAGGTGTTGATTCTCCCTCTGCAATGTAAAGGGGAGATGCAGTTTAACAGTGTGTTCCATGTATGTTCACACATTGGACAAGTTTACAAACTGACTGCATGACAATGTACATTGTGACTGTTTGGGAGGAGATGCCTATTTGATGCGGGACAGTGGACATTTTTACACCATCAGGGATGTGGCATTGTACTTGTACATTATCATCTCACAGTTTCCTGCTATGCCAAATGTGATTGGCCAGTTTCTACACACAAGCGGCAGCAGTTGTGTCCTCTGTTCTGTTGTGAGAGTGTTGCAGTTTGTACCACACTGTTGTCAATGTTGATGTGCTCTGATTCTTACGTGTGTGTGCTGCATTGTGGGAGAGTCGCCCCTGCAGCTCTGATTTTGCTGGCCCTTATCCCTTTCAGGCGGTGTGCCTTTCACTTCTGTGCTTATGCAGTGCTGAGATGTTGCAGACTTGGGTAAATTGGGCTCTTGGTGGGAGTTGGGACTCTTGGGCATGGATTGTCCGCAGATGTCTTGTTGACGTCAGGGGTTGTTTGTGCACGTGGATGTGTCAGAGTGTGACCAGCTCCTTTTCGGATGTGGTCCACACTCAGCCACCTCAGTGTCGTGGCGTGCACCATGTCATGATAATTGGACTGCAGCCATGCTAATCGTCATGCAGTGTCACTTGCATTGTCAGTGTGGCTCACGGACCCGCAGCTTTGCTGGATTCAGCACATGTGCATGGGTTTGTTGTGAGATTAGTGATGTGTGGGGAGGGCCCCCTCTGGGCACATTGTCGACGGGGGCCTACTTGCTGTTGCTATGTGTGCTGCAGTATGCCAAGGAGATCAGGGACATGATCCAGAGTCTTGTGGGTGTGCACTGTGCTATACTTAATTGTGCATGTGTGCCATTGTGCCCATCTCCCCCCGTCCCCCCAGTCCCTGGTCGTTACTCACCCTGTTGCTGTTGGGTCAGGTCATGTTGAGCAGTGTCCGGTCCCCCAACTCCTGCCACCGTCTCCACACTGATGACTGTGGACACCATTTCCTCCATCTCATCCAGCTCCTGCTGTGGCGCTGGACTCCCACCTTCAGTCTGCATTGCTGCTTCCGGTTGTTAGCGAGTTTCAGCTTGGTTTTGCGCTTCACATCATTCCAGCGCTTCTTGCAGTCGTCCACTTCCTTTCTCTTCACTCCGACTGCATTCACCTTGGCCAAGATGGACTGCCATATTGCATTTTTAGTTGCCAATGACACAGTGGAGGTGATGAACAGTTGTTGGTGGTGTTCTATCACCTCCGTAATCAGGATCTTGTTTTCCTGCGGACTGAATCGCGGGTTCCTCTTCTTCTTCTCCTTGCCCTTCTCCTTCCCCGAGGTCCCTGGCTGGTCCTCCGGGGGGTTTGTGGGGTTCTGGTTGGCCTCTGTAGTTGCTCCGGCTTCCTCCATGGTGCTTCTCAGTTGTTTGGGTTTTGTTTTTTTATTTTTTAGCAGCTTTTATGGTGATTTTTCCCGCCTGACGTGGGAATAGCAAGCCTGGCGCTGCTTATCGCTGATGTTTTTATCGCTGTTGGGCCCATCGCCACTTTTTTCACGTTCGGGTTTCCTTTTTTTATCGCCGTCCCTGTAATTTTAACGTGGACATTTGACGCGTTATCGGGAAACTATCGCCTGTTGCCGGCGTGTTGAGAATACGCCGTTAACACTGCATTATTTTCCCGCGATAGACGGCGTTATGTAAAATTGCGTTAACCTAGGTTGGCGATAATTATCGCCCGTTCTTGAGAATATCCCCCATAGTATTTTATGAATTTGTTTAACTGTTTATTGGTCTTAATGAATTTTGTTTTTAATTTGTTCTTTTAGCCCCATTGTAATGTTACTTTTTCACATCAAATTATCTCGATTTAGCACACGAGTTACTTTGAATGTTTTTTATTTACCTGCTGCTAAATTTTAATTCTCAATTTTAACTTTGATCTGCACTGTAATTATACCTTGTGGACTGCGGTTTGCACCTTATGAATTGCTTTAACTATGTACTTTTATGCATTTTAACCAAATGCGATATAAAGTTTTGAATTGAATTGATTACCTACATACTTGCAAAGTAAAGGTAGATGTAAAACCATACGATGTGAATTTACTCCCGAGTTAATGATTCCTGATGCAGAGTAACAACTGACATTCCCTTGAAATGCGTGTAAAAAACTATCTCGCGTTCAGAGTATTTGTAGACAACGCACAGAATCGGCTGTGCAGACAGTTTCATGCAACTTTAAGAGACGTCTGTTTTATTTTCAGTTTAATGTCCTGCAGTCTTTTCAAGCAACCAAGGAATGCTTTGCATCTTTTTTGCAATGGCAGCAGCCTTGAGGAGCAAAGCTGAATTGAATTCGTAATAACTATCTCTAGAAGAATGCACCCAGCAGAAAGGCATTTTGATTCAAAATGTATAAGTCATTAATCACATGCCAGTATCTGTGCTCCTGAGTTCTGGTTTGTACAAAAGTTGTCTTCAGACACAGTGGTGTAGCCCCGGCAGATTGTGAATGCCCCTGGCAGCTCCTACCTTAAGAGATGATTTGTGTGTGGAGATGCTAGGGGGCAGATTTATAAGCCCCTTGCGCCACTTTAGCGCCGCCGTTGCGTCACTTCTGTGACGCAACGGCGGCGTAAGCCAGCGCCATGCTGCGGGGTATTTACAACGTGACGCATCTAGGGAGATGCGTCACGTAGTAAGCTCCTGCGCCACATGAAACCTCGTCAGGTTTCATGTGGGCGTTCCGGAGCAGGGGGGCGTTCGGCGCAGGAACGCCTCGCAAAAGTGGCTGAGTGAAATCTACAAGATTTCACTCAGTCACTTTTCCGACGCCGCTGCGACGAATCCTTACGCCTGCTTCAAGCAGGCGTAAGGAATGGCGCACCACGTTAGGTATGGGCGGCCCACGAGCATTGCTGGAGTTGCGTCGCGCTTGCGACTACGACTCCAGCAATGCGCCGCCCTTGCGCCACAGGATGCGACACGCATCGGCCTTTCCTTGCGCCACGGTGCGCCGCATTGTAAATGCGGCGCTTCCGTGGTGGCGCAAGGAGAGAATTGCGTGTCGCAACTATTCTGGCGCATCCCTGCTGATTTGCAGGGATGCGCCAGAAGTTGTAAATCTGCCCCTAGATCTTTTAGAGAGCGCAGTGAGATCAAATAAGAGAGAAGATACCTGTTTGATATGATAATATAAAGAGTTGGTATTGAAACTCTCTGGTGCATTCGGAAGCAACCGACTGACACGAAAACCACATCCCAAACAACATGAACACGAGTCCAACCGAATTTACTGGCAGTGTTAAGAAACTGGAAGGGGCGCATGAACAGCAGCCTTAATGAACGTGTCAATGGTATACTAAATATGGAAGACCAGTGGTCAAGTTGCCACTCTGCTAAAGAGATTGACAATTAACATATATAATACAAAATAATATTTTTTAATTAGTAGCCAGCAGGGCCAGACTGGCTACCGGGTGTTTTGGCATGCTGCCGAGCTGGGGGCGGATGTCACTGCGGTGGGGGCTAATTTCGTTGATGGAGACCTGCGTGTGCTACGAAATAAACAAAGCAAAACGAATTTCGTTCAGCACACGCAGGTCCCCATCAACGAAATCAGCCCCCAGCTCGGCAGCATGCCAAAACGCCCGGTAGCCAGTCCGGCCCTGGTAGCCAGCATGGGAAAAGCATCGGAAAAGTGTTCCTGACAGCTACAAAACCAACAAGGTGATGGAAGGAAGGAATGAATCTCAGCCACTGGCAGTCGCTTGCATTTCAAGCCATCGTTTTCTCCTCCTGGGCCACCTGTAGACAGAGACCCGCCTTATGGAAATCGGTGTTGGTCTGCCCCAATAGCAACAGTCCAGCCTGAGCTGCCAGGCTAGGTTCCCACTAGATGGGCACACAAGCAAGCAAGACCAGTTTCTACTTGTCGGTGAGGTAAAGCTTGAATCTTATTGGACAGTGAGACCGGGACCGACGTCTGAGCACATCTGTAACACCTAGATTATCTACTGCAAAAGCTCAATGTGATGGAAGGAATGCCTGAATTAATCTCAGCCACCGGCAATCCTCTGGGTCACATTCCAAACCATCACTTGGAAGCAGCTTGACAGCAGAGGCACTGCTGGACCTCAGACCTCCCTAGATTGTCACCAGATAACTTTTGACAAACTTGCTTCTGCTGATATAGAAGGATCACTGTTGGCAAAACCAACATGCTGTGGTGGCATTGGCAACTGGTCTGGACTATCTGTTTTTGTTGAATATTTGCCATGCCTGCGTCCCACATGGTGCTCTTAGAACTCCTGGGCATGACAAAATCTTGAGGGAACCGCATTGTAGAGTCTGCCCTAAACAGGCTATGAGGCTAACCTAAGGCCCCTCCAGTATTATCTTTGCTGGCAAATGGGAAGGAGTGATGGAGTGATTATGGTTCCAATAGTGGAGCATGGTAAGCAAAACAACAAAACAAAAACACAATTTTCCCCTCCTTAAAACAAGGCAGTTGAACCACGAATTCAGCAGACAGAGTACAACCAAATTTTGGCAGATTTCCGATTATTGCCCAACACGATATGAAGAAGCCAAAAAGGTGATGAGTGAAGTGCGAAGGCCACGTTACACCGCATGCGTTTACAACGCATGTCATTACAACGCGGTCATTACAACTACTGCGTTGTTACATCGCATACCATTACAACGCAAGTCATTACAACGACTTGCTGTAGGTGGGTTCTGGATTTTGGAATAGTATAATTTACTATTCCAAATCCAGTCTGTGCAACAGTAGGGGAGGTGTTGGATTTAAAATCCAACACCTTCTGCCCCCTACAGCAAGTCATTGTAACGACTTGCGTTGTAATGGTGTGCGATGTAACAACACAATCATTGTAATGGCATGCGTTGTATCGCATGCGTTTTAAACATTGTTTACCAAGAATAGGCCACGTTACACCGCATGCATTTACAACGCATGTCATTACAAATCGATCATTACAACGACAGCATTGTTACATTGCATACCATTACAATGCAAGTCATTACAATGACTTGCTGTAGGGGGGTGCTGGATTTTGGAATAGTATAATTTACTATTCCAACCCCAGTCTGTGCAACAGTAGGGAAGGCGTTGGACTTAAAATCCAACACCTTCTGCCCCCTACAGCAAGTCGTTGTAACGACTTGCGTTGTAATGGTATGCGATGTAACAACGCGGTCGTTGTCATGATTGCGTTGTAATGGCATGCGTTGTATCGCATGCGTTATAAACGTTGTTTACCATTACTCTCAACCACTAGTAATTACTCGGGCCGCTATAGTCCTACATTTAAAGGCAAAAATACAGAGATAGTTTTCACAGAATGCAGCAACTCATGCATTATGTGTCAAAGCACAGTAATATTTATGCACACCAAACACATCAATGAGACAGTAAGAGGCTGCTGCCGACGACAAGAAATCGTCTACTGGTATGATTGCTCAAGTACAATCTAGAAATTATCAGAATATAGCAAACATCTCTCAGGTTTGAGATATGTTGTCATTATATCCGCGTTACCTCTATTTCTAGATTCGTGGATGACTGTGGAAATTACCTAAAGTAAACATGTTCAATTGGACATGTTTGCCTTTTGTAAAAGTGTAGAATAATAAACTTTACATACGGCAGCAGAATCTACCAGAGACAACACATTCATGTCCAAATTAGATTCAAACAACTAGAAACAGTCAATGGCAAAGATATCAGAAAACAATACAAATCCACAGTTACTGACGAGGGACATCATGGAAGTAGCCTGAGGCCAAATAATACTGACCCAACACGATAAACAGACTACAGAAAGAGAAATCATTAGTCTACACGTGTCTACACCAATACAATGAAAATATCAATTTATTTACATCAGATTAATTTGGATGGCTATTAGTATAGCTGGTTTGCTAAAACAACTAAAGTTGTCTTCTGTATTGATCACTTATGTACGTGAACCTTGCATAGACGTATGGCATTATGGAAAATAGACGATGCCAATCACTTGGAAGCACATTTATGATTTGTATTTACAAAAATAGACAAAGAGAACGTGAAATGGAAAGAGTGATGCGTTTACTTGTAAGAATTTATCTGTGAGGCCCGAGAGTCTTTACGCTCTCCCAGTTTAAAAAAGTTGGAAATAGTACGAAAGATTGTACATGGGAAAGTGACTAAAACATCTTTTACTTTTTGTATGAAAAAGAAGATATTCTCTCCCCAAAACGTAATGGTCCTGATTCATGAAAAGCATAAAACTACATGCCGAAATTAATGGCTCAGTCTGAATGTACTTTTACATTTATTTTAATTTTCGAATATTCTCAGTAGCCGGGAATGTCATTTGACATTTCCCACGGGCTCCAATTCATCCAGCGCAGTAATCTAGATAGAAAGGGTTTATGAACAGAGGTAATGTTCACTTAGAAAATGCAAATTTTTCCGTCATAGTCAAAACACTTTTCCCCCTAGCAGAAAGCCTTTCCCTTACACCGATAACATCTTGGGGGATCTGTTCCCTTCCTCTCTTACAAGGGGGATTAAACCAGCCCTAGGGTGGAGTACATTTCTGACCATTTCCAGGATGGGAAGAGGTGAGATCACAATTTGTGAATGCCACAAACGTAAACGCAAAACATACCCTGTAACGTCTACTTTCCACCCCTTGCTTGAAATTTACAACTGTGGATTTCTTCACTCTTGTGTCAGAGAAATTCACCATAGTAAATCCATTTGCATCTTCTAGGAATCCTTTTGTGCATCCTGGCAGGCATAAATAGATATATTTTTGGCCACATACCAATATTTCCATTCGAAAATACCTTTGTGAATTAAGCCTTAATTATATGTTTACATCTTCTCCTTGATTCCTGCACAATAAAAAGAGATCCCAATATTTGTATACAATAGTTTAGGAAAAGATGCTTTTGAATAACAGCTGTTGGACATGGCATAATTGGCGTGGTTTTCCTCCAACTTGCCTTCCAACCTCATTTTTCTACTGACTTTGTTTTTGCTGGCTTTCGGACTCTACGCATTTTACAACTGCTAACCAATGCTAAAGTGCTTGCACTCTCTTCTTTAAACACGGTGAAATTGGCTTACACCCAATTGGCACATTTAATTAATTTGCAAGTCCCTATTAAAAAGGCACTGCATGTACCCAGGGCTTGTAAACTAAATGCTACTAGTGGGACCACAGCACTTACTTTGCCATCCACTTAAGTAGCCTTTTAAATATGTCTCAGGCCTGTCATTATAGCCTGTGTGCAGTTTTAAAATGCCATTTCGATCTGGCAAGATAAACCTCTTGCCAGACCCAAACCTCCCTTTGCAATACATATGTCACTCAATGGGTAGACCCTACAAAGGGCAAAGGGCAAGGTGCACTCTATTTAAAAAAATTAGACATGTTCTTTTAACTTTTCCATGTCCTGGGAGTGGAGAACTGCTAAATTTGTTTTTCAGTACTGTGAGGTCTACCAATCCCATAAGATAATGTTGGTTTAACTTATTACATTTAATAAGTGTTAACTTTCAATTGGAGCAGGTAGGAATATTGAGTGTGGTGTCTAAAGAATTATAATTTAAAGCTCTCTTTAATGGTAAAGTCAGATTTTATTAAATCAAACAAATGAAAACGAGCTCACTATCATCCCAATGTGTTGCCACAAATGTCTTTCATTCATGCCTCATACAGAACATTAGGTTTTTTAATATAACTCTCACCTACTAACCTAGTTGGTGGCATGCTTCCTTATTGGGTTCCCACCTAAAATGCTGAATGCAGCTTAGGTGTGCTATGATGCCTGATTACAGCGGAGCTGGTTTCTTTGTGTGATGTGGAAAACTTGTGAGTGAATTTTAAAACTACCTCCAGGATATCCACTCTTAGGGAAAATATTTTAATCGTTGATTTGTTGGGTTGGGTTAAAAACAGTGATAGTGGATGTGTGGTGAGAAATTAGTGATCTCTCACATCCTAGTGTTAGGTCGACTTGTTTCATCCAAAAACGAGTGCTGTTTGAGTCACAGTGACTTTCTTCAGGACTGAAATGCTAGGGGAAACCTTAGTCAGTGAATGCACACACACACACTAAGGCATGCAAATGTTGGTTGGGACCATTCATAACTTACAATTTTCATCCAACTTCTTTCTGAATTTTAGTTGCTACCGATTAGGTCAACATGGAGCCTAAAGTCATACTTTCATCAAGGCGGGCAGCCCATCCGTATTACATACTACCGTCCTGCTCGGGATCCAGATATTTGGCTGAAGTACACTGACAAAAGGTTTGGCACTAATCGATTGTGACCCAAGACAATCTGTGGCCAAGGCAAGGAGGCAGGAAATGCCAAGCCGCTATGGGGTGGAAACCTCTAGAACCTTCTCCTACTTCAAAGTGGGCAACAGGTATAAATAGTGAACCCCCAGACCCAGCTCTTTAGTACACCTCTCGACCTGTGGAAGGCTCAAAAAGACTGTAGTGCTGCTCTGACACAAGGACTGCTATTCTGTTGCCCCGCTGCCTACTGTCCTGTTGCCTGAGTGAAGGACTGGACCTGCTTCTTGAACCCAGGACCACTAGAGTGACTTCAAGGGCCAGTTGCGATTTTTACAGTAACTTACGGAAAAAATAGATCTTTTCGCTTTAAAGAATTGTAATTTTGCACAAGTGAAGTCTGCCCGGATTTACCTACAAATGCTGTCTTAGCCCCCGATCTGTTTTGGAGTTGCTAGTTTCCTAACAGGAGCACTAAGACATAGGAAAAAGCTGTTCAAGGAATAATGAGCTCCTCTTGTTCCCATGCTGCGATGAATTATACATGTTTTAGAGATGGGTTGTTTTTTTAGACATTTTATTGCACAATACTATTTGCACTTTATATTTCATTGCGCAATACAATTTGCACTCTATATGCCTGTCTTAAAGCTTAGATTTTGCACTCTTTGTGCATTATTATTACCACCTTGCTTTAGCTCTTTTACCCAAGGTTTTAGATGGTTCAAACACCCTTAAATGGATATTGTATATGATTTGCTGGTCTGTTTTTAACCACCATGCACTGTCTCTGATTTTAGTATTTATTGTGTTCTCTAGGTACTTCTATGGTCTTTGTTGGCCGAATAAAGATTTATTTGCCTTGACTTGATGGGCCTGTTGCTTGGCCTCCTGATCAGAGTGTCAGGGACAGAACAAGCATCACCCATCTTGAACGCAGCAACTGAACTTAGTCTGTTGTGAGTCTTGTCCCCAAAGAGGTGTCACCTTATTCATGGACCCTTTGATGTGGACCTGACGGTGTTCTCCTGCCCAGCTGTGGTCCCAACAGAACTGAAGCAGTGCGATGCATCGCCTCACACAACTCTGCATCCGACACAGGACTTCCCATCACAGCTGCATCCTTCTTGAAGCCACTGCTGTGCAGCACATCCTTGACACAGGTCTTCACATTGCAAAACCCTCGTCGATGGCATCCTTGACGATGACGCAGGACTCCGCATCACAAGCACCACAGCTTCTTTGGAACCAGCTGGTGTATGACGCGTCTTCGAAACAGGACTTCGGATGGCAATCCCCTCATTGATGGCATCCTCGATGATGACACAGGACCTTGCATCACCACCTTACAGAATCCTGGAAACACTGCTGCATGATACATCTCCACACCAGGACCTCACATCGCCTCAACTGTGGGACACATCCTCGACACGGGACCTAGCAATACTCTGTAAACAGGATTTAATGTACTCTTATTCAAGGGGCCTAACTTGATCCCTGTAGCTGGCCCACGCTCCATCACAATCAGCCTGAACTTGTAACTTTGTCCCAATATGGCGCGACAAGATAACCACAGTTGGTGCTTTGTGCTTCTAGGCACTATTTAGACTGAAATATTTAAAATTGCATAACTCTGGTTCTACTGACTGGAATTTTGTTATTTTGATCAAAAATAAGTTATTAAATATTACTCTATTCTTCTAAATTGGTGTGGGATTTTTCTCGTGTTGTGAATCACTTTATTACTGTTTGAAGTGCTTCATAAATACTTTACACATTGCATCGAAATTAAGCCTGACTTCTTTTGTGCCAAGCTGCCAGAGGGTTAATGACAGGTTAATTTGGGGTTTGCTTGTGTTTCACCCCGACAAAGATTGTGGTTGCTGTTTGAGTAGATTTTCTCCCCCTCAACTAGTAATTCAATTTCCAGCAAAAGCCAAGAATCAAAACAAAGACTTAGGGCCAAATTACGAGTCTGGTGGTCTGACGACTTGGGCGGTTGGACCGTATTTGAACCACTGGCTCTGCTAGAGAGCTGTTTCCTGGCGGTAGCACCCCGGTCAAGGGCTATGTTATATGCAGGTGGTGCCGCTGCGGCACTGCCATGCATATTACAAGTTTCAGGACAGACAGCGGTTACATGGATGTCTTTTCTCCATGAAAAGCTAGAAGTGCTGCAACAAAGGAGGCCCTACAGATTCCCCTTTGCCCCCTTAGCCTGGGGATGCATGCAGTAGGGGCACAGCATGTGCCTCCCTGTGTGCATGCACCCAGGGTCTTGCATGGCATGGGCTTTCGAGTCCATGCCATGCAGGAACCCCGTGTGGCATTCCCATTGCGGTGCCTCTTTCAAAGGCACCACTGCCTTTGAAAGACACACTGCAGCTGGACTGCCATGCCGCCCATCCGCCAGACCACAAAAGTGATTGCAATCTGCCGGGCAGGCTGCAGTGACCTTCAGCGGAGTGGTGGGGTAGCAGTTGGCAAACACAAGGAGATGATGGAACGAGTGCTGAACCTTTTCAGACACTCACCCCCAGTCACAGATCTGGGTTGAATCCATCATCGTTCTTTAGCTCCCTTCGCCACCCCAGTTCCGACACAACTATATGCAAATCTGTCTTGACCCTGTGCCTCATGGGAACAGTCCAGCCCGAACTGCCAAGACATGTCTTCCCTGGACCGGAAACAAGCATGTTGGGACCGGTTTCGGGCTAACAGCCCTCATCAGCCAGGCTAGGTTGAATCCAGTGGTATAGAAAACAGTTGGTCCTAGACTAATTTACCATACATTTAGATTGCCCTATATTCTCAATTCGAAAAACACATTAAAGATGCATATGATTTGCATGTAGTCATAAACACAAACAGATTTACTTCAAGAGAAATTGCACATGCGCACTCTCAACAAAAGCAATGGCACTCATTAAATTAAAACCAAGAGAACTGTTTTATTCACAAGTACTCCTTAGGTGAACAAATCGCCATATCCAGTAACAAAATGAAAGGTTGCTCCAAGGAGGGAGGGAAGGGAAGGTGTGCTCGTGTGTGAGACAGATAAGGTAAGAGAGAAGGGTTTCAAAATTACATCCAAGGAAGAGTCAATTGCAATACTTGTACAACATGGAAAACTGGCTATAGTCTGCAATAAGGCCAGTTTCTTGTCAGGGCCTCCCCCTTACAGGTCGTTCTAGCTGTTGTTCATATTTCTTTCAAACAAGGTGCACAGAGAGACATCATCTGTGGATTGGGTAGGGTAGTGTTGATATGGGGTACAGGCCCACTGGGGGGAAAAGAGTGTCGACGTTTTGACCCTGGTGCATGGAGGGCAATTCACAACCTCAGCTCACGGGTCTTCCTCAGGACAGGGGAAGGAAGGGGCAACCTAGAGGTATAACCAAATAGCCTAATTAGTGCCATGATCATAGAAAGTAAAAAAGGGGGAAACAAAGCCATTGCCACATATACTGACCTATATGTAGGGGTGAGTAGGTATGGTCCGGTCACTGCCCCCATGTGGTGGGTAGTCTGTAGAGAGCGGTGCGCATCATAAGCTAATGTACTGTAAGCATATGGAAATATGTTCCAACGTAACTAAATAGGAATCATATTCAGCCGCACAAAAGGTACGGTGTAGAATATGCAATTAATCCATATCGGCTGTCAACTCCTTTTTGAAGGGTGAAGCAATCGCTCAAGGTCGATCTAGACAGTGAAACGGAAAAGGGGGGGACTCTAAGTTAATTCAAGGTATGGTAAATTAGTCTAGGACCAACTGTTTTCTATACTAATCGATACCCAGGTCCGTAGACATTTCCTTGGGTTACCCCATTATGTTATAATTGCTAGCTTGAATCCAGTGGCAAAGTGAGCAAGGGACCCACGTCTGGGCATACCCTGCCAACTTAGGGCGAACAAAGCAAACACAAGGAGATGATGGACGGAGTGCTGAAACTTTTCAGACACTCACCCCCAGTCACAGATCTGGGTTGAATCCATCATCGTTTTTAGCTCACTTCGCCATCCCAGTTCTGACACAGCTATATGCAAATCAGTCTTGACCCTGTGCCTCATGGGAACAGTCCAGCCTGAACTGCCAAGCCATGTCTTCCCTGGACCGAAAACAAGCATCCTGGGACTGGTTTTGGGCTAACAGCCCTCATCAGCCAAGCTAGCTTGAATCCAGTGGCAAAGTGAGCAAGGGACCCACGTCTGGGCATACCCTGCCAACTTAGGGCAAACAAAGCAAACAGAAGGAGAAGTTGGCACCACTGTGCCAGCGCTCTGCCAAATGCTGTAATTTGGCCCTTAGTGATACAGGGCAATGGGAGACAAACTGTAATAGACCATTCAGAGAGACCACCCTTACTATATTACCATTGGCTGTGAGGATCAAGTCAACTTTGTTTCCTCCTCACAGTCAAGATAAGTATTTTTCTTTGTACATATATGTATCTTGGCACCTGTTTAAATTGTTTGCTAAATTTACAACCACTCTATTACAAAACATCCTGGCTCTGATGTCTGTAAACTGCTCCTGTCTCCTGGTATGTTGTGTCCATGTTTGTTACAATCTTTTTCTTCTTCCACTGTACACTTTGTCCACTCTTGTTTCCCATTGCCATAATTGTATTTTCTTTATTTTGTAATCTTTGCAAATGTCCACATATATTTTTAAGAAATGACTTTGTCCTCTTACTAGTATCTCTTTTTTCTTTCAGCACAATTTCTGCATTTTGCTCCTTTTGTAACTCATTTTCTGCAGAGATACTGTAGTTGCTTCTGTTGCTTTTTCGTCTGAGCTTTTGTAGGCATTCTAACGGTGTGTAGTTATGTATATCTTGTTCTGTAAAAACAAAAACAAGTATATTTTAAATTTTATCCTAGCCAACGTACAAACTACTTTACTCCAGAGTTACACATAATACAAAACAGTTTTTATAGTATGTTGCAGTTTTAAATTTACAGTCGTACCAAGCTATATTACTACATGCACTTACTTCAATATAGCAAACCCAAGGCAAAACACAAAACTTTATTTATTAGTTACCTTTTAACATCTTAGCACCCTGTCCTGCAACACAGCTGCACCATATCTCACTTCTAACTTATACATGGTGAAAGACAAGTGTATTCCTTCTGTAGTAAATTTTAAAATGAATATCAATCCGAGAAAGAGTATTTACAAGCCCCATGCGCCAAAGCGCCACTTTGTTTGACACACCATTGGCACAGTGTGATGCTCCATATTTACAAGGCCATGTAAAGCCACTCTGGTGGCTTTTCATGGCCTAGTAAATACGGGCCCTTTTCACCTAGCACTTTGCATGAAAGGAGCGCATCAGCCATGCATTTTGCCAGATTTACAAGGATTCGTACACCTGGGAATGCTTCAGAATTCTATGCCTCCTCAGGGGAGGTGTAGGGAGGCACAACAAGGGGAAATAGTTTTATTTCTCCTCGTTTTTTCCTTTTTCTGTGCGTGCTACATTCTGCAGCATGCATAGAAATAGGAAAACACTTCTTGTGACTGTTTTTGTGCAGGAAGGTGTGCTTTCCTGCACAAAAACAATCATCCCAGCAACGCAGGTTCCCTTGCACCATAGCGCAAGGGTGCCTCCATTGGACTATGACAGCCAGTTGTGCGCCAGCGCAGGGGAGAGCACAGGGATCCATCATATTGTTGTAAACATCACGCATCTCTGTGCTTTGAAAGTAACGTAGCACAGCGCAGTTAAATGGCTTGCGGCTCTGTCCCGTATTACCCAAGTTTAGAAGTGCATACAGTGTCTCAACACTGTAAATCCAAAAACACACCATAAGAGCTATTTGCGTGCCTCTCTACCACTGTGTGACTGGTGTATTTAGTATCTCAGTACTTTTCTACTTAAATGTATCAGATTTAAATTTTGGGAAATGCTGCATATAAAATCTGCACATTAATCTATATCCAACCATACAGCTTACTAAATCTTCTGAGTACTTGCTAAGATTGTGTGACAGGTACCATATATAATTCCCCACATGGCTCTAAAAGACTACATATTCCTCAGTAAAACTTCAAAATGCATGGATTTGGTTGAATACATCAATACTCCCTGGATGATTGAATGAGTGCAGATGTAGTGCCTAGGTGATTCCATGAGGATACAAGTAGTGCCTAGATGATTCCCTACTATGTCATAACTCAATGGGTCATTCCATATCTGCATACTTACTGCCTGCGTGTTTGCAAGAGTATACCACTAGTATCTGGGTGTTTGGATGAGTCCATGAGTAGAGCCTGAATGATTAGACAAGTGATGACCAATGCTTCAATAATTCAATACATGCATAGATACTGGTGGGATGACTAAATGAGTGCAATTATAGTGCCTGGATGATCACAAGAGTGCATAGATATTATATAGGTGATTTATAGAGTGCATGGATAGTGCATACATGATTGTTTAAGCCCATGCATAGCACCTAGCCTATTGGATGAGTGGATGAATAGTGTTTCAGTCATTGGATGCTGCCCATTTGTTTTTGGTTGAGTAACAGGTAGTGCCTGGATGTTTAGATAACTGCATAAGTGGTGCCTGGCTAATTAGATGAGTGCACAACTAGTGTCTGAGTGACTGCATGATTCCATTTTTTAAAGCTTGATAGTTAAGATGAAAGTAAGTCTAGTGCTGGGGTGATTGTATTAGTGCAAGACTATTGCACTCAGTAATTACTCAGTAATTAAATTACTGCATAGATACTGGATGGGGATACTGGATGGGGATAGGAATGCTACAATGGTACTCTCTACATAATTAGATGAGTGCATGAGTAGTGCCTGAGTGTTTCATCAGTGCATGCATGTGCCTCAGTATTTCAATGACTGCATGGGTCGTAAGTGGGTGTTTAGATGGCTGCATAGGTTCTGTGCAAATGTTATAATGATTGCATAGTTACAGCCTTGTTAATTGCATAAGTCAATAGTTAGTACCTAGGTGATTAGATGAATGTATGGGTAGTGGCTGCATAGTTCAATGACTACATAATTTCTGCCTGCCTGATTGCAAGAGTACATGTGTAGTGTCTGGGTAATTGAATAACTCCATGGATAGTGAATCACTAATTTGATGACTGCCTGAGTAGTGGCTGGGTGATTGCATGAGTGCCTGAATACTGCCTGCCTGACTGTGTAGGTACCTTTTTTGCTGCCAGATACATAACAGTTGTCACTATATCTCTGATTCATTGGTTATCTCCTTCTGTCAGTATCAAACTACCTGTTTTACTGTATATATGCTTTTCTTCTGAGCTATGTGTGTGTGAAATCTAGGTATCTCACTTGATATATAATTGCATACATGGCTCTCTAGAAACATACATTGCTTTGTTACTGAGTGTGCACATGTATCATTAAGTTTCTAAAACAGAAAATAACATTTTGAAATTTTTCAAAGCACAAAACCTTTTGTGAATTGCATACCTAAATAATTTCTTAAATACTTCTTCTGCTTCTAAAACATATATTCAGTATATCTCAAACAAAAGGTACACTCGAAATGAAGCTAGCACAAGAACTCCTGAGGGATTCTGAACTATTAATCCTCCTCAATTTTAAACAAACCAAGTTCAAAGAAAAACACTACCCTCACCGTATACATGACATTTTCATCAGCCTTACTGAACCTAGATCACCATGTAAACATATAAGTAATTTCTCAATAGATGTACACTTTCAAGCCATCCTTCCAAAAATATAAACCTCTCCGCATCTTTAAGTAAATTCTAAAGTCGCACCGTATATATATATATATATATATATATATATATATATATATATATATATATATATATATATATATATATATTTGTATATATATATATATATATATATATAGCTAGTGCAGTGCAAGCACAAAAGCATATCTCACCATCTAAGCAATTCCAAAGCGGTCATATAAGTTAAAAACCACATTGACAAACACTTCAGAATACATATCTAACAAGTATTACTTCTTTCTAATTCATATACAGGTGGACAACATGTTCTCATCTTTTATTTCTCACTACACATTTCCGGTTTAATAATGTTACTAAAAGTCTACAACTCTCAGAACTCAAATAACAGATGTATATATTCTGCACATAGTGCCTGATTACGATAGCGGTGAATCCGCCACTGGCAGCCTGCCAGTGGCAGATTCACCGCCAACTTGCGGCCATTCTCCGCCTGCCAAATTAGTATGGCGGGCGGTTTGCTGGCGGACGTGAAATCCGTCCGCCACGGATCCACCACAGGCAATCGTCCCGATTGCCTGGTGGTCCCGGAAAGCATACCTAGAATGGTGGCGGTGCCGAGCAGGCACCGTCCGCCATATTAGCATGCTTCCTCTCTGCCAGCCGTGGATGGCGGTTCAACCGCCATTCACAGGATGGCGGGGATCGCATTTGGGTTGGGGGGTGGTGGGTGTGCACTGGGGGGGTACCAAAGAACCCCCTACATTTCCCTGCACCAGGTGGCAGGCACCACGTGGTGCCGGCCACATAGTGCAGGGAAATGCAAACAGTGCATTTAGAACATTTCAGTGGGTGCTGCAGCCAGCAGCACCCGCCGCAATGTTAGAGATACACAATACGACCGTCACGGTGGCGGTCGCATCGTAATCTCATGTGCGAGACCGCTGCCATACAGGCAGCCGGTCCCAAGCCCCGTAACGATGGCGGTCGGACGAAAGTCCGACCGCCATCGTAATGACCCCCATAATGTTTAGACATTTAAAACATTCTTAGTTCTTCATTGCAACTTTCCACAAGACTATCCTGTTAATTTTCCCAAAAATATGCAATGTAATAAAGAGGCACTAATTCATGCTTCTTAAACACATACCCTCTAATAGATACAGTTCATCTCATATATTTTTTCTCATCACTGTGATACTCTTTATTATCAAACTCCCATATGCATCTTCATTTCTAATGTAGGTTTTTTAAAGGATTAAAAAGTTATATACATACCAGTAAATTGAGTTTGTAGATTATATTGTTGTTTTAACTGCTTCTGGATAGTTTTGAGACTGTTAAGATTTGTAAAAACTAAGCACAAGAATGGTACACTACTCTCATAGGAAAGCAACTCTAAAATGGCAACCTCTTCAACATTCCACTCTGTCATCATGAGAAAGGCAGCAAATGAAATCATGTCTTTTATTTTAGACTACTGCATCTCCACTTCCGAATGGTTAGCATCTGTAAATCCTTTCCCTCACTTTCAAAACGAGGTTCCTGTCCGCACGTTTTCACAATGTTTTCGCGATCATCGCAGAGTAATCGCGAAAAAACCATCTCTAGGTTCATTTTTCTGAAATGCAAATACTACACAACAGTTTATTCCATAGTCCTGAGTTGGAAATTAAAACTTGCCATTACTTAAATTACTTAAACTAAACGCAGGACCCCCTGGTTAACACAAACCTCTGCAAGAAGTCTACATTTATGCCACCACCGCATACCATACCACCAGAGGTCATCACTTTTGAGAAGGTCATTTTGAAAGAGCTCAACTTGGGCCTACCAAAACAACAGTTTCCATTCAAGAACCTCTCCAAAATAGAGCAGGAAGCACTACAGAACTTGAGCAGGGATGAGACGATCATGATCATGCCCGCAGACAAAAGCGGGGCCATTGTCATCATGGACTCCGCTTGCTACAGAGCAGAATGCTTGAAACAACTTGCAGTAACTAGTGCTTATCATCCTTTGAAAACTAACCCCACCAAAAGACTTCTACACAGGATCACCTCTCTAGGTGAGGAGTCTAAGTAGCAGGGTTGACTTACTTACAAGTAAGCTGACTTTATGGTCAATACTGAGCCGATCATTCCCTATTTCTATGTGCTCTCCAAAATTCACAAACAGGAAAGACATCCTCCTGGGCGGCCAATAATATCAAGTATTGGGTCTTTGCTCGAGCCTTTGTCTCAATTTGTTAATTTTGTTCTGAGACCTTTGGTCAGAGAGATGCCCACTTTTTTGCAGGTTACCAAGGATAGTCTACGTGTCCTAGAAGACCTTGAGTTCAACAACGAAACTGACTTCTTGGTTTCGTTTGATGTGGAATCTCGCTTCACATGTATACCACAAGACCAAACACTGTCCACAGTTAAAGCTGTGCTGAACACCAAAGAATTGGATATGATAACACCTGTATCCTTCATCATGCAATGCGCCACTCTGGCAACGAAAGAGAATTTTTTCCAATTCAAAGACAATCTCTTTCCGCAGATATCCGGGACTTCGATGGGAAGCACATTCGCCCCCAGCCTGGCGAATCTCTATGTCCATTCCATTGAAACAAAGATCATCTTGACTCCTGCGAACCTCTTCCAATCCAACATCCTTGTCTGGAAACACTATATTGATGATATTCTTGTGATATGGCGTGGCACTCCAGAAGACATAAACCGGTTTCACCAGTGGCTCAACACTTGTGAATACAGTAAGTAGAGACTCCCTTTTTTGGACCTTCTGATCTACACATTGCAGGGTTCATTATGCACAGAACTGTATAAGAAACCCATGGCTACGGACTCCCTTCTCTCATACTCCAGTTACCATCCCAAGTCTTTGAGGGACATTTTGCCTTTTGGTCAATTCTTGCGCCTTAGACGCAATTGCACAGACATGGAGACATTTAAAAGACATGCAGCCACTTTGGAAAGGCAACTCCTGGACTGACAGTATCCTCACCCTCTGATAAAAAGATCAATGAAAAGAGCCAGGGATAATCATTGTGAGTCTCTCCTTGAGGTGCACCCTGAAAAACAACCAACAGATAGCATGATATGCATTAGCCCATTCAGTAAAAGGTCAAGTCTGGTCCAGAAGTGCGTTACTAAGAATTGGAAAATTCTCAACAAGGGTGCACGCATGTTACCGAAACCCATGTTTGCCTTCAAATGCAGTGCCAACCTGAAAGACCAATTGGTATATACGAGACCACGGAGTAAACAGTCAGCCCAACAAAACACTCTTTGGAATTTACAACCGGTCAAAGGTCACTTCCCATGTGGTGGTTGTAGTGTCTGTGCACAAACTACATGTACAACACATATAGACATCGGCACTGACTGCCGATGGGAGTTACAGCAACATACAAATTGTAACTCAGACTGTTTGATCTACTTGATCACCTGTCCTTGCGGACTGAGATATGTGGGCATGACCACGAGGAAGGTGAGGACGCAGATCCTGGAGCATAAAAGCACTATTCGGTGCAGGAAACAGATCAACAAATTGACCACACACTTTCTAGTAAAGGGGCATGATGCAAACAATTTTACTTGGTCTGTCCTAGACAAACCCATTGTCACCCAGCCAGTTGCCAACATGTTCCAATACTTGTTTAGAAAGGAGCAGTGTTGGGTTTTCAGGCTACGCACTGATAGCAGGGCCTTGAATGATGATATCCTTTGGTTCAGCCCATCACGTCCTTAATGGGATTACCCTTACACATGAGGTGTATCGTTATATAGAGGCATTACAGATTTGCATTTGGGTAGTTGTGTTATGGTTTACAACATATGACTTCCTCAACTGGGTTGTCCAATGAGACATTTCGACACTGACCTCTTCGTCATGTTATTATAGGGTGTACAAAGTCATTGTGGGACTCAACAGGCCACTTCTTGCAAGTGTTATCTGGCCCTTATGAACATACTACTCTTTCGGGACATTCCCAGTACGGGCCATGCAAATTTCTCTGTCAACTCAAGAGATGTGTCATTGTAATTTTCCAGTAAGACACACTCCTTCTCCTTCACCATGCAACTTCACATCCCGACACGGTTGTGCCACCGGTTACTGCCAACAAAGTTTTGACTCTCAGATCCAGAATGGGATCTTTGTCAATTGACCCCTTTCCATTATTCATATCCTGACACAGGTGTACCACCAGTGGTTGTCAATAAAGTTTTGACTCACAGATCCAGACTGGGATCCTTGTAAATTGACCCCTTTCTGTTATCTAATCACCTTTATTCAGCTACCACTGTGCCTTTAAGAGTGGTCTAGTCAATAAAGTTTTTGTATTCAAGAACTTCCTGAGATATCCCCACACTGGGTTTGTTTTTGTAATTACCAAGCCAGATTTCTGGTTGCCTTTTTTATGATTTACGTTTTGCCTTGCATGATTGTTTTCATGAGGTTTGGCTCACATTTCGACACTTGAGCCCCCCTCTGGTAGCTAATCACTTGTTTTAGGTATACTGTGCCTTTAAGAGTGGTCTAGTCGATAAAGTTTTTGTATTCAAGAACTTCCTGAGATATCCCCACACTGGGTTTGCCTTTGTAATTACCAAGCCAGATTTCTGGTTGCCTTTTTTATGATTTACGTTTTGCCTTGCATGATTGTTTTCGTGAGGTTTGGCTCACACTTCGACACTTGAGCCCCCTCTGGTAGCTTATCACTTGTTTTAGGTATACTGTACCTTTAAGAGTGGTTTTGTCGATAAAGTTTTTACATTCAAGAGCTCTCTCATATGTCCCCAAACTGGGTCTGTCTCCCCTTTTGTTGCCTAGCCTCTTCTGATTGACCTTTCTATCTTCTGCCTTGCAGTATTGTGTCATGAGGTTTGGCCCATACTTTTAATCGGCTGACTTTTCCACATTATGGGTTACAGTACTCCTTAGTCCACATCACGGAGGATTTCTTCAGTCTCTATTATCCACCACATCGAGGAGGGCGGAGCTACATTCTGTGTTGAGACTTCATAACTGGGCATGCCTCTGTTCCTGGCGTCCCTTCCAAGGCGCACATTTGCCAATCCTGAGGAAAATATCCCACAGTTATGGCGTTCATTTATTCATTTTTTTACCAAGTTGTCAGACTCATTTGTGCTTACAACCTTTGAGCTCACAAACTCTACGGAGCCGTGCCCTCATTAACGTTCCTTTAAGCTGTATTCTAGCATTTGCTAGACACACTGGTGCTCGCAACCCCTTTGACAACCCGGGAGCTCACAAACTCTAAGGAGCCCTGCACACACAAACTCTCGGTTGTATAGCGAAGCCTTTCCCCCCTCTCGCCTTTCATGTTACTTCGGCTTGCATTCACAATCTAAGTCTATGTCCCCTTCTGGGTAGACGTCATTGCGTAGCTGTAATACTTGGTATCGGGCGTTGTGCTCCGACCTCATTTCATCTCACTACTGCTGAGCATGAGCTTTGTATATCAGGCGTTTTGTCCCGACCGGGTTTGGTTGCTTATTTATTTATACTGCTTCTGCCTTACCGGACCTCACCGGGAAATCCACAGTGATCTTTCCTATCTGCTCCTCACAGTGAATACCAAACTTAGCAGAGATTATAAAATACCCGCTTACTCTTCTTGGTACTCCGCGTTACCAAGCCTATCGCCTGCCAGCCCCCAACAGATTATCACCTCTACCATGGTGATGGTTGTGCTGGTGTGTTCACTACTCATCATCTTCTTGAGTTGACAGTTGTGTTTTCTCTGGGAATGTATTGTACTGCAGCAGCTACTTGCTGGTGTCCTTTGGGATAAGCACACTTTACAATTTGAAGTAGGGGCCCTGTGCTCATAGTGGCTCTGTATAAGTAGCATTCACGCCCCTGCCAATCAGTGTCATTACCCCTCTTACTATAAGGCTGACATCTTGTCTGTAGTGTTATGATACATTTTCTTAAACCAACGATTATTTTCCACTCAAGATCCACAGCAGAGGATGGGTGAATGGTAGGGTTCATGCCATTCACATCCCATCTCCCAATGCTGTGGTCAAACACATTCTTGTTACAATAAGGTTTCCAGTAGCTTATTTTATCTGTTTTAGTAACTGTGTTCAAAATCTGGTCAACTGTGTGTTTGTGTATTTACATTTCTATGACTGAACTTTACAGTCAACTTGTATTCCCCATTTTCCTTCTGTAGGAACTGGACGCCATCTCAAGTGTGTGTGCGGAGGTTAAGGTGCCATAAGCTCACCCAATAATGCGGGTAAACATTTTGAATAGCCATTTGCATATTGTAGTAGACCACATCTGCATTTCTTTAAGCATGTACATGTGGTGTTTCATAAGGGAGTGTGTGGTGATATGTGCCATACAATGTCATTCTAACACCTTGTCTCTTTTCAGGGAAGATGCTGACCAGCAACTAATTTGAGTGGTTAATGTACCCGAAAGCTGGTTGTATGCCTTTCTTACCACCTACTCAGTTTGGTATGCGTGGTTGTTTTTACTTCACTTGTTCACATCTTGGTCCTGAAGAAAGCCGATACACCTCTACGGAGGGTGCTTGGCTGAAACATGTCGATCACTAAACTATGACGGGTTGAATTCTCCTGCCATTGTTCTACTCTTTTAATCCTGACCTCTGGGTGTCCCCTTTGACATACCAGAGAGTTAGTTTTAGCTCACTTTGGCTTTTCACTTCACTCCCTCCACACCCTGCTCATCTCAAGGGTTTAGGATACCTCTGCGCTATATTCAAAACATCCCTGAGCTCCTCCCTCTCAGAGAGGGGGTTGTAGCACACACTGCAACTAGGTTTGCAAGGCGAGGGGGTTACCCTGTGATTAGGCATGCCACCTACAGGTGGGTGAGGGAAACCGTCCTTTAAAAGGGACTCCGCCGCACTCCTTCCGATTTCCAGACCCAGGGGCTCATCTTTGTGTTTTTTGATTACTTAAATTGTGTCATCACTCCTCAACTTTTAAAAAAATGTTCTGTCTCTTTAAAACCCTTGCCCCCAATACACGCTTAGCTCAGTGTACTTAGCAACCCAGTGGAACCAGTAGGTCACATTCTAGAAGGGACATGCTGTTTCCAAATAAGATACAGCAGGTGTGCTTTACTCTACAGATTCAAAAGCATATCTATGTCTGTATTACATTTCTTCTTTTTAGCAACAGCCAATAATAAGACTTCTTGCTAAGACATCCAACACACTACCTAATTTTGTACACTTTCATGCTGACAGCATTCAATGAAATATATATATTTTTTAAACACCTCCATTTTAACTACTTTTTCTTTGGAAAACGACCTCATTCAGCTCCAGTCTTCTCCTGAGTACTATTGCTCCGTCACTTCAAAATATTGATTGTAGGCCACAGCTATATTTACTGGGCTAAAGAGGCTGCAAAAACAAGAGGTATTGACAGGGACCTGGGTTTACCAAATGTGGATATTACTTGGTTTGGCCAGAGAGGGTTAAAGTTTCATCAGTTGCTGGCTTTGGATCCATTGTGGATTCCCAAGCTCCTCACCACATGATTGTGCACTATGGTGGCAATGACCGAGGCACATTGACTGGGGTAGGGCTGGAAATCTTAAAGAAAGAAACCTTTGCAGAACTGATGGTGCTTTTCCCTCACACTGTCTTGGTGTACTCTAATATATGACAAAGACAGAAATGGAAGTGGTCAAATCAATTCTGTCCACAGATTGACAAAGCCAGGAAACATGTTAATAAACAGTTTCTGCATTCCTCAGAGACCATCACATGGGCTGTATCTATAACAACGATCTGCGTTTTGACATGCATGAAATTTATAGAAATGATGGAGTGCACTTTACCGATGAAGGCGACAGAGTGTTTCTAAGCAACGTGAAACTCTGCATACGGTCTTATGTGTAGCAGCCAAATACATACAACCTACACAACGGCTATTGTCAGAGCCACTCTAGTACCCAAAATATTGTGAAGTTTTTTTCTAAAGAGTTTTTTTCCCTTTAGTTTTTGGGGATTTTTGAGACAATGTCACGATTCAGGTCAGACAAGCCATGAAAACGGAAATCAAAAGCAGACATTCAATGACTACCAACACATCCAAAAATAATATGTAAAAAAAATGCATTCTGAACATTGCACTACACATATTACTATATACATAATTCTTTCAAAGCATGTTTAAATTCATATTTTCTTTAAAAACCATCTTTAAGACCTATTTTCCATTTTTGCAGTTATTTGGGGCATCGCGACGTTGCCGTAAACCACGCAATCGCGCCTTTTCCATAAAGTGAAAACACATTTATGCACACATATTACAGTATTTTACACACTAGAGGTTTATTACTGTACATTTGAAGCTCATGTTTTTCTAGTGTTTTTCTAGAACAACTACCTCTAAAACCTTTTTCTGTTTTTGCGGTGGGGCTGGAGATCATGATGACGTTGGTCATCGCGATCCCCACGGTTACTTCGCAAAAGTGGAAAGCGAAAGCAAGAATTCAATAGCCACCACCACATTCAAAAATTATGACTATATAATTAATTCTAACCATCACAGAAGATCACTCACTATATAAATAACTCTATAAAAACTTTTATCAAAATCACAATATCTCTATAAAAATGTGTATTAATGATTCACTGATATATATTTTTTATTTCCACCAATATTCACGACGACATTGATAGATGCGGTATCCCCGCGATGGTCCATGGGGAACCGCGTTAGCAGTTGCGGCGTCGTCGCGAATCTCACACGCAATTAAAAATCACTAACACCCCCATTTCTCAGTAGAGGTACTCTGACCCCTTATGTTAGCTGTTTGAGAAATTTTTAGCCTTGGGAACCATTCCCGAGTAAGAAAATGGCAGCCACAACTTCCTGTTCAGGTTTTGTCCAGCCAATCAGAGCATTCCCGTTGGCACGTGCATTCGCGAGTAATCACGAAACCACAACCAAATATCTGCGACCAGAGATATCACTATAATTTTCGGCATAAATTTTTCAAAAACCATATAAGCAAAAGGCACTTCCTTGAACTGACATCTACCTCCCTGCCAAATTTGGTATAAGTCCATTAAGCGGTTTCGGGCTGTAGGTGTGGCTAAAGGTTCCTATGGGAATTAACATTATAAAGGCAACCTTATTTCACACCCCAAATTCTCAGTCCCCACTAAACGGATCACCCCCAAACTTTCCAGGACAGCCTGAATCTACCTTGATACTTTTTTGGGAATATATTTCATGAAGATTGGTCAAACTACGCCAAAGTTATAGGCAAATCAAAAATGCTTTTCCAATGGAAACTAGGTCCTAACTATACCTATCAATCAATCAATCAATCACGGCATTTATAGAGCGCGCTACTCACCCGGGAGGGTCTCAAGGCGCTGGGGGAGGGGGTAAGTTACTGCTCGAACAGCCAGGTCTTGAGCTGCTTCCTGAAGGAGAGATGGTCCTGGGTTCGCCGAAGGTGAGTGGGGAGGGAGTTCCAGGTCTTGGCTGCCAGGTAGGAGAAGGATCTTCCTCCGGCGGTGGCTCTGCGGATGCGTGGTACGGTGGCGAGGGCGTGGCTGGTTGATCGTAGCTGGCGGGTGGGCGTGTAGAAGGCCACCAGTCGGTTATGTATATTTATATTTTTGAGATGTCATCAGTGGTATCATCAGTGATGTTACTGACCATGTCATGAGTGATGTAATATGTGAGGTCATAAGCAGTGCATTGCAGGATTGCAAGCTATAGTTAGCTCAGGTAACTTAACTACTGAATTTCTATTGTTTTGTATGAGTGACATCTGAGCCTAACTATAACATCCCTCTAACCTTTGTTTTTTCACTGAATTTCTAAGATTTATTTAATTCTATTTCCTAACTGTAACGTTACTGTAACCTTTGGTTTTTTCCAGTGAATTTCTAAGGTTTTTCAAATTCTATTTCCTAACTATAATGTCCCTGTAACCTCTGTTTTTCTTAAGTGAATTTCTATGTTTTTTTAACTAGAAGTCACATTTGGAGAGTGGTGGAGTAAGTGGGCAGGGCCTCCGACCAGCTCTTAGAAATCCTGCTGTGTCAGATTTACTGGAGGTAACAGGAGGGGTTCTTGGCCCCTAAAGACCATCAACATCAAAGGGGACTTATTCCCCCAACTAGTAGTGTGGCAGAAAGCACATTTGCAGAGTGGTGGAGAAAGGGGCTTGGGCCTCCTACCAGTTCACAGCAATCCCAGTGTGTGAGACTTACTAGAGGTAACAGGAGGGGTTCTTGGCCCCCAAGGACCCTCAGAATCCATGGGGACTTCATCCCCAAACTAGCAGTGATCAAGAGGGTACGTTTGTAGAGTGGGGAAGAAAAGTACGGAGACAGCTCTACTGGAAATTTCGGAAACAATAAAAAGTACACTCGATAGAGGAGGTAAAGCTGTACTGATACTATTAGACCTCTCCGCTGCTTTTGATATCGTGCCCCATGATTTACTCCTGCACAGACTCCAGGCCTGTGGTATTGGAGGCACGGTACTTCAGTGGTTTACTTCATTTTTGGAAGACTGCCAGCAAACAGTATGGGCCCCTCCCTTGTCGGCCCTCATCCCCTCCATGAAAGTAGGAGTCCCACAGGGATCTATTCTGAGCCCGTCCCTGTTTAATGTGAACATGGCTCCTCTGGCACTTCTGGCAGAGGAATGCGGCGCCAAAGTAATATCCTACGCCGACGACACTCAGCTGCTGTTCACGTGTGAGAAAGACAGTATGCTGAGAGGAAGCGAGATAAATGCTTGCCTGTCAAAGGTGTTTGCCTGGTTCAGACAGAGCCAGTTGATGTGTAATTCTGAAAAATCAGAAATCATTTTTTTCGGGCATAAGCCGGACGAGGAATGGCGCCAGTGGTGGCCTCATATGCAAAAGAAACAATTGATGGACGGAATGCTGGACAATGCAAACATTCACCCCCAGTCACAAGGATCTGGGTTTAATCCATCATTCTTTTGCTCACCACACCACCCCAGTTTGGACCCAGCCATATGCAAATCAGTCTTGACCCTGCTCCTTGTGGGAACAGTCCAGCCCGAACTGCCAAGCCAGGTCCTCCCTGGACTGGAAACAAGCATCCTGGGACCGGTTTCAGGGCATCACCCTTCTTCAGCCAGGCTAGCTTGAATCCAGTGGTGTGGTGAGCACGGGACCCACGTCTGGGCATACCCTTCCCACTTAGGGCAACATATGCAAAAGAAAAATTGATGGACGGAATGCTGGACAATGCAAACATTCACCCCCAGTCACAAGGATCTGGGTTTAATCTATCATTCTTTTGCTCACCACACCACCCCAGTTTGGACCCAGCCATATGCAAATCAGTCTTGACCCTGCTCCTTGTGGGAACAGTCCAGCCCGAACTGCCAAGCCAGGTCCTCCCTGGACCGGAAACAAGCATCCTGGGACCGGTTTCAGGGCATCACCCTTCTTCAGCCAGGCTAGCTTGAATCCAGTGGTGTGGTGAGCACGGGACCCACGTCTGGGCATACCCTTCCCACTTAGGGCAACATATGCAAAAGAAACAATTGATGGACGGAATGCTGGACAATGCAAACATTCACCCCCAGTCACAAGGATCTGGGTTTAATCCATCATTCTTTTGCTCACCACACCACCCCAGTTTGGACCCAGCCATATGCAAATCAGTCTTGACCCTGCTCCTTGTGGGAACAGTCCAGTCCGAACTGCCAAGCCAGGTCCTCCCTGGACCGGAAACAAGCATCCTGGGACCGGTTTCAGGGCATCACCCTTCTTCAGCCAGGCTAGCTTGAATCCAGTGGTGTGGTGAGCACGGGACCCACATCTGGGCATACCCTTCCCACTTAGGGCAACATATGCAAAAGAAACAATTGATGGACGGAATGGTGGACAATGCAAACATTCACCCCCAGTCACAAGGATCTGGGTTTAATCCATCATTCTTTTGCTCACCACACCACCCCAGTTTGGACCCAGCATATGTCCCCCCAGTCAGCTCAGTCACCACTGTCAAAAATCTTGGAGTAAAACTGGACGCGGACATGTCCATGAAGTCTCAGGTCCAAACTGTGGCCGGGACTTGCTTCGGACTACTTAAAATGTTGAAGAATTTTCTTCCTCTCTTACCAGTTCCTCACAGGAAAACTGTAATCCAGGCCTTAATCACATCCAGGCTGCATTACGTCAATGTTCTGTACTTAGGCCTCCCAGATTATCTATTAGGCCGCCTGCAGGTGGTGCAAAACGCTGCGGCACGTGCTATACTTATTGTAGGCCTGAGGACACACATGACCCCTCACCTGATATCCTTGCACTGGCTCCCAGTGCGAAAGAGGATACACTGTAAAGCCCTAGTCCTGGCCTTTAAGGCTTTTCACAAAATAGGGGCCCCCTACATCAGGAACAGAATTCAACATTATGCTCCTCTTAGAACCCTGAGATCCTCTATCCAGCGGCTGTCGACGGTGCCAAAAGTCTCTCGCTCTCGCATGGGGGGCTGCTCCTTTCAGGTAGTGGCCTCACAGCTTTGGAACAGCCTGCCGCTTTCCTTAAGACAGGTACAGGATCTCCTTAGTTTTAGGAGAAATCTAAAAACCTGGTTTTTCCAACTTCAGTAGAGCTCTTCATGTCGGTCTGTATTTCTGTCTCGGGGTCCTTCTTAGCGCCGGGACACTCTGTGGAGTAGCCGTGCGCTTTACAAGTGCCAAGTAACATAACATAACAAAAGGGCATTGCCTCCAAAGACCTGTCATCAATCCCACAGTGTGGGACTAACTGGAGGTAAGTGGAGGGGTAGTTGGCCCCCAAGGACCCTCAGGAGTCAAGGGGACTCCATCCCCCAACTAGTAATGCACCATGCGGCACGTTTGTGGAGGGTCGGTCAACAGGGGCAGGGCCTCCTCGATTTGACAGGCTGGCTTTTTCAATAAATGTATTTTGTTTTATTAGGGGAAGAACCCCATCCTCCGGCGCCAGGCCTTTTTGGAATTGTAGGGGGGTGGCGCAGCCCCCCTCCCAGGCCTATTCCAGGACTGAGGTCCCCTTCCCCCAGGGCCCAGCCTTTTTTAAATTTATTTTTCATCATTTATGGGCCCGGCCTACATCTAATAGGGGATGGGGCTGCACAGCCCCCCTCCCTGGGCCAATTTAGGCTACAGGGACCCCATCCCCCGTGGTCCACCCTTTTTAGGTTTCACCTGCACAGTGCTTGCATTGTGTTTGTAAAATCTATTGTATTTAATATAAAACTTAAAAGGGACTTACATCCTGCTGCCTTGCTTTCTTTGCTTTTCATTGGTTCCTGTACTTTCTACTTACTTTTCTTCCAATTCTATTGGCTGTAGCATACTGTTTCCTGTTGTTCCTCATGTTTTTTCGAGTGCTTCTCCTACCAGTTTCCCGGCGAACAAATACTGCTTCTATCCACTTTTGGGGAACAATTTTTTTAAGGTTTTGCATGCACAGTGTTTGTTGTGGGTTCTTCTCCCTCATGGCTGCTTCCTCTGTCGTCAGCTTGCTCTTGTTTTCTTGACCACCTTCGCCATGTTGTTTGTTGCTTGTTTTCTTCCGGTACTCTCAAGCATTCCTTTATTGACTCATGTGTTACTCCATACTACCTGTCCCTCCTCCTTTCCCTCTCTACTGCATCTCTGAGCACCACTCTGTAAACATGAGATGAAAGCCACTGGTATTGTCACTGGTAATTCGTGAACGTCAACTGTCTTAAAGCGCACACAATAGTGGCAATTGTAGGCAATGGTGTGCAAATCACCATTAAAAATTTGATTTAGGGATCGCCTCTTGCCAGCAAACGTCAGCATGATGACTTGGTGCACTAGAAACGGCACTATGTAACGCCTTTGTGTAATTAACCTGATGTGCGAATCCCCGCTAATGACTCACAGACAGCACTTCTTACCAGTAAGATGGCTTTGGAAATGGAATTGAAAGAATGCCGATAAAACAGCTGCACGTCTAGTGTTTTGCTGCACACTTAGATAGTACAGTCTCAGAAACTCTGAGAGCTCCAGGTGCTATAGCCACCTCACGTCGCTCCTTTGAGCCCTGACACTAAGGACCCGATTACGATGGCGGTCGGAAAAGCACTCTGATTGCCGTGGTAGCGGAAATTAACCGTCGGCATGTACCGCGGGAAAATCGGCGGTCAGATTAGGATGAACCACCAGAAAAATTCGACCGCGGCGGTCGGATTCCATGAAAGACCGCCGGGAGCGTGCGGAGCAGGTAAACATCCATCTGCGGTGGTCAGTCCTGCAGCGGAAACACCCAAAACCGCCGCATGGCCAGCGGAGTGACCGCATGTTAAATTAGGATACTATTGCGGTGATAAGGGGAACGATCAGCTTTTTCCAACCGCCGCGATCACAACCATTAGTGAATGGGAGAGCTGGTGGAAGGGCTGTTGCATTCCGACCGCCGCGATCGCATGCACTGATGAATGGGAGAGCCGGCGGGAGAGCGGTTGTATACCCACCGCCGCGCTCGCTCCGGAACAGCAATGGCGGATGACAAAAAAACACACAACAAGGCTACCAAGTGTGGCTATTAACCTGGCTCAGCCTCCAAAAACACCTAACACACCCCAATGACACATCCCCATGGCAACAAAAAAATACAAAACCCAGGTCAACCCACACAACACACCTGACAGGAATACACCATTTTGACCCACCCACATAGCTGAGTATAAAACCAGCCCCTTCCCTGACCAGAATCCTTTGCACTATTCCACTACTGAAGGGCCCAACCCCACAGCACAAAGGATAGCAAATCTGCACACATCACACCATCACAACAACACACACACCGCATACATCACCACCACCACCTTCACACCTGCACCTTTAACCCATTTGCACATCACACACCATGTCACAGAAGAAAATGCCCAAATTCACTGACAATGAGTTGTCAGTGATGGTAGATGAGGTAATCAGAGTAGAACCACATTTGTTTGGAAACCTGGTCCAACAGACACCATTAGCCACCAGAATGCAAATGTGGGCAAGGATAGTCAGCAGGGTCAATGCAGTATGGACCGTCCCGCGCACCAAGAAGGAGATCATGAAGCGGTGGCATGACCTTAAGAGCAAGGTGAAAGAGAAAAACAACAAGAACCGTGAGCTGGCTCAGAGGACTGGCGGTGGCCCTCCCATTCCACTAAGAGCATTCATGGTATGGGAGGAGAAGGTGCTTGGCATACTGCATCCAGAGAGTCTCACAGGAATACCCGGGGGAGTGGAGGCTGGTAAGTACCAACAAATGTCTACCATCACACTGCTATGTACTGTCTTGCACAACTACAAAGCTACACCTCCTAGGTCAAAATGCATGCATGTGCACCACACTCTCCCCAACACATGTCTCACAGTTCCAACATCAACTCCCTCTGATTCACCCCAAAGGTAGCTAGCAATATTACCATGGGGGCAGGTGTATAGGCAGCCAGCACTACAACTCCCACCATGCCCCCTTGTCCCAAAGCTCACCAGGATGGAGCACTCCCCCCACCCCACCCAGAAGCATGTGTCAGCCATTGCATTGCCCACCATCACCTAACAGGTAGGTATCCATCTTTACAGGGAGGGGGTGGTTGTGTTTGTGAAGCCTGCACTACAACTCCCACCAGGCCCCCTTGCCCCAAAGCTCACCAGGATGGAGCACTCCCCCCCACCCCACCCCACCCCTCCCAGAAGCAAGTGGCAGAAATTGCATTCCCCTCATCAAACTAACAGGTAGGTAGCCATCTTATGCTCTCTTGTCCCATCCCTGAGCAGGATGGAGCACTCCCCATACCCACAACCATGTGTCAGCCATTGCATTGCCCACCTTCACCTAACAGGTAGGTAGCCATCTTAACAGGGAGGGGGTGGTTGTGTTTGGGAAGCCTGCACTACAACTCCCACCAGGCCCCCTTGTCCCAAAGCTTACCAGGATGGAGCACTCCCCCCACCCCAACCAGAAGCAAGTGGCAGACATTGCATTCCCCTCATCAAACTAACAGGTAGGTAGCCATCTCAACAGGGAGGGGGTGGATGTGTTTGTGAAGCCTGCACTACAACACCCACCAGGCCCCCTTGTCCCACAGCTCACCAGGATGGAGCACTCCCCCCCCCCCACCCAGAAGCAAGTGGCAGACATTGCATTCCCCTCATCAAACTAACAGGTAGGTAGCCATCTTATGCTCTTTTGTCCCACCCCTGAGCAGGATGGAGCACTCCCCACAACCATGTGTCAGCCATTGCATTGCCCACCTTCACACAACAGATAGGTAGCCATCTTAACAGGGAGGGGGTGGTTGTGTTTGGGAAGCCTGCATTACAACTCCCACCAGGCCCCCTTGTCCCAAAGCTCACCAGGATGGAATACTCCCCCCTCCCCCCCCTGGAGCAAGTGGCAGCCACCACATTCCCCTCATCAAACTAACAGGTAGGTAGCCATCTCAACAGGGAGGGGGTGGTGGTGTTTGGGAAGCCTGCACTACAACTCCCACCTGGCCCCCTTGTCCCACAGCTCACCAGGATGGAGCACTGCCCCCCCGGAGCAAGTGGCAGCCATTACATCCCCCTCATCAAACTAACAGGTAGGTAGCCATCTTATGCTCCCTTGTCCCACCCCTGAGCAGAATGGAGCACTCCCCACAACCATGTGTCAGCCATTGCATTGCCCACCTTCACTCAACAGATAGGTAGCCATCTTAACAGGGAGGGGGTGGTTGTGTTTGGGAAGCCTGCATTACAACTCCCACCAGGCCCCCTTGTCCCAAAGCTCACCAGGATGGAATACTCCCCCCTCCCCCCCTCCTGGAGCAAGTGGCAGCCACCACATTCCCCTCATCAAACTAACAGGTAGGTAGCCATCTCAACATGGAGGGGGTGGTTGTGTTTGGGAAGCCTGCACTACAACTCCCACCAGCCCCCCTTGTCCCAAAGCTCACCAGGATGGAGCATTCCCCCCACCCCCCCTGGAGCAAGTGGCAGACATTGCATTCCCCTCATCAAACTAACAGGTAGGTAGCCATCTTATGCTCTCTTGTCCCACCCCTGAGCAGGATGGAGCACTCCCCACAACCATGTGTCAGCCATTGCATTGCCCACCTTCACCCAACAGGTAGGTAGCCATCTTAACAGGGAGGGGGTGGCTGTGTTTGGGAATCCTGCACTACAACTCCCACCAGGCCCCCTTGTCCCAGAGCTCACCAGGATGGAGCACTCCCCACAATCACATCCATGTGGCAGCAATTCCGCTCAATTGTGTCACAGTACAGGTAGGTAGACAGTGCATGCACCCTGCCAATCCTCTCAAAAAGCATGGAGCCATATGACCACACCACCCCTCACATGTCACCCAACATGGCATTCATCCAATAGTCACTTCCTGTGTACAGACAGCCAAGCATATGTAACTGTCACAGAAATGTAACTTTAAGCAAGCAAGTCACATTGTGAAGAAATTCAGGGGACAATCATGTCCAGCACTGAATGCTATGTGTAAGTGCCATGGTGGCAGAGCATGAAGGCCCATATGAACACAAAACATGCATGGTCAGTTGTTTAAAGAAAGTAAAGTACATGATATTACAAAGGTATGCAGAAGATTACAATGGCTAGTTCTTGCTCAGATGTAACGTCTTCATTGCAGAGCAAACCAAAAAGACAAATCACATAAAGTTGATGGGCTGCAAGTCGGTAGATGATGACATGTTCTTGTAATCACACAATCTGTACGTGGAACATGGTATCTATTTACATGTCACACCATGGACAAGTTTATGTATGTACCTACACATCATGGCATGATGTGCAGTACCTTGCAGCCATACAAAGTGAAAACAATGTAAACTGTGTGGTGTAATACATGTAACATCCAAACATCTAACACCATGCTTGTGGGGTGAACTTTAATGACCATTTCACCTCTGTTCAACAGGAGATCAACAACTGACTGCTGCAGAAGACAGCACCAACCTGCAGAGACAGTCTCCACACTCGGAACATGGACTCTCGGATGCAGACTCCATAAGTTTCTCGGATGAGGAGCACTGACCTGGCCCGTCCGGACTGCCAGGGTGCACCACGTCCCAGGCCCCCACTGTCCCCACCACCATCACCTCAGAAACAACTACCACACTGACCCCTGCTGCAACGACCTGTGCGGCCTCAACCACCACCACCACTGCCTGCAACACTGCCCTGCCTCAGTGGTTACCAACACCATCACACAATCAGAGGAGGGCAGGGAGAGATGCGGGTGCGTCGAGTGGCAACGCCACAGGTCCGGGACAGCAGGGCAGGTGGGAGGGAAACTGGGGGACAAAATCGAGAGGACACTGGGACCGAAGCCCTGGCCAACATCGCCAGAGTCCTTGGGGCCTACGAACAAGCCCATGAACACACAGGCCAGGCTCTGGAAGAATCGCGTGAGCTCCACCTGCTGCTGAGGTCCATAGACACGCGTATGGGCCAAATCGTGGACCTCTTGGGCCAGCTTGTGGGTGTTCTGAGGGACAGACCTGTGGCCCAAACTACGGCTCAACCCCCCTCCAGTGGCCCGCAGGATGATCCCCCCACCAGCCCAGCTGCGGCCACAGAGAGGGGTGAGCAGACACAGGATGACTCCTCAGACACAGCTGATCCCGCAGCAGGAGCCCACCCTGGAAAACGCAAGAGGGGCCTTCCGAGAAACACCACAGGAGGATCACGTGGCAAAGCACCAGCGAAACGCAAGTCAAAGAGACAGCCATGATAGCACCTCTGTACACCTTGACATTGACTTTGTTGACTATCCTTACCCACACTGCCATGTTGATGGCAGGTGTCTGTTGGACTGTGTCACCTCATCAATGTGGTGACTACTCTATTGTCTTGTTTGCCATCACTGACAACTCATTGATTCACTTAGCACCATTTCTTGAAACATCACTTGTCTGTCACAACCACTCAATGTAAATAAACACTCTTTACACACCTATGTCTTTGTGTCAGCTCCATGTTTATCACAATATGTACAATGTTGACTCAGAACACAATGTACCAGAAGCTCAGATCGTGACGAGGCATTGAGAGTCTGAAGGGACCTAGAGAGACACAAGAGAACAACATTTACTCGTCAGGTGTTGGCATCACAGCCAGTACACAACACTAGTCATCAAGGTACACAAACCAGCACACATCACAAGGAGAAACAATCTCTACATAGACATCATGTAGCTGGTCAAGATTACACTGTGCCACAAACATCAGCCATCAGCACAGAGCCAACAACAGGCAGCAGTCAAAAAGCTCCTCTCGGCCTCATTACCACCATCAAAGACAGCAGACAATGGCACTGTTGTACAATGTTACTCACACTCAAGGGAAGTAGCGGTTGATGATCTGTTGGCGCAGGTCAACACCTTCCTCCTCTCCACTATCCTCGTCACTGGAAATGTGTGGGCTTGCAGGGGGGGGCATCTGCGGCGCATCATTGTCCAGGAGCAGGGGGATCTCCTTGCGCAAGGCCAGGTTGTGGAGCATGCAGCAAGCAACAATTATCTGGCATACCTTTTGGGGAGAGTACATCAATGCACCTCCGGTCCTGTCCAGGCACCGAAACCGAAACTTCAGAAGCCCAAAAGTACGCTCCACCACACGACGTGTCCTCCCATGTGCCTCATTGTAGCTGACTTCACCCGGGGTCCTGGGATTCTGCAGTGGGCTCAGCAACCAAGGCCGGTTGGGATATGCAGAGTCACCTAGGTGTCAGATACACAGAAATGTTTTGTAATATGACTGTAGCTGCGGACAGCATGTCACACATACAGCACAATACTTGACTCAGATAACTCACCTACAAGCCACGCACGGTCAGGATGCAGATTTGCCATCATCTGTGGTACGATTAACCCTGGGCATAATACTTTGCTACGCTCACGAAGCATGCAAAGTTTGTGCTACTACGCACTACGCAAATTGCACGTAGCAGAGTGAATAACTGTGCTAATAAATGTAGCGTAGCAGGAGTATAATAAACTCCTTCAAATGCTTTGATAAAGCAATTTTTTATGCTAAAAAGCATATAACCAATTCACAAAAATGAATTTTGACAATAAAATATCAAGCAATGACCAGGGGAGGACCAAGCAGATGCCTTGAACACAAAAAGCATATCATGTGAACGATTCAATGGTGGTCCCTTCCTCCTAGGACCACCCCAAGCACAGTTATGGGCAAAAATACAATCCCAACTAAAGGCCCTGCAAAGCATTATGGGACGAGATTAGCAGTGGGCAGTGAATATTATAGTGTCCAATATCAAAATAATTCTACAAAGAGCTGCAGTTCAACTAGTCGTTACTAGGTGTCGTCCCTCACGAGTCAAATGCAAAAGCTTCATGAAAGGTTTTCAATACTTTTGCATTTCACTCTTGAGGGACGACACCTAGTAACGACTAGCTGAACTGCAGCTCTTTGTAGAATTATTTTGATATTGACACTATAATATTCACTGCCCACTGCTAATCTCGTCCCATAATGCTTTGCAGGGCCTTTGGTTGGGATTGTATTTTTGCCAATAACTGTGCTTGGGGTGGTCCTAAGAGGATGGGACCACCACCTAATCATTCAATAAGATGTGCTTTTTGTTTTCAAGACATCTGCTTGGTTCTCTCCCTAAGTTAGCGAGGATACCAAAATCATCACCTCTCTCACTGCTTGTTAACTTTTTGTTTTCAATTTAGTGAAATGACTATATGCAATTTTAGCATATAAAGACAGAGATATTTATTTTATCTTAACTTGCACTGTACAAGTTTGATTTTGGTAATTATTGTACAGTGCAGCACACAGCTACGCACTACGCAATTTGCATAGCTACGCCCAGGCTTAATAATAAACTCCTTCAAATGCTTTGATAAAGCAATTTTTTATGCTAAAAAGCATATAACCAATTCACAAAAATGAATTTTGACAATAAAATATTAAGCAATGAGAGAGGTGATGATTTTGGAGTCCCCCTAACCTAGGGGAGGACCAAGCAGATGCCTTAAACACAAAAAGCATATCATGTGAACGATTCAATGGTGGTCCCTTCCTCCTAGGACCACCCCAAGCACAGTTATGGGCAAAAATACAATCCTAACCAAAGGCCCTGCAAAGCATTATGGGACGAGATTAGCAGTGGGCAGTGAATATTATAGTGTCCAATATCAAAATAATTCTACAAAGAGCTGCAGTTCAACTAGTCGTTACTAGGTGTCGTCCCTCACGAGTCAAATGCAAAAGCTTCATGAAAGGTTTTCAATACTTTTGCATTTCACTCTTGAGGGACGACACCTAGTAACGACTAGTTGAACTGCAGCTCTTTGTAGAATTATTTTGATATTGGACACTATAATATTCACTGCCCACTGCTAATCTCGTCCCATAATGCTTTGCAGGGCCTTTGGTTGGGATTGTATTTTTGCCCATAACTGTGCTTGGGGTGGTCCTAGGAGGAATCGTTCAATAAGATGTGCTTTTTGTTTTCAAGACATCTGCTTGGTTGTTGGTTCTCTCCCTAAGTTAGTGAGGATACCAAAATCATCACCTCTCTCACTGCTTGTTAACTTTTTGTTTTCACTTTAGTGAAATGACTATATGCATTTTTAGCATATAAAGACAGAGATATTTATTTTATCTTAACTTGCACTGTACAAGTTTGCTTTTGGTAATTATTGTACAGTGCAGTCAAGCACACAGCTACGCAATTTGCATAGCTACGTGTAGTTGAAGCTGTACTTCACGTAGCTACGTGAAGTGCTACTACGCAAACTACGCCCGGGCTTAGGTACGATGCTGTTACGCATGATGTAGGAGTCATGGGCTGAGCCAGGGACTCTGGCACAGACATGTGAAATGATCATATCTGCCTGGCATCCAATCTGCACATTAATGGAATGGAAATGCTTCCTATTCCTGTAGATGTGCTCACGTGCCTGTGGCGGAACCAGGCAAACATGGGTGCAGTCAATGGCACCAACAACATTAGGGATGTGGGCAAGGGCAAAAAAATCACCCTTCACAGCTGCCAAATCCTGTCTTCGTGGAAAATGGATGTAGGTGTCCTTGTATACCATCATAGCGGACAGGACATCCTGTAGCACCATGCTGAACATTGCCTGAGACATCCCACCTGCGCTGGCCACCTTGTACTGGAACGAGCCAGTTGCAAAGAAATGCAGGGCCGCCATCACCTTACATGTTGGTGACACAGCAGTTGGATATGTCCTGCGAGGCCTCAGATGGGGCTCCAACTGAGCACATAGGTCTTGGAGGGTTTGCCATCACACAACAGATCTGTGTACATGCACAACAACATCATCAGTGACATGTGAGGGACTACATGCCAATGCATGTAATCCAGTGCACTGACATGGCATGTGTAGACATCAGTGAGTTAAATGTCACACTAGCATTCAATTTAACTATCTGGTGGCATGATCCATTGTAAGTGTGGAGTGTTCAATGATGAAAACTGGCCATTGCCATTGCTACAGCATGATGTGTCCATAGGTGCCCTAAGCGTGCACCGCCACCGCAATCACGGTCATTGGCACCAATAGAAAACTGACAAATCGCGGTAGCAACCGCCTGGGCCCCGCGGTGTGACACCGCCAATGCTCATGCCCATTCAGCCAATGCGAATCGCAATCGCGCTAGTGGAATACACTTTTGAAAATCGCGGTAGGTGTGCTCCGCTACTGCGGGCCGGTCATTGGATACAATTGTAAGATGCATGATTGCGGTCGCTACCACAATCATGCATCTTACAATTGTATCCAATGTGTGACACCGCCAATGCCCATGCCCATTCAGCCAATGGGAACCGCAATCGCACTAGTGGAATACACTTTTGAAAATCGCGGTAGGCTTGCTCCGTTACCGCGGGGCCGGTCATTGGATGCAATTGTAAGATGCACGATTGCGGTAGCGACCGCCTGGGCCCCGCGGTGTGACACCGCCAATGCCCATGCAGCCAATGGGAAATGCAATTGCGCTAGTGGAATACACTTTTGAAAATCGTGGTAGGCGGGCACTGCCACAGCGGGGCCAGTCATTGGTTACATTTGAAAAAAGCTGACCTGGAACACCAATTCCAGCAGCTGAGTACCACTGAAACAACCCCAGGGGGCTATATATGTCTGTGAGAGAGCCACACATTTCCACTGCATCCAGACACTGCTGCCTGCCATTCTTCATCCCCAACTGCTGCTGTTCTGTCTCCTGGACCCAGTGATGGCGAGAACTGAGAACATCAGGGCCCGTCCCTTCACCACAGAGGTGCTCCTGATGTAATGGTAAGTGTTTCAGAGTGAAATTTGGAGATTGCAAAGAGTGCTCACATGATGTTGCTCTGCTGTAGTATGTGCCTGTGAGTGCAAGTTTGTGTGATACACTGCCTAGCATGCTGACTTCATGTCAATGGGGTGTGTAGCCTTATTACCACAGATCCATGGCTGCATTGAAGGATGGGAGGGACATGCAGTGCCTATGCAGCCATACAGTAACAGTGCTGGTTTGGAAAGTGGAAGTCAGAACAAACATTGCCTGTGCTAATTAATGTCAGAGTCCATTCGCCTTTCACATGCTCATTTGGGACATTACAAATGTGTTTCATCCAGAGGGTACTGAAGGATGTGTGTACACTTTTCATATTGTCATCATGGATATGTGAGCATTATGCACAAGATTGAAATGCCTGAGGGTGACAATCTTGGTGGAAAATCGCCTATGACACATCAGAGTGATGTACTTCTGAAACATCCTCCTTCCATTGATTTCATGATGTGTACTGAATCGCATTTGTAGGCTCTGTTTGACCTCTCATATTGTACATGCATGTGATTGTTCAGATGGGCCAGGTTTAACCTCAGTGTGAGTCCCCCTGGCCTGCACAGATACTGCTCAATTTGACAGGGACCCATCAGTAAATGGACAGAGTGAGACATATGTGTTGTCTGCCACCCTGTTTCTCAATGAGCTATCTTAGGCCTGATGATTGCACAAGACAGACCTTGTGAGAAGGGTGTGAGAATGTAAGATCATGTCCCTAGATGTGACATCCATGACACAGTGAGCCACTCACAGGCCAAGGACATTGAGGGGTGTGTAGTGTTGGACACAGTGAGTCTACCCCAACACATCATTTCCAACATGATGTATGTCTTGCTCCCTCACATACTGCATCACAGATGAGGGCCTTCTTCACATTGCTTTGTGTGCTGCCATTCTGCATGTGTATGGGATGGCCAGGTCCTGTGTCCATCCTCATACCTAAATGCATTTCAATCCGATTATCTGATGCAAATGTACTACGTGTCATGCTGTAGGGCCTCTGCTCAAGGTTTCTGTACAGCTGTGCTAAGTGTTTGCATGCTCCTGTACTGAGACACAATGGAACATGACCCAGTGTCCCTGAAACTTCCTCTTCTTGTCTCCCATGCCTGCAGCTTAAAGTCCGCCAGCGTAAGGCCTTATGGAGGGCCATTGCACGCAAGGTGCGGGCTCTGGGTGTCTCCAACCGATGGCACACACACTGTCACAAGAGGTGGGATGACATCTGCCGGCTGAGCAAAAACGTGGCAGAGATGACGCTGGGGCTGCTCCCTCAGACTGGAAGGTTGTCGCGCAGGAGCATGACACCACTAATAGCCCGCATCTTGGCTGTGACACAGCCAGAGCTGGATGGACGTTTGAGGGCCCATCAGCAGCAAGTTGGGGGTGCGTATTCTGCGAAGGGTGACTTTGGGTGTGAGTGACTGCATGTATCCCAACCCTGCGCCAGTGTTGGGCTCTGTGATGTTTCTAGTGTGATGCAATGGCTTGTAAGTGGCCTCTGTGTTGAGTGCAGCTGCCATGCATTTTTTCTACATGTACTTTCTCATGTGTTTAAAATAATGGCCCTTGACATTGCAAGATGAGATGTGGCCTCATGCCATCTGCTGCATTATGGGTGTCATAGACATCACCGGGGAGTGAACAGCTGTGTTCCTCATCTTAGTGTGCTTTCGTCGATGTGTGCAGTGCCTGACTTTGAAATTGTGAGAACTACACATCTGACAACAATGTGCAAGGGTCGTTGCGCTTCAAAGCATGGTGGACATCAGTAGCTCATGGCCATAGTATAAGGACATTCTGGAGTCAGTATCTGTGTTGTCCCCTTCAAGTGACTCCGTATGTGACTGTGACAACATGTTGAGATGTACATATATCTCACCTACAGGCACGTAGGTATGCTTACAGGAATCAGTATGTCAGGTAACAAGGAGGCACGGGCCAGCTATTTGGCAGTGTGAACGTCACATGGGTCATTAGTGCCAACTATGCATGTTTCCATGCATCTTCAGACTTTTGCATAAAGCTTGCACATGCAGACTGCACAGGGTGGTGTGTAACATGGGGGTATCATATTCTAGTTTTTTGCTTTGGTTGCATATGATGTTTGTGAGTATGGCACTATACTGAACATACGTCTCTGTCTTTTGCTGCATCTACCGAGGGCACAGAAGGACAGGGGACGGACACCAGTGGTGAGGCATCTGGCAGGACTGCTACACATGAGCTCACTGACACTGATATGACCAGCGCCTCGGAGGGGGACTGGAGTGTCCTGGAAGAATCACGCCCAGAAACACCAACCTCAACATCATCTGACACTAGCGGTGACTCCTCGATGTTGGCGGGCACAGGGAGTGGGAAATCTGCCTCTTCTTCCACCACACATTGTCCTGTGCCCACCCTCCTGGCTACTACCACTAGTGCTGCCCGTTCCTGCAGCAGTAAGAAGGGTAGAGTGTCCTTCCCCCCAGGCACCGCTGCCCCTGCCCTTTTCTCCCCTGCTGCCCTCAGTGTTGAGGCGGTGGACCTTTTGCGCCAGCTGTGTGTGGGTCAGACTACTCTCCTGAATGCCTTCCAGGATCCTGACAGGAAGTTGGCACAGGTAGTTGCCTTCATGGAGGGCATTCATTCTGACGTGGGTGGGCTGCACAGAACTGTCCAGTCTTTGTCCTCCACAGTGACGGCAGCCATTCAGCTGTCACAGGCTCAGAGTCCAGCTCCAGTCCCTTCGGCAACCACCCTGCCTGTGGCAACATCTGATGAGAATGACCACACACCACAGCCCTCAGGCTCCATGTACTCAACACGCAGCACACAACAGCAGCACTCCATGCGGCCCAGAGCACAGACACCACCCCCCAAACCAAAAACAGGCACACAGGAGCGCAAAGGCAAAAGCCCTTCTGGTGACACTCAGGGGCATCAGGCCAAGAAGCAGGCCTCAGGCTCACATGCATCCAAATCACCCCCATCCAAGGACACTCCCGTCCCCAAACCTGCTCCCAAAGGCAAACAAACAGTTGCCCTGCCTGCTGTGAAGATGGTGCCTGCAAAGATTCCGTACAAACAGCTCTCTAAGGCAGATTCACCCACAACCTCAACTCCCACCCACACCCCTGTGAAGCTGGGACAGGAGAGCAATGTGGGGGGTTCACCTGGTCAACAGGGGATGGAGGGGAAAAGGCAAGGCCAGCCCAAGCATAACACCAGATCCAGCAAATCCCCACAGATAGAGCCACCTGCACCTGATGCACCTTTGGTTGAGAATGAGGCTGTTGTGCCCGCCCCACTTCCCACTCCTACCAAGACAATTCTTACCTATCGAATCCCCAAGAAGTGGAAGGGCAGCCCTCCACATTCTCCCTCACACACTGTGTCTCACGGCAGCATGTCTCCACCTCCCCGTGCCACCATGCCACCTGGTCCAAGCAGCCCTCCGGCTCACAAAGCCACTGATGCCTCTTCCTCAGCTGGTCCTCTCTCTCCCAGGTCCAGTCCTCCAACTGGCCCGACAATCAGCCACCTCCCAGTTCAACTGACAGCCAAGTGTGAGGCAAAGTCCCCCTCCCAAACCCATTGCTCCCACAGCAGTGCCTGGACTGCCCATTTGTATCCCCAGAGCTGTGCTGATTCCCATGGCAGTGTACGGTGTTACCCATTCCCTGTGCAGTTCCTCATGCACACATGTACATACTTTGAACTATGGACTGGCCACTGGCCTTGCTCTTTGTCACTTTGGATGCCCATTCCCAGTGCAGGTTCTCATGCACACATGTACATACTTTGAACTATGGACTGGCCACTTGCCTTGCTGTTTGACACTTTGGATGCCCATTCCCTGTGCAGGTTCTCATGCACACATGTACATACTTTGAACTATGGACTGGCCACTGGCCTTGCTGTTTGTCACTTTGGATGCCCATTCCCTGTGCAGCTTCTCAGGCACACATGTACATACTTTGAACTATGGACTGGCCAATGGCCTTGCTGTTTGTCACTTTGGATGCCCATTCCCTGTGCAGGTTCTCATGCACACATGTGCATACTTTGAACTATGGACTGGCCACTGGCCTTGCTGTTTGTCACTTTGGATGCCCATTCCCTGTGCAGGTTCTCATGCACACATGTACATACTTTGAACTATGGACTGGCCAATGGCCTTGCTGTTTGTCACTTTGGATGCCCATTCCCTGTGCAGGTTCTCATGCACACATGTACATACTTTGAACTATGGACTGGCCAATGTCCTTTCTGTTTTCTACTTTTGGTGTCTATCTGAGTAATATGTAATAAAGACAGTTACTCCTGTTGTCTGCTTTGTCTGTGTCCTTGCTAAATAAGAGGTTTTATGTATGGGTATGTTTTCATGTGACACATGCTCTGTATGCCACTTCAACATTGCCAATTGGTTGTTTTACTTTTTCAGAGTTTGGCAGAGGTGACAGGCACTTTAGTTCTTCAAGACTGTGAGGCCTGAGGGTGCAATGGTGGTTGTTTGTGATGATCTACTCTTATCCTAATCACTCTATGGTCAGGTTTGCTACATTGTACACATGTCATGTTATGATGCAATACCACAACAGAGCTGATTTCTATCCACAGGATTACTTGCGGGGTGGCCATGGTCCATCATATCTGTGTGATCTTTCTTGATGTGTGAACAGCAGTGTTGATATGTGTTCATCTTGTGTAGGCCTGTCTTCCTAGTCACACGGGGTACATTTGAATATGTGAACTTCAGTGGTCATACAGTGTGAATGGGCTGTCATTGTCAGTAGTGTTGATGTGTGTGTGCCCCTGCAATGCCAACTGCACACATGTATGATCCAGGTAAGGAGTGCCTGTTTGTTTCAATTGTCTGCCATGTGCTTCAGATTGTGGGCACATGTAGGAGTTGTAGGTTGGGCACTGTGCAGTGTGTTGGTGTGTCCTTGCACTCCTGGGGACACCTACTTGTTGTCACTGCCAGTTGTGAGTATGCAGTGTGTGTGCCTGCCAAGTCTGTGTTGTGTTTTGTTGATCAGCCATGTGTCTTGTTACTGTTTGTGCTCACTGTGCAGACCTGCTCAGCCACACTGACATTATTTGTGAGTTTTCTCATGCAATGCTGTCACTTGACCCATTTTTGGCTCCAGTACGGTATGTGGTATGTGGAGTCATGCCATCCCCTATATGTGCTTCTGATGCCTACACATTGTGAGTAACTCCTCTATGTGTTTGTGTACTGTTCACTCCTCACCTGTCCACTACTGACGTACACACCACTTCAATCTCATGTCTTCCACCCCATGGCTTGCCAGTGTGTGAGCCTCCCCACCACTTCATAGTGTGACACTATGCTGTATGAGGCTGAAAGGTGTACAGGACCAATGTGCCACTCAGGGCAGTTGCCCACATTAGTTATGTGTTGTTTTCTTCAACTGTTTTGCAGTCATGGTTGCTCATGTGCAGTGCATATGTTTGAGCAGCACAGTCCTCTAGTCATGTTGTTTGCCCCTGGGTTTCCCTTAGTTGTGCATCTGTCGGTGATGGTTAAGCTGTATGTTTGTTTGCTGAGGTACTGCTACCCTTCCTGAGTGTGATGTTCTCTGGGTGCTGTGATGATTTGTGTTGTGGGAGTTCATGGTGTGGCACTCAGATATATGTGCTATAGGTTTGGTTGGTGTGCACACAATGCTTGGTGTGCTTGCAGTGCTGTCAGTGTGTGTTGCCTTGTACTTGCCTGGTGTGCATCCCCCTGATGTCCAGCTGAGTTTGCTATGTGATGGATTGGTATGTGCATCTGTTTTTGTTGTGGATGTATGCAGTGTTTGGCCTGTGTTGGCTCTTTCTACTGACAGATGCTATGTGTGTGTGATGTTCTATTTGCATGAGATTGTGTGTGAGTAGTTGTTGCTGTGTGATACATGCAGATGTGTGTTGCAAGTGTAGTGTGCATTACTTGTGTGTCTGGCACATGCATCAAGGTGGATTCTTGTTGATGAGCTTGTTTTGAGTGCACATTGGTGGTTTCTCCTCCTATTTTTGACCTGTCACTTGTCAGGATTGTGCATGTGCATGCTTGTGGTACACTGTGACACCATGTTCACTTGATGATTGGTGTGGTGTCTCAGTCTGTGTCAGCTGATTGTCCCATTGATCCCAGTTATTGTTCATGTTTGTTTTTGGATGATGTGATTCTTGTTTGTGTTGGGCTATGGTGTCTGGGCATTGGCCCTGAGTGACAATGTTGTGTACTCCTGTTCTGTCTGTGGTCACATTGCCTTTCCACTATTTGGCTGCACGTGTCTGGGCTTGTTGGACTTCTGTGGATGTTGTTTGTGAGCTTTGTGTTTGGCTATTGTTTTTGTGCCAGCATTGGCTCAGGCATCCCTGAGTGCGAGTGTGAAATTTGTGGATGCACCACAGGGAGTGTGATTGGTTGTCATTGGACTCACAGGACATCATTTGGACCATTCTGTGTATTTCTCACAGGTGTTGTGTGCTGCAGGTGTGAGGTGGGTAGAGGAGGGGTATGTGTGAAGGTCCTACTTGTGTTTGACAGTCAAGGAGTGTGACAATAAGCCATGTGTGTTGTGCTGATGACATACACATGTCAAGTAAGTGGAGACAGATGTGTGGCTGGTCACTGTATGCCTTCAGACACTTACTATCATTCATGTGCCTATGCATGGCCTGCCTTGATGTCTCCCTGAGTTGTTGCACAGAGGTCACTTTGGCTTAATTTCACTCACTGTGCCAGCCATGTCTGATTTGATGGCCTAAGGGTGGTGTGATATGTTCCTTCTCTTGCATGTGATGTACAGATGCTATGTGGCTTGCTCCATGGTTTTCCAGCACTGTCCACTTCACTTTTGGCTGGCCCATTTATTGTCCTCCATTGCTGCTGGCCTATGGTATGGGTATGTGGCTGGGTGTCAGTGTGAGGTGTTTGTGAGTGACTTGACAGGCAGTGTAAACAGTTCATTGGATGTTTATAGGCAGTGTGAGTCTTCATTTTGTGATCATACTCAGTTAGCTTCGCAGGAGTGTAAGGTTGGTGTGAGGAGGAGGGTTGTCCAGCCCCTGAGCTTCTGTGCAGGGTGTTCCTCTTCACCCCCACCTTCCCAGTGAATCTCCCTTGTCCTTTGATATGTGAGGTGCAAGGTCTGGCTACACCTGGCAGATTAATTGTGCAGGGGGGCACAGGAGGAGCACACAGCATGTTCCCAAATGGGTGTGGGAAGAGTAGTGTGGGAAGGGTGAAGGTGGAGCCCTGTGAATCTTTGCGGACTGCCCATGCCTGGCGAAGGCCCTGCCTACTACATTGTGCGCAGGTTTTCCCGCGTCTTTACCGCTGCGGTGACGTGACCGGGACATTGCTGTGATTTCGCGGTTGATGGGTGACCCGGATGCGGAGGGGGGAGTTTCTGGCAGGTGGGAGATATGTGGGTACACTGGGGGATGTGTTCCTGTCCCCACCAGAGTGTCTGATGTGGACAGGAACCGCGTGTCGGCACAGGAGTTGTGTGTTGTGGTTTTGTGCGGAGTTGTGTATTAGCGTACCTGCGGCATTGTCTGCGACGGTGCATTATTTTCTGGTAGTGGATGAGGTACAGCACCGGAAGGGCTTGGAGAGCTGGATCCATTGCGATTAGGACCGGGTGGAGGGGACCAGGAGTCTGGTCTCGCGCTCCGCTGTCGTGCTTCCGCCGTCTCTGGGTGGGTGGATTCTCCGCTGCGGTGTGATGGGCTGTTTGCGGCATCGTGATTTGTACGGCGGACGGAACGTCATTCCGCACTGCGGTGAGTCTCTATTGGCTCCCTCCGCCGCGGTGGCGGGCGCAAAAATCTGGCAGTTCACCTGACTCTGCAGCGCACGGAAAATGGGCTATGTTTGCCCATCGTAATATGGCGGGCGGGAGGACCACTGCTGGAGTGCGGAAAAGGGCATTTTCCGCCAGCACCGCGGATGTGCCTCTGCCCGCCATCGTAATCAGCCCCTAAGTACTTTCTTATAAATGTTCAATTCTCTTCTGCTTTTCTGGTTTCTTTCCTAAGACAAATTGAAGACATGACACTAGGCCCTTGTGAGTATTTAATTTGTTCTACTTTGTTACTTTGATGCACAAACCAAGATACTGATTACAATTTTGGCTCTCCTCAGGTTACGTGCTTTGGTGAATTGAGTGACTTTCATTGTTTTACACGTTTGCACTCTGTAGAGAGCGATGTGTCTGGCTCTTCTGTTTATTTACGTCTAATAATACGTTCTTTTTTAACTCCCAAACACGCCTTATGGATAAAAAGAGCTTTCTAAACTACAAGTGTTATAAGGAGTCAAACGGCACTAAACAGTGCATTAATTATCTGACGCTGACATTTATTAGCAAGCATTCTTACGTCTTTCAGTTCTGTTACTTTATGTACAATATGATTGGTTTGCTGTCCATGCTATGATGTGCTTTCTAATTATAAGTAGACTATGTTAATAAATCTGATTTAATATTTAAACTACACTAACTAATTCATCCATTAATCATCTGACGGTCACATACATTTACAAGTAAACCTGACCAGCTCTCTTGCGACACGTTTTTTTAAAACTGTAGAGTCCATCCTTACCCCAGCGTCACACAGGGAAACATCCGGCCCACCTTTTATTTTGTTTAATTCCTTTGGGATGACTCAGCCTCCCAGTTGCTGATGGGTTTAAGACTGCTGGTTTCACACATGCTTTTTATTCTGCAACCCAGCTGCCTTTTGAGAGACTGTCTGTCTGAAGTGCTGGTGATATATTCACCGTTGCAAAGGCTAAACTTGCCTTGATTCCTTTAATGTGCCATTCTTGCCTGCTTTCTCATAACTTTATCTTGAAAGTGTCCCATTCTCTTGCATGCTTTGATAAACCCGATCCATGCCCACCAACTTATCATTTCAATTTAAGTAAGCATCTTGCCTTGTGTATGTTTCATTTCCTATTGAGGCACTCTCACCCTGCGCTCAGACACCTATCAACCTTCATTCATGCACCACTCACCCTACACAGATCACTCACACCAATCTACTTGCACTCATACACTGAACCCACACCTCTAATGATTAATCCCATAGGTGAAACCTAACGCATTTGCCATTGCTTGTTTAAAACATTTTTATTATTAATAGGGAAGAGGGGCCCTGACATTTAGAGATGAGGAGGGAGGCTGCGTGGCCACCTTCCCTGGGCTAAATTCAGACCCGGGGATCCCATCCCCTGAAGCATGGACCCTCTATTCTGGGTGCCCATACGGCACCCAGTGACTTGTGTTGGAGACCGCGGGAGAGCCTCAAGGCCCCTGAGGTCCCTAATGGCTCCCCGCCTCATGAGGGAGCCAGCATTGCTTTGACAGACAGGGGGCTGCTGAGAGGCAGCACCTTGCCTGTCAAAGCAATGTTTTTATCTGTTTCTCTGTATGCATATTTGTGTGCAGTGAAACAGATGAAAACTCCGCTTTCTGCAAGCTAGACCTGTTTGATGGCTCCAGTTTGCAGAGAGCAGAGTTATGTTTGCTTTTGCTCAGTGGGAGCAGGCAGCTCCCACCAAGCAACAGCAAACATATATGTACCGGGGTGGGCACTCAGGGACATAGCAGGAGCTGGCCCTAGGGGGTGGTGGTCCCAGGGCCATCTATGGCTCCACAACGGGGGCCACGTGGCCCCTCTCCAAAATACAAGCTAGCCCCGGTGAGGTGTTGGTCCCCAGGGCTGTGGAGGGGCATGTGGCCTCCCTTTTTTTTAATAAATTGCCACGGGGAGGTGGTGGTCCCCCGGGCTATGGAGGGGCAATGTCGGCTCCATGCATTCATTTGATAATTAGCCCCAGGGAGGTGGCGATCCCCGGGTCTGTGGGGGAGGCTGTTTGGCCCCTGCATGAATTTTATGTTCAGCCCCTGGGATATGGCGGTCCCATGGCTGCGGAGGAGGTTGCACAGGCCCCCCTGCATTTTTTTTAAAGATGTGCCACACAGAGGTGATGGTCTCTGGGGCTGCGGGACGGTGCTGCATGCACCCCCACATTCCTTTATATATTCCCCAGAGAGGTGGTGGTCCCTGGGGCTGCCGGCGGGCCCAGTGGGCTCACCTGCACATATATTATAAAGTGCTCTGGGGAGGTGGTGGTCCCCGGGGCTGTGGGCGGGCCCAGTGGGCCCACCTGCATACATAATGAGAAGAGCCCCTGGAAGGTGGAGGTCCCCGGGGCTTTCTCAAGCCCTAGGAGGAGGGCCCCATTTACCCCCTCCTATTTTTTTGATATGCGTCCATGACCTGACCCACCCGGGGTTTTTTCAAAAGCAAGCAAATTGCCCCACAACTTCCCACATGCAACAAGGTTTATCGGAGCACTTTTTGGGACATATTTTGTGAAGATCTGTCAAACGGCGCCAAAATTATAGGCAAATCAAAAAATGCTTTTCCTATGGAAACATGGTCCTAAGTATAACTATATATATATATATAGAGAGAGAGAGAGAGAGAGAGTTAGGACCATGTTTCCATAGGAAAAGTGCTTTTTGACTTGCCTATATCCTAGACTCCGTTTCACAAATCTTCATGACATTTTCCAAAAAAAGTGGCCTGGTGAATCTTGTTCTGCATGAAAGTTTCGGGATGATCCGTCAAGCAGGGAGCGAGAAAAAGGAAGGGTCAAAAAAAGTGTGTTCCCCATGTTAATTCCCATGAACATGACTACAGCCTGGACCGCTCAACAGAATTGCACCAAATTTGGCAGAAAGCTAGCTTTTGGTCCACAAATTATTCTTTTATTTATTTGGTGTTAATAAGTTCAGTAGTTGTTTAGAAATTTAAGGGAAAAAAATATTGATATCTGTGCCCACCACAACTTTGCGAACAATATGGAGCTTGTGCAGGGAAATGCAGAGCTCTGATTGGCTGCCAACACTTCAACCAGGAAGTGTTGGCAACCATCTTGGGACTCACACAAAAAAACTGAAAAAATAGAAATGGGGGCAAGGTAGGAATACCCTGACCCCCAATCCTTAGGGGCCGAATCCGATTCGGGCCGGAAAAAATACCGACCGACTCGGTATGGGAATTTAGTCCGACCGACTCGGACCGGCGCCGTACGACCCGGGTAGTACGATGAAATGCATGTGAAATCCGACCGACTCGGACAAAATACAAAACGACCGACCGAGCCGGACGGAAACAAGCCATCCGGCCGGGAAATCACGCGAAACGAACCGACCGACACGCACCCGGCTTGAACCCGAACGAAACGTACCCGCGAACTCCGACCCACGTAGTACGATGCTGTGCGTGCAAAACACGACCGACTCACCCGGAGCACAAGCCGTACGATCGACACGCATACAAAACCCAGCCGAGGCAACCCAATACTCCGCGACCGACTCGTACGCCGCATATGAAACCTAGCTGACACACAGCGGGAACGAGTCGGACAAGATCGCACCAGACAACTGCAGCGTCCTACTCGGACACAAGAACGACTCCTACATGCACCAAAAACACCAAGAAAAAAGAAAAAAAAAGTGCCAAACAAGCAACCACAAAGCCAATAAATACAGGGAGGAAAAAAAATTGAACAAGGACACACCTCCAACTCCACCTACATAAAGGTCACAAATCCCTACCATGATCCTTTGCAAATTCCACTGATCTGCCAGCCCAGAACACCATCACACAGCAACCACAGACACACTCACAGCTCATACATCACACCAGCCACACACCATTACCACACTTACAAATAGCACCCTCACACACACCCAGCTAAACCTACACTCACACCCCCCCACTTGCACACACACACACACACATCAATCACCACCACCACCCATCACCATGCCCCCAAAGAAGAACCACAAGTTCCTAGATTGTGAATTGGAAGTCCTGGTAGACGAGATACTCAGGGTAGAGCCACAGTTGTTTGGTACATTGGTACAACAGACCCCCATGTCGCAGAAAACCAAGATGTGGGCGAGGATTGTCGACAGGGTCAATGCACAATCACCATGTTTGCGCACAAAGGAAGACATCCAGAACAGGTGGTATGATGTGCACAGGAGGGTCCGGGACCTACTCAAAAAGGACTACCTCCTCAGCCAGCACACCGGCAGTGGCCCTCCTGCAAAACCAGTATACCTCAGGCCCTGGGAGGAGAAGGTGCGGGCCATCCTACCACCAGTGAGCGTATACGGACTAACAGACATCCCAGAGCCTGGTGAGTACACAACTAATATACACAATATGGTGTGACAACACACACACATCACAATCAAGGGGACAGGCAAACCATGCACCCTTAGCAAATACACAGCAACCAAAAGATATCCATCCCAAGATGTGAATGCTAGTCAGACAAACACAATACCTGCCATCTCATAGTGATATGTAACTGTGTCTTGACATGTACAAACCTAACAACAAATACAGCAAGGCAGTGGCTCAAGTAGAACCAACAAACACTCCCAGATATTTACCCACCACTAGAACACCACCTCACAGGGAAGCTCACTGAAAGGAAGGAATTCTGTGTATGCTGGTGAAGTTAGTGTAGCCAATATAATGATGGGAGTGGTAGTCACAGATATTGGTCACACCCACATTTGGCCCATCAACACCACTCTGAACCATGCTCACATCACAGGGAGTGGAAAACAACTGACAAGATGGCTGACACTGGGTACTGCTGGGGGGAGCACAAGGCCCTGCTGGGAACTGTGCACCAACAAACAACAGGACCACATTGTCAGCCATCTTGCCTTTGCTGTCACACTCACACACAGTGAAGTCCACTCAAAAGGAAGAAAGTATGGGCATGCTGGGAAGGGGGGTGGAGGCAATAGCAGGATGGGAGTTGTAGGCACAGATACTGGTCAGCCTCACAATTGGCCCATCAACACCACTCTGAACCTTGCCCACATCACAGGGAGTGGAAAAGGACTCACAAGATGGCTGACACTGGCTACTGCTGGGGGGAGCACAAGGCCCTGCTGGGAACTGGGCACCAACAAACAACAGGACCACACTGTCAGCCATCTTGCCATTGCTCTCACACTCACACACAGTGAAGTCCAATCAAAAGGAAGGAAGTATGGGCATGCTGGGAAGGGGGGTCGAGGCAATAGCAGGATGGGAGTTGTAGGCACAGATACTGGTCAGCCTCACAATTGGCCCATCAACACCACTCTGAACCTTGCCCACATCACAGGGAGTGGAAAAGGACTCACAAGATGGCTGACACTGGCTACTGCTGGGGGGAGCACAAGGCCTGCTGGGAACTGGGCACCAACAAACAACAGGACCACACTGTCAGCCATCTTGTCATTGCTCTCACACTCACACACAGTGAAGTCCACTCAAAAGGAAGGAAGTATGGGCATGCTGGGAAGGGGGGTGGAGGCAATAGCATGATGGGAGTGGTAGTCACAGCTCAACATCCCCCACCCACATGGCCCAGCAAGCTCACACTGAAGCATGCACACCTCACAGGCAGTAAAAAGCCACTTCAAAGATGTCTGACAGTGGCCTCAGCTGTGGGAGCACAAGGCCCTGCTGGGAACTGGGCACCAACAAACAACAGGACATCACTGTCAGCCATCCTGTCAGCACAGGCACACTACCCCACAGGGAAGCAGAGTCAAAAGGAAGGAAGGATGGGCATGCTGGGAAGGGGGATGGAGGCAATAGCAGGATGGGAGTTGTAGGCACAGATACTGGTCAGCCTCACAATTGGCCCATCAACACCACTCTGAACCATGCTCACATCACAGGGAGTGGAAAAGGACTCACAAGATGGCTGACACTGGGTACTGCTGGGGGAGCACAAGGCCCTGCTGGGAACTGTGCAACAACCAACAGCAGGACACCACTGACTGACATCCTGAAAGACAACTTGCACTCCCTGCAATGGAAGCACGTTCCATGGTGGGATATCTGGCTGGGTGGGAAGGAGGACTCACAGCACTGACCATAGTTACAAGCACCTCCCCTCACACCCCCTCAATACTAACTCCACATAACCCACCTGGGAGAATGCAATGCCTCACATCCTAACTGAAGATCCCACAAAGAACCACCACCCTGGGTTATGCTGTGTGAAGCACAGGGACACTCTTGGGACTTGTAGCCAAACAACTGCCAGGACAACACTCCCAGCCATCCTGTCAGCACAGGCACCCCACCCCACAGTGTAGCAGAGTCAAAAGGAAGGAAGGATGGGCATGCTGGGAAGGGGGATGGAGGCAATAGCAGGATGGGAGTTGTAGGCACAGATACTGATCAGCCTCACAATTGGCCCATCAACACCACTCTGAACCATGCTCACATCACAGGGAGTGGAAAAGGACTCACAAGATGGCTGACACTGGCTACTGCTGGGGGGAGCACAAGGCCCTGCTGGGAACTGTGCAACAACCAACAGCAGGACACCACTGACTGACATCCTGAAAGACAACTTGCACTCCCTGCAATGGAAGCACGTTCCATGGTGGGATATCTGGCTGGGTGGGAAGGAGGACTCACAGCACTGACCATAGTTACAAGCACCTCCCCTCACACACCCCCTCAACACTAACTCCACATAACCCACCTGGGAGAATGCAATGCCTCACATCCTAACTGAAGATCCCACAAAGAACCACCACCCTGGGTTATGCTGTGTGAAGCACAGGGACACTCTTGGGACTTGTAGCCAAACAACTGCCAGGACAACACTCCCAGCCATCCTGTCAGCACAGGCACCCCACCCCACAGGGTAGCAGAGTCAAAAGGAAGGAAGGATGGGCATGCTGGGAAGGGGGATGGAGGCAATAGCAGGATGGGAGTTGTAGGCACAGATACTGGTCAGCCTCACAATTGGCCCATCAACACCACTCTGAACCATGCTCACATCACAGGGAGTGGAAAAGGACTCACAAGATGGCTGACACTGGGTACTGCTGGGGGAGCACAAGGCCCTGCTGGGAACTGTGCAACAACCAACAGCAGGACACCACTGACTGACATCCTGAAAGACAACTTGCAATCCCTGCAATGGAAGCACGCTTCATGGTGGGATAACTGGGCTGGGGGAGAAGGAGGCCTGGATGGCAACCAAATACCACCAATGCTGGTCATGCACACACCTCAACATTCACATTGACATGCCACAGGTTGGCAGGACAATGTGCTACACCAATATCACTCTCTGACTGTCACAATTTAGGAGAATGCAATGTCCTGGCCCACATCCAGAGGTACAGTCACAACTGTCAGGTGTTTGAACAATTGATGCCAGTAGAAACATAACATACAATCTGTGTCTCTCCCCAAAACAGGTGATGATGGGGACACAGCAGCAGACGAGGAGGAGTCCCTGTCCCAGGCTCCGGGGAACACTGAGCTCATTGGTGTGGATCAGCCTCTGCACTCCTCGGATGGCGAAGAACCAGCTGGACCCTCCGGTGTGAGTCATCATGCAGCACCAGCAGGACCAACATCTGCACCCCCTGCACCCACCCCTCCAACAACTGCCAACACACAGGCCACCCCTGCCAACACGGACAGACCAAGGACCACAGATGACCACAGCGCAGGGACCCAGGCCCAAACTGGAGCTGGTGACAATGAGCCCAGGAACAACACCCAAGTGGGCCTACGGTCACCTGTGCGTGCCACCGCAGGTCCTGCACGTGTTGCCAGGGGTGGTGGGAGGGGTGGTAGACATAGGTCGCTCTTTGCAGAGGGGTCTGGACTGCATGATGACCCACAACTGGCACGCATTGCATATGCGTACCAGACTAGCACCGGAGAGGTCAGCCAGGTAGTGGGGATCCTCAAGGACATACAACAGCAGCAGGCTGCCCATCATGCCCGCTTGGACTCCCACATGTCCTGTGTCGAGACACACATGTCACGTGTCGAGACACACATGTCTGGCATGGAGTCCAAGTGGGACACATTGGAACAACTGACAGCGGTGCATAGGGACATACTGACATGCCTCCGCCAGATCAGCACCAACATGGCCTCACCTCCCTGTGTGCCCACAACATCTGGTGCTGAAACAACTGCACATGCCACAGGGAGGGAGGAGGACTCTGGCAGAGAGTCCCCTGCACCGCCGCAGCCTGCACCTGAGGGTCCCCCCCCCCCAAGAAGAGGGGCCGTCCGAGGAGGCCAAACTGAGAGGCCGATGGCCATCTACATCCCCCAGGAAGCCAACACCTGTTCTGGAACTTTTCCTCTGTGTGCAAACTGCACGCCCTGTCGAAGCCAACCCAACTCTCCCACATGACATGGGGAGCTCTAGTTGACCAAATTTATCAGATGACTGTGGACTTTACTCTGGACATTTCAGCTACCAAGACTTCCAAATCACATGGGAACTTTGGATTCCAATTTCTATGTACAGCACCCACCATCCTGTGCACCATCCTCACACCTGTATGTAAATAAACTCACCAATACACCATATCTGCCTCTGTTGTGATTCCAACGTGCTCTCTGTCATGGAGATGGTGATCAGAAAAATGAAACTGTGCATGCTAACTGCTACAGCAAGTCCAACACCGTCATGTCAGTCATGGCGACGTGACACATATGAGGGGGACACACCACTAGGGCCACACAACACATACCCACCAGGGCCATCAGACTCATCACCTATACTGATGTTGCAACAAAATACAGTGGAATGCACAGACACGCCACCTATTCACAGTCAGTGTCAACTAGACTACAGGTGCAGTAAGCAAATGTCAGTCAGATGTGTGACTACAGACAACGCACATCCCAAAGTGAAGCACAGGTTTATTACACATTTGCAACATGTTGTTTCCACTACAAATGCAAGCTAATCCAACCTGGCTGTGGCCACAAAGTCAAACAGTGCAGAAGATAGAAAGTCCAGGGGTGTGTGGCACATCACCTGTAGGGAAACGACTGCTTCCACCTTGGAAGTTGAATCATGGATTCGGGGGATCCAAGTTGATCAAACAACTCCGGCATCACCCTGTGAAGGACAGACATGACACACAGTCAAAACCACTGAAGAACAGCAGAGAACGGCAATACTCATGTCTAATACATGTCACGAGATAACTACACAAAACCAAGTTAGCATGTCAACACTGTTGGGCAGTAAAGACCACCTGCAAGGACACATCGCTGCACGCATCCAGTCAAGTAGCACATGGCCACACTCAAACAGTACCAGAGCACCACACACACATATCATGCAAACTCAAATCATTGACATTACAACCCTCTGGAGACTCACATTCAGCTGAAGAAGTTGGTGATGAGCTGTGTGCGGACATCACCATCATCATCATCATCATCTTCACTGGCATCGTGACCCAGGCCAGGATCTTCCACAGGTGGCGGACGTTGGTCATCGTCATCCAGGATGAGAGGCAACTCCTTCCGCACTGCCAGGTTGTGTAGCATGCAGCAGACGATGACAATCTTGCACACCTTTGCTGGGGCATATGGGAGGGCCCCTCCTGTCTTGTCCAGGCGGCGGAAGCGGCTCTTCAGGAGACCAAAGGTCCGCTCAATAACCCTCCTCGTCCGACCATGTGCCTCATTGTAGCACATCTGGGCTGGTGTCACAGGGTTCCTGAGGGGTGTCAGCAACCACGGCATGTTGGGGTATCCCGAGTCACCTACAGACAGACAATTGCACATTAGCCGATTTGAAAATGTATGCCGAAAACAACATAGCAGAACACACACAATGGTACAAAGTCAGTACACACCAACAAGCCAGGCACGCTGGTTCGGCATCTGTGACATCATCCTCGGGATGCGACTACTCCTCATCACGTAGGCATCGTGTGCCGAACCGGGGAAACGGGCACACACATGTGTGATGGTCATATCTGCAAGACATACCACCAGAGCATTGATCGAATGGTAATGTTTACGGTTCCGGTATGCCTGCTCTTGTGCCTGTGGTGGTATCAAAGCCACATGTGTCCCATCAATGGAGCCAATTACATGTGGCATCCTCCCCAGGGCATAGAAGTCACTCTTGACGTCAGTGAGTCGTTGACGTGTTGGGAAATAGATGTACTGGTTCAGGTATCTCAACATTGCCCCCAAAACATCGCGTAGCACACGGCTCAACATAGTCTGTGACATCCCACCAGTAGTTGCCACAGTGTGTTGAAAGGTACCGGTGGCAAAGAAGTGTAGGGCTGCCATCACCTTCACCTTGGGGGGGTCAGCGCTGTAGGATACGGACGGCCAGGCTGCAAATGTGGGTCCAACCGCACTGCCAAATCCTCAATCAGCTGCCTGGTGAAGCGGTACCGTTGGATGCTGTCACGTTCCACCATCGTTGCCAGGTCTGGGAATGGTCGATGGACAGCAGGAGCCCTGCAGTGCATAGGTGAAGAAAGCAAGCTTGTCAGTCACCCCACCTATGTGCCGTTCACCATACACAATTTCACATGATACATCATTTACAAACACAAGTACTTGATGTGTGTGTCGTTCTGTTTGGACATATATGGCACCTACATGGACATCATCTAACATCTCTGTTCAACAAGTGTTGACAACAGGTTCCAGGGTGTGCTATGGGAACCCATTAGGCTGTGTCACAGTACTCATTTACTGCTCTCACGTTCCACACACATATCACAGTGACATGTCTGGACAGATGCTCCACAGGCATCACAGCTCATTGACAGGTAGATTCCCAGGGACACTGTCTTGCCACATGGACACTGGCATGACATGGCGTATCATGTACACGTCAGGAAAACAAACATGACACCCACAGGTAGTGGCCCCTGTAGCCTCTGCAGGACAGACATGGACGTCTGTGACACACACACACACAACATCAAAGTTCATGCACAAACCACGTGGATGTGGAGACTGTCTCCCATTGTGCACATGGAGTCAGAGACATGTGAAACACAACATGCACACAGACTGCGGAGGGACATCACTATTGTGGCAATGGGCCACCCTGTGATGTACATGCCTTCCCACATGTGAGCCTGGGGGTATGTGACATGTCATACACATACACAACCTGAAAATGTGACCATGACACATGCTCAGAAATGAAAAGTTGCACACCACAGTGGTCAGGTGCACAACACACAAAGGACCCTGTCCCCATGAACACCGTGTACAGCCTGGGTGTGTCTGCCCCCAAGTGCCACCCCAAAAACCACATGTTCACCCCCATACACAGATAAGGTTATGCTGCCACACATGCCTTAGATACAGTGTGGACTGGGTGTGGTGTTGTAGGTGTGCCCCTGAGTCCCTGGAAAGTAAATGTGACTGGCATAGGTTCACCAGTGACCAGCATGGTGACATATGCGTGTGACCTGTCCAGGGACGCGTTGTAGAGCAATGGACCGATCGGTGTGCCCGCACGGCCCATTGCATTGTATGTGAGCGGCTACGCGTTGTATCCCGGGTACACGTTGTAGAGCAATGGACCGATCGGTGTGCCCGCACGGCCCATTGCATTGTATGTGAGCGGGTACGCGTTGTATCCCGGGTACGCGTTGTAGAGAAATGGACCGATCGGTGTGCCCGCACAGCCCATTGCATTGTATGTGAGCGGGTACGCGTTGTATCCCGGGTACGCGTCGTACAGCAATGGACCGATCGGTGTGCCCGCACGGCCCATTGCATTGTATGTAAGCGGGTACGCGTTGTATCCCGGGTACGCGTTGTACAGCAATGGACCGATCGGTGTGCCCGCACGGCCCATTGCATTGTATGTGAGCGGGTACACGTGGTATCCCGGGTACGCGTCGTACAGCAATGGACCGATCGGTGTGCCCGCACGGCCCATTGCATTGTATGTGAGCGGGTACGCGTTGTATCCCGGGTACGCGTTGTACAGCAATGGACCGAGCGGTGCGCACGCATTGGCTGGGGCCTGGCATGGCAATGGACGCGTTTTCGTGGCTCCAACGAGTCTGATGCAGGGAATTCAGTTGGCCAGCCACAACAATGTTGCTAAATCATGGAAGTAATGAATTTGAAGATTTGAATGATGCTGTGGGCGTGTATTAGTGCTGCTATTCCATGGATTGGTCAGATTCAGAAGATGCAAACGACTTGGACCTATCACTTTGGACACATGGGACTGTATCTGCCTCTGCAGCACACATATAATGCCGCCTGTTCCCCTGAGAGCTCACTTGCCTGCACTACATGCTCCAGGACGACATCTGCCAACTACAGTGCTGCTGTTTCTGCATCCTCTGGCTACTGAAATGGCACGTACTGTGGAGAGAGCCCCGGCCTTCAGCCTTGAGGAGAACCAGGCCCTGCTGGACAGCCTCCTTCCACAGTACAGCAAGCTGTATGGGAAACCAGGGGAGCAGGTGAGTGTGCTTTCCACTGCCTTACCAATTGTGCATGTTGTCTGAGTAGCAGGACTTACAGTGTGCACACCACTGGCTAGCATGCTCACTGAGTAGTTGTCACACCCCAAAGTGTGTAGTTACATGCACTGAACAGGTACAGTGCAGTTACAGTGCATTCCAACAAGGTTTACTCCCCATGCAATTATACCATGTAGTAGACTGCTGGCAAACTGTTCATAGCCATTGTTGCACTGCTTATGTACATCAGATGCCCCTGTGATTGAGACATGTATATCCAACTGTGTGATGCACGGATATGTTGCATGTGTAGTAATGGCCTTCTCACTTTGTCATCCTCACAGGTTGATGCCCACCAGAAGCAGGAAATCTGGCTGACCATCGCCCGGGAAGTAAGATCCGTGGGGGTCTACAGGCGCAGGATCCGCAACTGCCAGAAGAGGTGGCAGGACCTTCGTGGCTGGACCCGGAGGATCGCAAGGGTCCAGCTGAAGCTGTCGCCTCCTCGCAGGAGGGGCGGACACCGGACCCTGACCCCCACATGCTCCGGATCCTGGCGTTGGTCTTCCCTGACCTGGATGGGCAGCTGAAGGCCAGACAGCAGCAAGGAGGGGGTGAGTCGATGACTGCACTGTGCACTTTGTCTGACATGCTATGTGCCCTCCTCTGGCCTGGTGAAACTTCCACTGTACATCAGTCATGTGGTCCAGGACCCATGTCCCTCATTTGTGACATGCCCACTTCTCCTCTGATACGCATATGTGTGGCCCTTACAGTCAGGGAATTGTGTCACTTGGGGACTGTGTCATTGCATTTAGCTTTGCTCAAGGTGGGGCACAGCATTTGTTCCCGTGACTATGTTGTGGTATTCATGGGTGGGTCAATTGCTTACACAATGCCCAAGTTCTGACATGTAATCTGGGTGTAACTTTGATATGTGGTCCACTTGCTGATCTGATTCACCACATGTCCCTGGGGTATTTGGCACACACCCATGCTGCCAGTGGGAACAATGTTTGGGCCTCAGGAGTATGTGTATCAAGTGTGTCACATGTGCTTAGTCACCTGCCTACTGTCCAGGACTCATCCCTTTTACAGGTGGAGCTGGACAGTCATGCCTACTCCAGGGCATACAATTCACTCTGTACTCCCACTCCCGTGTACCATCTGGCATGTTGTGATCAGTGAAATGTTCCCTCAGGTGTCTGCCTCTGTGTCATTGTGCTGTGACCTCGTTGTCAGGACTACTGGTATGTTTTTTGGTTAGGGGTCAGCATGCCAGCGGAGATGTGACCATGATAGACAATACTTCTTTGATGTATGGGTTTCTGATCACTTGACTGTGCACACAGGTGTATGCGACTGTGACTTTCAGGCAGCTGTTTCTCATTCACAGCACACTGTGAGGTGCTCATGTTCAGAGAGTTGTGTTTCATGTCCCCCATATGTCCAATTGGTATGACATGGACAAATAGTAGTTCTGATGATGTGGTTTATGGGGGCTGGACATGTGCACTTGTCAGTTACATAACTTGCATTCCCCATGTCCTAGGATTGTGACACAGTGCAGACTGTTGTTGGCTGGCTGCCATGGCCATGTGACTGGAGACAGTGATGTATGACTTTGCACGCATGCCTGTGTCATGGCATTAAACTTCCTAAGACTGATCCTGCAGGGGAGTGACATGTGCAACATGCACCCCATTGTGGCATTGACTATCCGGACATGGGTGCATCATGGTGTCTGGTGCTGGTATGCATCACATGCATTTCTATTAAGACTCTGGCCATCCCTTCATCCGGACACCTGCACTGACTCAGTGGCAAGAGATGTGTTGTGTGCATGTTCACATACTGCACCGTGTTCCCTGCAATGTCCAACAACTGTGTAGGTGGTGCATGTGTCCACACTGGGGTCTTACCATCAGACAGGCACCAGACAGATGTGTGCAAGTGCAGGAGGGGTGTGAGTCCCATGGTTGACCATCAGACTGACAATTGGCTTCCCCGAATCTGTGTGAGGACTTTAGGCAATGTTCAACTAAAGATGCCAGGGCTTGCTCTGTGATGTGCTGAATTTACTGTGGTGTGTGCGGTCAGTGCAGGTGACTGATGTTTGTCTGTTTCCCTAATTGTTTGCAGATACATCCACGGCCACAGGAGGGGACAGCTCCACGGACAAGGAGGAGCAGCGGAGCCAGACTGGGTCAGCGTCCGACGAGTGGTCAGAGGGACCCAGTGGCACGGAGGGCGAGGGGAGCCACACCGAGGAGTCCTCAGCACCATCCACCTCAGCTGAGGACCACAGCAGCTCAGAGGATGACTCCCTTGTGGAGGCGGGTGTCAGCAGCCACCACACCCCAGCTACTCTGTCTGGCCCCGCCACCACCACCACCACCACCGCCCTCCCATTGGCTCCCATTCCTGAGGTCCGTGGAGGCTCCCGTGCTCAGGAGCGTGTCTCCTTCGTGCCAGGCACCGCACCCCCTGCCCCTGTATCCCCTGCTGCCCTGAGTGAGGAGTCTGTGTACCTCCTTCGGCAGCTCCATGTAGGGCAGACAGCAATGCTGACTGTCCTCCATGCACACACCACTCTGTTGACACAGCTGGTGTCGTTCATGGAGGGCATCTCAACGGGTATGTCTGCCCTACAGAGGAGCAATAGGTCCATGGACTCCTCCCTGACGGCAGCAGTGTCCCTCCTCCAACAGTCCCTCATCCCTCCCACCTCTGCCCCATCCACACTTCCTACCACCCTACCTGTCCAAAGCACATGCACACCTGCACAGTCACCCAAGCACACAGACACGAGCAGCACAGACACACCCAAGAGAAAGGCAAGACGTGCACACAAGCATCCTCAGGGGACTGATACCACAGACACAGGGGATGGGGAACACACACACACACAGGCATCCACATTCACTCCGCAGTCCTCCAAATCCTCTCCCTCCAAGACCCCTTCCCTTGCCTCGCCTGCTACCCCACCTACACAGGAGATCTTCCTGTGTGACCTCGGCCTCTTCCCCTCCGATCCTGCTGATCCAGAGGAAGTCCACCCACACAGAGGGGAATGCCCCTCGCCCCCGGACACCCTCCCCCAGGCGCAGGCAGACACAGGACCCCATTAGGAAGTCCCCCCAGACCAGGAAGAGCAAGACCCCACCACCACCACCACCACGCAGCTCCAACACCCAGTCTTTCTCCTCCATCCCCCAGGCCACCACTCCACAGGTTCCCCCGCCACACCCTGCCCCAGGTTCCCCCACACACTGATACCGCATCCCCAGACTGCTTAGGCCCTCCCCCCCTGCCACTTGCTCTTCCACCCCCAACCCAGACGCTCTGCCTGTTAGCAGCACTGGTGTGGGGACCAGGTCCCCCCACTCTGTCCTGCCCACCTCATCTGCCCTCCCTTCCACTCCCTTGGAGTTATGCACTGCAGTGGAGTCCACAACCACCCCGTCTGATTCGGGCACTGCAGTGGGGACCCAGTCCACTTCATCAGACCAGCCCACTGCAGTGGTTGCAGCACCCACACCAACTGACTTGTGTAGCACGGTGGTGCTGGCCCCCGCTGAGTCAGACACCTCCACTGCAGTTGCCGGTGACACTCTGCCATCCCCTGATCCTGTCCCTGCGGTGCCTGGCCTGCCCCTTGTATGCCCCTCCAAGGGGGGTGTCCCTAACAGTGCAGGCAAGCAATGGGTGACCAGTTGACACTTATCACCCTGTTGGGACTGTGTTTTTGGACTGGCCATTGGCCTTAGTTTCTTTTGGACTTCGGATTTTTCATTTGTATTTGCTGAATAAAGCCTCTTTTTGTTTAATTTAGGATTTTCTTTCGATGTACATGATGTAGATGAGTAGCATCCTGCATTTGCAGTTGTAATAGTGTTCAGATCAGGAAAATGAAGTGTTGCTGTGATGGACTCCATGTGGTCCATTGCATATGTGTCCTGTTGTAGTGTGGATCTATGGCATCCTTTGCTGCAGTCTGAGGGTGTGATGTTCACCAATTGACACAGGGATGTACGTTTAGCATTTGTAAATGAACATCTTTGTCTTCCACTGATGCACATCTGGTGGGCTTACCACTCTTCAATGTTCCAATTTCCCTGACTGTGTGCCCATCTCCACTGGACATGCAGTTTTGAACATCAATGTTGAAGGACTCATCTGTGTATACAGTACAACTGGATTGCCACGTGTTTTGGGTGTATGCAGATGACTGACGTGACACTCCCATACCCAGGCTGATGTGTGCAGAGGCTTCTGTGCGTTGTAGTTGTTGACTCACTGACGGAGTGTCCTGCTGACATGTTTGAGTCGTGCACAGACAAGGTTTGGCACAGCGGACCTTCCACAGGAGTGAAGTGCCCTCATGGCAGTCTGTAATCCGGTGACATTGCGTGTGCCCGTGTTGTGTGTTGTGTGAGTATGTCTGTGCATGTTCCCTTCCCTTTTCATACACAGGCTGTGTCCCTAGGGATGTTCCTGTTTGTGATGCTTGCAGAGTTGGTCTGTGTTCATCCAGCATCTTGGACCTGGTTTCACCGTGATGTGGGTGCATGGCAAAATAATGTTCATGAGGTTGTCATCCCAGGTTGTCTTTGTTGTCAGGGCTGGGGAAGTGGGCAAACGCTGATGGGACACATTCAGGATTCCCCTTGGCACTTGTTGTTTACACAAGTAATGTGATTTAGAGTTTGTGTTAGCTTTCAGTGATTGTGACACGTTGTGTGTGTGACTGCTGCCACTCCTCTGGGTCAGAGCTGCAATGTTGGAAGTTGTGTACGTGTGTTCTTTGTGTGTCACCTTGGCTTCTTCGTTGGTGTGTGACTATGTCCAGGATCCCATTGTTTGTGTTGGATTTCACATCATGCGCATGTACGGCGTACTATGCTGTGTGTCAGACATTGACGAGTCATGTTGACTGGGCATGTGTGATGGGTTTCTGCACCTTAGTTCCCCCCACCACCCCTGGGATTGTCATGGGTGCATGTGCAATGTCACCAGTCCATGTGAGCTTCACTGCTGCACATTGGTGGAGATCAGGGTGTGTGGTGTTGAGTGTGCAAATGTGAGTTGTTGCACGGCTAGACCCCTACCTCCATATTGGCCTTGGCTGGCAGGCCGTGCTGATTGATTGGAGCTTGTGTAGGTGTGATGGTAGTTTGTTGCTCAGGACACATGGCTGTGGTTCACAGTGTGAACGACATCTACCTTTGTCATCACAGTGGGATTGTCATGCAGGCTAGTGTCAGCACTATGTGGGGTCCCTGGGGGTAGTGCTGTGGTGGGTCTGTCTCTTGCTGTGTTAGTTGCTGTTCCTACAAGCTTGTGTGACATGTGTAATTTGGGCTCCCTCTCATCTAACAATGCCTGATTGCCCACATAGGGGAATCCAATCCATGAGTTACTTTTGTGTGGCACTGTATACACATCTGTGTAATTAGGATTCAGGCCTCCTCATGTGTTGTGTGGTTGCCTGGGGACACTGGCACACCCCCCCATCACCTGTTGTGTTTGATATGCAGTGTGAGTCTGCCTGTTTGTGTTTGTGCATTTGCACCACTGCATTGGCATTTCTGTTGTGTGCCATTGGCTGTATGTAGTTTGGTGGCTTTCCCCTGCTCTCCCTGGGACTCCTAGGTCATCAGTCAGCACAATGATCATGGTTTGTATGTCCCATTGATGCCATGGTATGGTATTTGTTCACCTGACATCGACAGTCTCCACAGGATATCAACATTTGTGTGTCCATTGGTTCAGATATGAGGGTCAGCATTATGATGGTCACTTCTGTCATTGTGTTATTTGTGAATGTTGACAATGTGGTCCCCCATGTGTGATGTTTGTATGCACATGGCCAAAACGATGTTTCTGTGACACTGCACTGTTTGCCTCGCCCAATCTATGTTGCTATGGGACACATGCACTACTATGCCACTGATGTTTTAGTTGTTGTGTGACCAGGATTCATCCATACAGTTTGGCTTTGGCAGCTTTTACCATGCCTACACTTACCTTTTGGTGACTGTGGTGATGGGGCTTTAGGCCCCATTGCCACACTGTTCAAAAGGTGCATCAGCCATGGACCCCACACTTACCTTTTGGTGACTGTGGTGATGGGGCTTTAGGCCCCATTGCCACACTGTTCAAAAGGTGCATCAGATATGGACCCCACACTTACCTTTTGGTGACTGTGGTGATGGGGCTTTAGGCCCCATTGCCACACTGTTGAAAAGGTGCATCAGATATGGACCCCATACTTACCTTTTGGTGACTGTGGTGATGGGGATTTAGGCCCCATTGCCACACTGTTCAAAAGGTGCATCAGCTATGGACCCCACACTTACCTTTTGGTGACTGTGGTGATGGGGCTTTGGGCCCCATGGACCCCCTGTGGTGATGGGGCTTTAGGCCCCATTGCCACACTGTTGAAAAGGTGCATCAGATATGGACCCCACACTTACCTTTTGGTGACTGTGGTGATGGGGCTTTAGGCCCCATTGCCACACTGTTCAAAAGGTGCATCAGCTATGGACCCCACACTTACCTTTTGGTGACTGTGGTGATGGGGCTTTGGGCCCCATGGACCCCACACTTACCTTTTGGTGACTGTGGTGATGGGGTGTTCCACCCCATTGCCACAGTGGCCATGGTCGGCTTGCATTGTGGAGGCCACCCACATTTATGTGTGACACATGTGATAGTGGGTCACATTGTATGTTCAATGTCATGTTCAGTGTTGTAGGCATTTGACACAGACTACACACGCTTGTCATGGTGTTTGGGTGGATATAATTTTCTGTGATTCCTCATGTGGGAGTATGCTTGTTGTGTCATGCATTACCCGTCCTATGAGTAGGGGTGGTGGTAGTGCTAGGCATCCAGGCCCACATGAGTGGGGATGGTAGTAGTGATAGGCATCCAGCCCCCCATGAGTAGGGGTGGTGGTAGTGGTAGGCATCCAGGCCCCCATGAGTAGGGGATGGTAGTAGTGATAGGCATCCAGGCCCACATGAGTGGGGATGGTAGTAGTGATAGGCATCCAGCCCCCCATTAGTAGGGGTGGTGGTAGTGATAGGCATCCAGGCCCCCATGAGTAGGGGTGGTGGAAGTGGTAGGCATCCAGGCCCCCATGAGTAGGGGTGGTGGTAGTGGTAGGCATCCAGGCCCCCATGAGTCGGGATGGTAGTAGTGATAGGCATCCAGGCCCACATGAGTGGGGATGGTAGTAGTGATAGGCATCCAGCCCCCCATGAGTCGGGATGGTAGTAGTGATAGGCATCCAGGCCCACATGAGTGGGGATGGTAGTAGTGATAGGCATCCAGCCCCCCATGAGTAGGGGTGGTGGTAGTGATAGGCATCCAGGCCCCCATGAGTGGGGATGGTAGTAGTGATAGGCATCCAGGCCCACATGAGTGGGGATGGTAGTAGTGATAGGCATCCAGCCCCCCATGAGTAGGGGTGGTGGTAGTGGTAGGCATCCAGGCCCCCATGAGTAGGGGTGGTGGTAGTGGTCGGCATCCAGGCCCCCATGAGTCGGGATGGTAGTAGTGATAGGCATCCAGGCCCACATGAGTGGGGATGGTAGTAGTGATAGGCATCCAGCCCCCATGAGTCGGGATGGTAGTAGTGATAGGCATCCAGGCCCACATGAGTGGGGATGGTAGTAGTGATAGGCATCCAGCCCCCCATGAGTAGGGGTGGTGGTAGTGATAGGCATCCAGGCCCCCATGAGTGGGGATGGTAGTAGTGATAGGCATCCAGGCCCACATGAGTGGGGATGGTAGTAGTGATAGGCATCCAGCCCCCCATGAGTAGGGGTGGTGGTAGTGATAGGCATCCAGGCCCCCATGAGTGGGGATGGTAGTAGTGATAGGCATCCAGGCCCACATGAGTGGGGATGGTAGTAGTGATAGGCATCCAGCCCGACATTAGTAGGGGTGGTGGTAGTGATAGGCATCCAGGCCCCCATGAGTAGGGGTGGTGGTAGTGGTAGGCATCCAGGCCCCCATGAGTAGGGGTGGTGGTAGTGATAGGCATCCAGCCCCCATGAGTGGGGATGGTAGTAGTGATAGGCATCCAGGCCCACATGAGTGGGGATGGTAGTAGTGATAGGCATCCAGCCCCCATGAGTAGGGGTGGTGGTAGTGATAGGCATCCAGGCCCCCATGAGTGGGGATGGTAGTAGTGATAGGCATCCAGGCCCCCATGAGTGGGGATGGTAGTAGTGATAGGCATCCAGCCCCCATGAGTAGGGGTGGTGGTAGTGATAGGCATCCAGCCCCCATGAGTGGGGATGGTAGTAGTGATAGGCATCCAGGCCCCCATGAGTGGGGATGGTAGTAGTGATAGGCATCCAGCCCCCATGAGTAGGGGTGGTGGTAGTGGTAGGCATCCAGGCCCCCATGAGTAGGGGTGGTGGTAGTGGTAGGCATCCAGGCCCCCATGAGTAGGGGTGGTGGTAGTGATAGGCATCCAGCCCCCCATGAGTGGGGATGGTAGTAGTGATAGGCATCCAGGCCCACATGAGTGGGGATGGTAGTAGTGATAGGCATCCAGCCCCCCAGGAGTAGGGGTGGTGGTAGTGATAGGCATCCAGGCCCCCATGAGTGGGGATGGTAGTAGTGATAGGCATCCAGGCCCACATGAGTGGGGATGGTAGTAGTGATAGGCATCCAGCCCCCCATGAGTAGGGGTGGTGGTAGTGGTAGGCATCCAGGCCCCCATGAGTAGGGGTGGTGGTAGTGGTAGGCATCCAGGCCCCCATGAGTAGGGGGGTGGTAGTGGTAGGCATCCAGGCCCCCCTGAGTAGGGGTGGTGGTAGTGATAGGCATCCAGCCCCCCATGAGTGGGGATGGTAGTAGTGATATGCATCCAGGCCCACATGAGTGGGGATGGTAGTAGTGATAGGCATCCAGCCCCCCATGAGTAGGGGTGGTGGTAGTGGTAGGCATCCAGGCCCCCATGAGTAGGGGTGGTGGTAGTGGTAGGCATCCAGCCCCCATGAGTAGGGGTGGTGGTAGTGGTAGGCATCCAGGCCCCCATGAGTAGTAGGGGTGGTGGTAGTGGTAGGCATCCAGGCCCCCATGAGTAGGGGTGGTGGTAGTGAGAGGCATCCAGCCCCCCATGAGTGGGGATGGTAGTAGTGATAGGCATCCAGGCCCACATGAGTGGGGATGGTAGTAGTGATAGGCATCCAGCCCCCCATGAGTAGGGGTGGTGGTAGTGATAGGCATCCAGGCCCCCATGAGTGGGGATGGTAGTAGTGGTAGGCATCCAGGCCCCCATGAGTAGGGGTGGTGGTAGTGATAGGCATCCAGCCCCCCTTGCGTAGGGGTGGTGGTAGTGGTAGGCATCCAGGCCCCCATGAGTAGGGGTGGTGGTAGTGATAGGCATCCAGGCCCCCATGAGTAGGGGTGGTGGTAGTGGTAGGCATCCAGGCCCCCATGAGTAGGGGTGGTGGTAGTGATAGGCATCCAGCCCCCCATGAGTGGGGATGGTAGTAGTGATAGGCATCCAGGCCCACATGAGTGGGGATGGTAGTAGTGATAGGCATCCAGCCCCCCATGAGTAGGGGTGGTGGTAGTGATAGGCATCCAGGCCCCCATGAGTGGGGATGGTAGTAGTGATAGGCATCCAGGCCCCCATGAGTGGGGATGGTAGTAGTGATAGGCATCCAGCCCCCCATGAGTAGGGGTGGTGGTAGTGATAGGCATCCAGCCCCCCATGAGTGGGGATGGTAGTAGTGATAGGCATCCAGGCCCCCATGAGTGGGGATGGTAGTAGTGATAGGCATCCAGCCCCCCATGAGTAGGGGTGGTGGTAGTGGTAGGCATCCAGGCCCCCATGAGTAGGGGTGGTGGTAGTGGTAGGCATCCAGGCCCCCATGAGTAGGGGTGGTGGTAGTGATAGGCATCCAGCCCCCCATGAGTGGGGATGGTAGTAGTGATAGGCATCCAGGCCCACATGAGTGGGGATGGTAGTAGTGATAGGCATCCAGCCCCCAGGAGTAGGGGTGGTGGTAGTGATAGGCATCCAGGCCCCCATGAGTGGGGATGGTAGTAGTGATAGGCATCCAGGCCCACATGAGTGGGGATGGTAGTAGTGATAGGCATCCAGCCCCCATGAGTAGGGGTGGTGGTAGTGGTAGGCATCCAGGCCCCCATGAGTAGGGGTGGTGGTAGTGGTAGGCATCCAGGCCCCCATGAGTAGGGGGTGGTAGTGGTAGGCATCCAGGCCCCCATGAGTAGGGGTGGTGGTAGTGATAGGCATCCAGCCCCCCATGAGTGGGGATGGTAGTAGTGATATGCATCCAGGCCCACATGAGTGGGGATGGTAGTAGTGATAGGCATCCAGCCCCCCATGAGTAGGGGTGGTGGTAGTGGTAGGCATCCAGGCCCCCATGAGTAGGGGTGGTGGTAGTGGTAGGCATCCAGCCCCCATGAGTAGGGGTGGTGGTAGTGGTAGGCATCCAGGCCCCCATGAGTAGTAGGGGTGGTGGTAGTGGTAGGCATCCAGGCCCCCATGAGTAGGGGTGGTGGTAGTGAGAGGCATCCAGCCCCCCATGAGTGGGGATGGTAGTAGTGATAGGCATCCAGGCCCACATGAGTGGGGATGGTAGTAGTGATAGGCATCCAGCCCCCATGAGTAGGGGTGGTGGTAGTGATAGGCATCCAGGCCCCCATGAGTGGGGATGGTAGTAGTGGTAGGCATCCAGGCCCCCATGAGTAGGGGTGGTGGTAGTGATAGGCATCCAGCCCCCTTGCGTAGGGGTGGTGGTAGTGGTAGGCATCCAGGCCCCCATGAGTAGGGGTGGTGGTAGTGATAGGCATCCAGCCCCCCATGAGTAGGGGTGGTGGTAGTGATAGGCATCCATCCCCCCATGAGTGGGGATGGTAGTAGTGATAGGCAGCCAGGCCCACATGAGTGGGGATGGTAGTAGTGATAGGCATCCAGCCCCCCATGAGTAGGGGTGGTGGTAGTTATAGGCATCCAGGCCCCCATGAGTGGGGATGGTAGTAGTGGTAGGCATCCAGGCCCCCATGAGTAGGGGTGGTGGTAGTGATAGGCATCCAGCCCCCCTTGCGTAGGGGTGGTGGTAGTGGTAGGCATCCAGGCCCCCATGAGTAGGGGTGGTGGTAGTGATAGGCATCCAGCCCTCCATGAGTGGGGATGGTAGTAGTGATAGGCATCCAGCCCCCATGAGTAGGGGTGGTGGTAGTGATAGGCATCCAGCCCCCATGAGTGGGGATGGTAGTAGTGATAGGCATCCAGGCCCACGTGAGTGGGGATGGTAGTAGTGATAGGCATACAGGCCCCCTGGGTAGGGGTGGTGGTGGTGGCAGGCATCCAGCCCCCATGAGTGGGGATGGTAGTAGTGATAGGCATCCAGCCCCCCATGAGTAGGGGTGGTTGTAGTGGTTGGCATCCATCCCCCTAAGGGTGGGGATGGTAGTAGTGATGGGCATCCAGCCCCCCTTGAGTAGGGGTAGTGGTAGTGCTAGGCATCCAGCCCTCCATGAGTTGGGGTGGTGGTAGTGACAGGCATCCAGGCCCCCATGAGTAGGGGTGGTGGTAGTGATAGGCATCCAGGCCCCCATTAGTAGGGGTGGTGATAGTGATAGGCATCCAGGCCCCCATGAGTAGGGGTGGTGGTAGTGATAGGCATCCAGCCCCCCATTAGTAGGGGTGGTGGTAGTGATAGGCATCCAGGCCCCCATGAGTAGGGGTGGTGGTAGTGATAGGCATCCAGGCCCCCATGAGTAGGGGTGGTGGTAGTGACAGGCATCCAGCCCCCCATGAGGGGGGATTGTAGTAGTGATAGGCATCCAGGCCCCCCTGAGTAGGGCTGGTGGTAGTGGCAGGCATCCAGGCCCCTATGGGTGTGTATGGCATTGGTGATGCCCATCCCACCCCTATGATTGTGCTGTTGCTAGTGTACGTCATTTGTGCATCCCTATGTGTGTGTGACATATTTTGGGTACGTGTAGTTAGTTTGTATTGTTGGTGTTTCACTTACCGTCTGCGCCGTACGCATCCAAACCGGTCCCGGTAATAGATGTAGAGTATAGGTAAGACCTGCGCGATGGGATTCATGGTTGGGTCGTCTCGTTCGGGTTTCTCGTGTCTTTGACTCGTACTCGTCGCTGGCTTGTTCGTCTCGTAGCCGTGGATCGTCTTGTTGCACGAAACGGAGCTTATGTACGGCTCTCCCGGATGCTGAAACGTGCCGGACGTAGCGACGGGTTCGGCGCGTACGGAGCGCGCATCGTACTAGTCCGGCCGGAAGGTGCTGTGTATTTGGGTCTGTGCGGCTCGAATCGGCGTTTACGGATCCGGCTCGGGCGGGGAACAGGAGCTGGTTTGGGTGAGTACGGCTCGCTCGGGAAATGGGTTGTTATGCGCATCGTACTTGTTCGTCCGGACGGGTGTTCGAGTCGGTCGGAAAACACGCATTCGGCCGGTATTTTTTCCGGACGAATACTGTTAGGTGCGCTTCCGGCCGACATCGGAATCGACCCCTTGGTCTTGGGGTCCTCCCGGGACCCTGCCATATAAAGAACATTGTTGCAAAATCGCAATATTTGTGAATTTGTAGGAAAAAATAAACAAGTGCAGGCTCCGACAATTACTTTTAAATAACCCCCCTGGTGGGCCATGTTCTGAGGTCATACCATACAAATAGGAGGGGGGCACAAGAGGCCCCCATCCTAGGGCATATTGAAGCCTCGGGGACCACCACCTGTCTGGGGCACAGCTTTTAATGTATGAGGGGCTACCCTTGAGGTACCCCCATCGCCCCGGTGATCCCTACCTCCCTGAAGCAAATATCTATAAATTAATGCGGGGCAGCGTTATTCCCCCACAGCCCCGAGGACCGCTACCTCCCTGGGAGTCTTAAAATATGTATGTGGGCTGGGTTGCTGAGCCCACCCGCTTCACGAGGAGTGCCACCTCCCTGGGGTTAAACATATAAAATTAATTCAGAGGGGCCCACGCAGCCTCTCCTGTAGCCCCGGGGACTTCTACCTTCCCGGGGCAAAGCATTTATTATCAATGTGGGGCCTGTATGGCCTCACCCACAGATCATCACTTCCCCGGGGCTAAACATCAAATGAATGTGGGGGGGCCTGTGTGGCACCCCTACTGCCACGGGGACCACCACCTCCCAGGGTCAATTTATTCAAATTAAGGGGGTGCCATGTGGCCTCTTCCACAGCCCCAAGGATAATGTAAAGGGGCAACATGCCCTCCTCATGGAGCCATGGATGGCCTTGGGGACCATCAACCCCCAGGGTCGGCTCCTGCTACCTCTGAGGTGCCCTCTGAGGTTAGTTAGTACTGTATTGATCTAAGCAATATTTTGTCTCCACAATGAAATGCAAATTATGTGATTCGTTGTTTATCTGTTTAGTTTGTTCTAGTCTCCTTCCTTTCTAATAAAGTGCCATATGTGATAAAAGTGCAATTCGTGCTAAAGTGCATAAACAAAATTAGTAGAAGCATACACCAAAATTGACAATAACAGTGTGTGGTCTGGTTCATTTCACAACTATTACTATGAAAGTATTCAAAACATTGTTGTTACCTAATAATTCATAGTCTCACAATCAAGCTTTGTTACTGATATTTTTTCCTTTTTTTCACAAAAAATTATATTAATCCTCCCCAAGGTTTAACCCATTGGGTATTCTAGTATCTAGGTTCAATGTGTATTGACTTTCTAATTGTCTAAGGAGGGCTTCTTTTTTTTTATGTCCTCATTTTACGAAAGGTTGCTCTGATTTCAAAGAAGATAAAGCCAGTCAAAACAATAAGAAGCAGAAAGGCACCCGGTCACTCCATATCAGAGGATGGGTAGATTTTACCCCCGGGGTCTATTATCTGAATAAGCCTCACTGTATTGACCATGGCCTCTATACTTTTACTAGCCGATGTGGTCTGGCTAAACCAGACCACCATCATGACTGACCGATAGAGCAAGTTTGTAATCATTGGACCATTGAAATTCTTAAATTATATTTCTTACATAACCCACCTAGATAAAATATCAATAAGTTGAAACCTATAAAAGAAAGTAGTGAGAATAGTATTCTAAGAAAGACTAGAAACATAAATTAAGAACCAGGTATCCCAAATATCCCAAAATTTTGTTTTCTTGACCCGCTTATTTGCACGATCAAGTTGGGCAATTTTCTGTGCTGAGCCAATCCATTCAATTTTTATAGGGGGAGAAGGGAGGATCCATTTTATACAAATCTCCCTTCGTGCCAGAAGTATTAAAACAAAAAAAAGCACCTTCTGATTCTTAGAAAAAGTGGAGTTTTCTAAACCACCTGGGATCACATTCCTATTTGATTCCATACCACTAGAATTTACGAAAATTTGGTTCAGGAAAGTGCAAGGACTTTTCTCTTCTTTTATCTGGGGCAGGAAAAAACCAAGAATCTCTCAAAGGAAGCTCAGGAGGAAAAAAATCCATGGTGGCATAGCCACCCCAGACCTTTACATATATTATTGTGCCTTCCATTTGAAAAATTCACGCCAACTTTTAAAGGATAGCTCGGCTTTCTCCCCACTCTTCAAAGCTTTAACGATGATATATAGGAGTCAAGCAGACTTTTTTCTCTTAAAGTTTGGGCATCCCAAATTTAAAAAAAAAGTTAGGCTGAAGATTCTTTTAGCCGCAACTAGAGTTTGGTCGCAGGTAAGGGTAATGCTGCATATACCTTATTATAATGATGAAACACCATTATGGGATTCCCCAGGCACCCCAGCATGTCTATTGGACGCACTTGCACTCTCTCTTCGTAAATCCGAGATACTTAAGTAGGGGCAATTAATTGTGGACAATGAGTTGATTCCTTGGCAATGCCTTTCCGACTTATCAAACAATTCGGTCTCGAAATTTAAATATTATCAGATTTTGAGTTGGAAAAAATCATTAGGAAAAGAGATAGAGGGAAATCGGGACTTGGTGCACAGGATATCTACAAGATCTACAACGCGGAAAGAGGTAGCAGCATGGTACTGGTTGATAATAAAGACTGGGGAGGATACTCGGAACCCATTTACAGAGAGCTGGAAGAAGGACCTGCCGGATGAAGACCTCGAAACCTTGGGGCAAGTATCTCTGTCTATACTATGGTCATATGTGAAAGCTGCACCTTTAAAGAGAAATCATCTTTTCACTATCCATAAAGCATACTGGACGCCGCTGAAACTGAAAGATGGGGAATGGTGTGACAAAGAAGTGCCCGAAATGTGATGAGAACAACGCGAATGAGCTGCATATGTTTTGGCAGTGTCCTTCAATCCAGCCCTTTTGGAATCATGTGGGTAAGATCATTTCTGACATTATGGGTAGAGAAATTGGGTTGACTGGTACCTCAGTTATTTTTAAGGAGGGCTTCTTGATTACCTCCCCGCCTCAACCTAGGTATCGAGTCGATAACAAAATATTTGTGACAGTTTAGATTGTTGTTGTGGTACTGTTTGAAGTGTCGAGCAACAGGATAGGTGGGATCAGAATTTACTATGACTCTCAGTTGTTGAAGAATTCTCACATGTCCCTGCAATTTGGTGCTACTGATATATCTAAGTTTGCAAGTGCATTCTAAAACATACACTGCATAATCGGTTTTGCATGTATAAAAACTATCTAATTTTATTGGTTTGTAACTGAATGCTGTATTGTATTGTGACATGTGCACACCAAAACAACATGCTCTGCATGAGTTATATTTGAAAAACCCCTTTCTGGACGACAGCCAATTACTAGTTTTTGTTACTTCGGGCTGCTAGTTACTAATGCATTACTCATGGATAGGGCTTTTCGAAATGTAATGTAGGGTTTCTTCGGGAGAGAAGGTCCTATAGATGGATCTGTTTGTACTATGGGCCATTGTTTGTTATGGCCCTTACCTGTTGTTCTTGTTTGCTATATGGAAAAATCAGTCTAATGTTACTATCATCACTATTTGTATTGTGGTTCTTGCTCTTATGTTGCTTCTTGTCAATCAAACTGTCCCTAAATAGTAGGGATTCCCTGCTCTCCTGGTTAGCTCTATTGATGGCTTGATTAATGGTTGTTGATGAATAGCCACGCTCCAGGAATATAAGTTTAGCTTCTCCCCGATATTTGGTAAGGGTGCTTGCCTGACTACAAATTCTACGCAGCCTAAGGGGCCGATTCTGATCTGGGTCGGAAAGCACTCCGACCGATCCGGATCCGGATTGTTTTCCGACTGAGCAGGACTCCTGCAGTCCGACCGAGCGAGTACGATGCGGCCGCATGCTGCCGGACTCAGTTCGGTCGGACTCCCATTGAAGTCAATGGGAGCCGGTCGTACGACGCGTACATGGGCTCCCATTGACTTAATGGGTACGTTGCGCAAAAGGGTGCCCCCTGTAGTGGGTACGGGTTGGTGCCATCCGCACCGTACATGCATGTATAGGGGGGATCCTTGGGTCCCCCCTGTGTCCGACTCATAAGGCTACAGGTGAAGGGGGGTCCGGCACGGACCCCCGAAGTCCGCTTCCCGGAGCTTTTTTGTCCCGGAGACTCCGACTCGATCCGGCTGTCCGAATCGTGCATCGTACTGGCTCGGTCGGGAATCGACTCCATTGCGCGGTACGGTTCGACTGCGACCGAGTCGTACGGAGCGGTTCGGACCCGGAAACGAGTCGGTCGGCGATTTCGCGTTCATTTGCATCGTACTTGGGCGTCTGGACCTCTGTACGACTCGGTCGGAAACAAAGCCTCCAACTCGGATCCGGTAAAGCCGAATCCGATTCGGAGGCCTTCCGACCGAGATCGGAATCGACCCCTAAGCATTTCTCCATACGGGATACTATCTTTCAAATGGTAAGTGGACATAATATCGACTTTTTAATATCGAGTTTAGTATATCGATAGTATTAAATATCGATGTAATGTATATCGATGTTAAAAATATCGTTATTTAGTGTTTATAAAAAAAATCAAAGTTTGAAATGTCGACTGTTAAAATATCGTTATGTTAAAATATCGTTATAGTATTTTTTTTATGTTTAATTGTTTTTGGTATACTAGTTAATGAATATTATAAAAATTATAATTTGGATTTTAATTTTTAGGAGCGTGGGTTTTTAGGGGATAAGGGTGGGGAGTGTTTTAAAAAACTGATTAAAATATTTAAATAAATTCGAAATTTATAAATTTAATTTAAAAATGTTTTTTAGGAGCAGGATGTTGGGTTTATGGGGGATATGGGTGGGGAGTGTTTTAAAAAAACTGATTAAAATTTTTAAATAAATTCAAAATATATAAATTCAATTTAAAAATCTTTTTTAGGAGCGGGATGTTGGGTTTATAGGGGATAAGGGTGGGGACTGTTTTAAAAAAATTATTTAAATTTTTAAAGAAATGTGAAATTTATAAATATAATTAAAAATTGTTGTTTTAGGAATGGGATGTTGGGTTTATAGGGGATAAGGGTGGGAGTGTTTTAAAAAATTGATTTCAATTTTTAAAGAAATTCGAAATTTATGAATATAATTAAAAGTTGTTGTTTTAGGAATGGGATGTTGGGTTTATAGGGAATAAGGGTGAGAAGTGTTTTAAAATATTGTCAAATTTGTTAAAAATTAAAAAAAATATTTCAAAATTTCGAATATAATTTTATAATGATTGTTTTGTTGTTTTTATTTTGAATGAAGGTGTGTAATTTTGTCTAATTTGTGTTAAATTGTAAATAAAATATTTAAAAAAAATTTGGGATGAAATTAATTTTTTTAAATTACTTGTAAAATATTGTGTTAAGAGAGGATAAGTTAAATACATTTTTTTATTTTAACATATGGATTATTATTAGTTATTAGTATTTAATAATACAATTTTTAATGAGCTTTAATAATTAGGAGATATTATTGGTGTTTTATAATAATTATATATTAGAAAGTGTTAATAATATTTAATAATTCGTTAAGAAATAAAAACAATAAAAAATTATAATAATAAGTTTGAAATATATTTTCAAATATTAATTATGTATAATAATTAAAATTATAAATACATTATAGGGGAAATATAGTAATTTTTAATGTTTATTATTATTTTTACAATTTTAGAAAATAAAATTTTATGTGTATTATATTTAAAAAAAAATCTGAGTAATCAAATTAAATATTGTACAATTTTAAAATAGAGAATATTAAAGGACATTTTTTTATGTATAGTATATTTCATGATGTGATATTAATTGGAGTGGGAATAGTAAATTAATTATGTTTAGTGTCCAGCACCTTTTTTAATTTAATGCTAACTGGAGTGGGAATAGTAAATTAATTATGTTTAGTGTCCAGCACCTTCCCTGATTGAATACTAACTGGAGTGGGAATAGTTAATTATATAGGTTTAATGTCCAGCACCTTCCTTGATTTAATAGTAACTGGAGTGGGAATAGTAATTTATATAGGTTTAGTGTCCAGCCTCTTCCCTGAATTAAAACAAACTGGAGTGGGAATAGTAAATTAATTATGTTTAGTGCCCAGCACCTACCTTGATTTAATACTAACTGGAGTGGGAATAGTAAATTAATTTTGTTTAGTGTCCAGCACCATTTTTTATTTAATGCTAACTGGAGTGGGAATAGTAAATTAATTATGTTTAGTGTCCAGCCCCTTACCTGATTAAATACTAACTGGAGTGGGAATAGTAAATTATATAGGTTTAGGGGCCGATTCCGATTCGGGCCGGAAATCTCTCCGACCGAGCCGGACCCGGAGAGATTTCCGACCGAATCGGACCCTAGCAGTCCGACCGAACGAGTAGGATGCGCACGCATGCTATCGGACTCGATTCGGTCGGACTCCCATTGAAGTCAATGGGAGCCGGTCGTACAACGCGTACGCGGGCTCCCATTGACTCAATGGGTGCGAGGCGAACAAGGGCTCCCCCTACAGCGGGTACGCGTCGAAGCGGGTCGCGCCATACATGCACAGGTAGGGGGGACCCATGGGTCCCCCCTGTGTGCGACTCGCGTGGCTACGCATACAGGGGGGTCCGACACGGACCCCCAAAGTGCGGCTCTGACTGCTCTTTTGAGCCGCACGGTGCGAGTCGGTCGGACTGCTCGAGGCACGCATCGTACTTACCCGGCCGGGGAACGTCTCCATTGCGCGGTGCGAGTCGTGTCCGTGCGAGTCGGTCAGAGCGGTCGGCTTTCGCGAACGAGTCGGTCGGTGCGGTTGGGTCTCGCGAACGAGTCGGTCGGAGATTTCGCATTGTACTCGCTCACCCGGACGCACGTACGAATCGGTCGGGAAACAGGGCTCCGAATCGGATCCGGTAAAGCCGAATCCGATTCGGAGCCCTACCGGCCGAGATCGGAATCGGCCCCTTAGTGTCCAGCCTCTTCCCTGAATTAAAACAAACTGGAGTGGGAATAGTAAATTAATTATGTTTAGTGTCCAGCACCTTCCTTGATTTAATAGTAACTGGAGTGGGAAAAGTAATTTATATAGGTTTAGGGGCCGATTCCGATCTCGGCCGATAGGGCACTGAATCGGATTCGGCTTAACCGGATCCGATTCGGAGCCCTATTTCCCGACCGAGTCGTACGTGCATCCGGGCGAGCGAGTACGATGCGTGCGCTCGCGAAATCTCCGACCGACTCGTTCGCAAGACCCGACCGCTCCGACCGACTCGCACGGGGACGACGCGCACCTCGCAATGGAGACGTTCCCCGGCCGGGTAAGTACGATGCGCACCTCGACCGCTCCGACCGACTCGCGCAGTCCGGCTCCAAGGAGCAGTCGGAGCCACACTTTGGAGGTCCGTGTCAGACCCCTCTGGAAGCGTAGGCGTGCGAGTCGCACACATGGGGGACCCATGGGTCCCCCCTACACGTGCATGTACGGTGCGACCCGCATCGATGCGAACACGCTGTAGGGGGCGCACTTGTTCGCGTCGTGCCCATTGAGTCAATGGGAGCCCGTGTACGCGTCGTACGACTGGCTCCCATTGACTTCAATGGGAGTCCGACCGAATCGAGTCCGATAGCATACGTGCGCATCGTACTCGTTCGGTCGGACTGCTAGGGTCCGATTCGGTCGGAAATCTCTCCGGGTCCAGCTCGGTCGGGGAGATTTCCGGCCTGAATCGGAATCGGCCCCTTAGTGTCCAGCCCCTTCCCTGAATTAATACTAACTGGAGTGGGAATAGTAAATTAATTATGTTTAGTGTCCAGCACCTACCTTGATTTAATACTAACTGGAGTGGGAATAGTAAATTAATTATATTTAGTGTCCAGCACCATTTTTAATTTAATAGTGACTGTAGTGGGAATAATAAATTAATAATGTTTAGTGTTCAGCTCCTTTTTTAATTTAATGCTAACTGGAGTGGGAAAAGTAAATTAATTATGTTTAGTGTCCAGCACCTTTTTTAATTTAATGCTAACTGGAGTGGGAATAGTAAATTAATTATGTTTAGTGTCCAGCACCTTCCCTGACTTAATACTAACTGGAGTGGGAATAGTAAATTATATAGGTTAAGTGTCTGGCACCTTCCATGAATTAATACTAACTGGAGTGGGAATAGTAAATTATTTATGTTTAGTGTCTAGCACCTTTTTTAATTTAATACTAAGGGGCCGATTCCGATCTCGCTGGGAAAGCCCTACGGCTGACTGGCACCCGTAGAGCTTCCTGACCGACTCTTGCTCCGGGGCTCCGACCGCCCGAGTACGATGCGAACAAGCGCTGACGGACACGGGTCGGACCCCCATTGAAGTCAATGGGAGCCTGTTGTACGACGCGTACATAGGCTCCCATTGACGAAAAATGTAAGTTGTGCACAAGGGCGCCCCCTGTAGTGGGGACACGTCTGTGCAATCCGCACCGTACATGCATGTGTAGGGGGACCCTTGGGTCCCCCCTGTGATCGACTCGTAAGGCTACGGGTGAAGGGGGATCTGGCGCGGACCCCCGAAGTCCGCTTCCCAGAGCGTTGACGTGTCGGAGGCTCCGACTCGATCCGTCTGTCCGAATCGTGCATCGTACTGGCTCGGTCGGAAATCGCCTCCATTGCACGGCACGGTTTGCTTACGGACGAGACGTACGGAGCGGTTCGGACCCGGAAATGACTCGGTCGGCGATTTCGCGTTTCTCGCATCGTACTTGCACGCTCGTACAGCTGTACGCGTCGGTCGGAAAACACGCGTACGGCTCGTACTTTTTCCGCCCGGATCGCATTTGGAGCCCTTCCGAGCGAGATCGGAATTGGCCCCTAAGTGGAGTGCGAATAGTAAATAATATTTATTTAGTGTCCAGCACCTACCCTGATTTACTACTAACTAGAGTGGGATTTGTAACTTATGTATGTGTATAGTTTAGTGATCTAAAAAAATTAATATAGTGTGTAGTGGTAATGTGTATAAATAATAATATAGTTTACAATGAAAAACAATAAAGTTAAATATATATATTTAGTAAAGACATATTATTTCATCCAGAACATTGAAATAAAATATAATTTACAATATTAAATAAAACATTAATAAATTAATAAAACAATAATCACACATGTAATCTTTTAATTGATGTTTCTTTATTGTGAATGATATAGTAATGGTAAAATAATATATATTTTATTAAGTGCATATAATATAAATTAATACACATAGAGAAAAAAATATTCTTTATTTTTCAGACATAAAAGATTTGGTACATATGTATATTTTTACATATATTATTTTTTGCAATCAAATGTTTTCAACATTGGTAATGTTTTTAATACAATAATGTACATTTTGTAAAATGAAATAATGTAGTTTTACATTGTTTTACAAAACATTTTATAAAAGATATACTTTTTATTAACAGTTGTACACTTTTATTTTGTATTATGAATATTTTTTATTTGGTTACATATACTGTACATTTTTAGTAATATAATTGTTTTAACATTTTTTAAATAGAAATAGTTGTTTAAATTGTATACATTTGGGGGGTGTGGCTGCACTGGGGGTACCCATGGTCCCCCCCTACATATCCCTGTACCAGGTGGCTGGCACTGTGCAGTAAGTACCTGCTTACTAGGGGGGCTTTTGGTGGGAATGGAAGTTCTGGGCACAGCATCCCTCTGAACTGGGGGGGGCAGTTGTGGAACGCAACAGCCTCACGGCAGCCAGGGCAAAATCTTGTGCTGAGCCTGGATCAGTAGTGGATCCTGGAGGGGTCTTGGAGTGCTGGGACTTTGACGTCTGCAATGTTGAGGCATGTCTTTTGTGTTTCGGCTCCACACTCTCATGTGAGGTTATTTTGTTGGTGCCGGCATCTGTGCTCCTTGTGCTCCTTGTGGATGATGTCTCGTGTCTCTGTCGCTTGGACTCCTGTTGTCGTGTGCTGCGTGGGGATGACCTGGTGCCTGAGTGTACAGGTGTGTGGCTCCTCTGATCATGTGGGGACACAGGCAGGGTGGTTGAGGAAGGGACAGGAGCCAGACTTAGAGCCTGTGACTGCACTATTGCAGCCGTCAGTGTGGAGGCTAGACACTGAACACTCCAGAGCAGGCCACCTACGTCAGAATGGATGCCCTCCATGAACGCTATTACCTGTGACAACTTGTTGCCATGATCCTGTAGGGCATTCAATAGCAGGGTCTGACCCACAGACACATGACGCAAGATATCAATGGCCTCCACACTGAGGGCACCATGGGACACAGTGGCTGGGGCAGCTGTGCCTGGGAGAAAAGATACCCTACCCTTCTTAGGGCATCGTGCACGGATGACATTTGGGGGAGCATCAGGGACTGTGGACACATGACGGGGTGTGTTGGACGAAGAAGCACAGCTCGATTCTCCTCTGCCCGACCACACCGAGGAGTCACCACCTGAGTCTGAGGAAGTGGAGGTAGGCGTTTCAGGAGCTGACTCATCCAGGGCACTCCGGTCCCCCTACGATGCGCTGGTACCATCAGTCTCGCTGTACTCCAGGGGAGCAGTGATTGAGTAGGTACACCAACTGTTACGTGCCCATTACCTTCTCTGATCTCGGTAGATTCAGCAGGAGACAGAGACAATGTTCAGTGAAGTGGCCTGACAACAAACATGACAGGCAAGATAAAAATTAAAGCATGTACCCAATGCACACATGTGACTGTCCATGTACAGGCTGCATTAGTCTACAATTTTTCCATGCTCAGCCCATGGATGTTAACATGCAAACTGGCAGTCATGCTCCAAGTAGCCATCATACAGCAAAATTGCTCGTCATGTGATGCCATATCAACATCACATCCTATTTTCTGTAGGCACATCCACATGCCTTTAGCTACTAGAGCTACACATCAGTATACACTTAAACTCGTTTGGCTACACAGACTCCAACACGTATTCATCATCCTTTCTGAAAGTAACATGTGTGATGTTTCAGACATGTTGAGCAGCAACATTGAACAGTGTGCCATCCTCCCCACACACCCCAGTGCATCAAGTAGTGCGGAATGAATATGAAATGCAGACAACAAAATCAGAATGTTGCCCTTTTGGCAAGCAGTCCGAGGCACACAGCACTGTACAGTCACATGTTTTGACCCTCGTGACCAACATAAGTAAGTGTGGCATACACTTTCCAGTCCCTCTGGAGCACCATATGGCCTCCCGTACTGTCCAAGGACCTCTTTGCTAACTGCATCATTCACCACACAACATTTGCATAAGGTCAAATGTGCAAACTGTTAAGGTTTCATGGCGTGTGACCTATGCCTTCCGTCCTGACACACATGGAATGTCCATGAAAAGGAGAGTGGGAAGACAGCACTCGTATGGTGTGGTGGCCAGCATGCCATGAAAAGAGTAAATGAGTCCAAAAGGACAAAGGCCACTATCACTGTACTCACGTTGCGTACTGAGACATAAAAGATGTTAACACGTCTGGAGTAACACTTGCTACTTGACGGTTGGACACTTGTCCATGTTTTGTCTCATGAAATGCCAGTGATGTTGGCTGACATCGCTAGCTGGCCATTGTCATGAAATCAGACATACTTTTCAGCTCCACACTTTCTACACACGTACTGCTGTGCCATGCTGTGTGTTCACCTGCTATTGCCTCCATGTGTGTACACACGTCAGGGCAATGCACAAGTGTCTCAACATACATTGCTGGATCCAACATAAGTTGTGCTATCAAGCTATGTGTGCATGTATACACTAAACACGTGTATCTGTTTAAATACACTTTGAACGTGGCAATGTGTGTCACGCAGATTCATCACACAGTACTGATGGACTGACCACATAATGCACATATGAACATGTCTACTGTGCTGCATACTCATGTGATGTTGTCCAGGTGACACAGACTGCCCTCATCCCGTTGTGTTGCTGTGTATTGTCGGACTTGAGATTGAGGATGTGCAATGGCAGAAGATACATGTAAGTCAGTATTGATGCTGGTAACCACATGTGCTGTGCCTAACACACAGGGCCTATCACACCCTGATGTAGCAGGGTACCATGTCATACACAATGTCATATTGTTGCTGTACTAGTGCTCAGTATGAGGAGTGGGTGGAGTGAACCAAGGTCTCAATGCATGTCACTTGTGTCTTTTCACATGCTCAAGAGTCATGTCAATGTTGTGGCAGTGTGAGTCTCTGGTGAAACTGTCACACACATCTCATCAATTTTTACCTACTTCTGCATGTGTCCCCGGCCAGAGTACATAGGAGGAGCACACCTATCTATCACCTTGTCCCAGTCCTGGAAACCATGGAGGATATTACAATCAGCATGGAATTCCGTCAGGATCGCCTCACAATGCGAGAGCTATGTGCTCAGTTGGAGCCCCACTTGAAGTCCAGGTGAACATATCCTTCGGCATTGTCAGCAAAAGTCAAAGTGATGGCTGCACTGCATTTTTTGGCAACTGGGTCTTTCCAGTACACCGTGTCCAGTGCTGGAGGGATGTCACAGCCTATGTCCAGCATGGTGTTGCGTGATGTCCTGTCTGCATTAATGACATACAAGATTCACTACATACAGTTCCCAAGGCGCAATGATTTGGCAGGTGTGAAGGGGGATTCCTATGAACTTGGACGCATTCCACATGTAGTGTGCGACATTAACGGAACCCACATTGGCCTAGTTCCACCACAGGCACGTGAAAGCATTTATACTAACCGAAAAAATTAACACTCCATAAATGTGCAAGTGGTATGCCAAGCGGACCAGACCATTTCACACGTGTGTGCCAAGTATCCTGATTCGGTACATGACACAGTCATTCTGCGCCACTACAGCAAAGCACAATTGATGGCTAATCTACACCCAGATTGGGCCTGGCTTGTTGGTGAGTGGGCTGTGTCAATGAGTGTGACGTATGTGTGACATGCTGCTCCACTCACATGTCACAGTTAAATTTTTATAAATGTGTTTATCCAGGATAGGTGACTCTGGCTATCCCAATCGTCCCTGGGTGCTGAGCCCACTGCGGAATCCAACTACGCCAGGGGAGGACCACTACAATGATGCCCATGGGAGAACATGTCGTGTGGTGGAGCGCACTTTTGCACTTCAGAAGTCGAGATTTAGGTGTCTGGCCAAGACTGGAGGGGCACTTCTCTACTCACCCAAGAAGGTGTGCCAGATAGTAGTCGCATGCTGCATGCCGCACAACCTGGCCTTGCGCAAGAGGATACCCCGGATTCAGGACGATGATGACCAGCAACAGCCCCCCGCTGCAAACCCACACAAGCCCAGGGACGATGACAGTGGTGAGGAATAAGGTCTTGACCTGCGTGACCAGCTCATAGCCAAATACTTCCAATGAGTGTAAGTTATCATCATGCAACTATGACTGTGTCTGTGCACATTGCTGCTGTCTCCCAAACTTGGTGGATTGTAGCTGTGAATCTGGACACATACACATGAAAAAGAACATGAATATGGGATTTGGGCAGGCAGTGGAAGAGTCAAACAAACAACTGGGTAAGCATTAGCACTGGCAACATTGTGTGTCTTGCCACAGTAGCTCTGTCACTCACGACAGTGTAACAAGCGCCAAGACACCACATGACCCAACACTGCCTGATCCCTCTGTAATCCAGGTAACAGGACACACACTCTCGTCCTCACTCTCAATTTCTCAACACTGATCACAGTACAATACAAGTTAATGTGCGAAATTTGTATTACTATTAACGTGTCCTAACGTGCAAGATACGTGCCACAACATGCAGAACAATGCATCAGACCGAAACAGGCAGCATAGGAATGTGTTCAGATGTCATGGAGGGAGATGTCACATTAATGAGCACTCAGGAGGGAGTACTCCGATCTGATCCCCCCTTCCCTTGCTGGAGAAGTCATGTGATGGATCACATTAGCTCAATGCCCTTTTTCAGAGGAGCCCACTCCTCAGCCCATATGATTTGACATGTACTGTACTCCAGGACAGCGCTGACTGAATGTTCTGCTGACAGTAATCAGGTGAAAGAATCAAACTAAGATACTTGCAGTACAACAAAGGCATGTAGGAACTAGCTCAACAGCTGCATGATGGCAGCAAGACTGGTACTAGGCGACAATGTCCACTACGGGCAGGAGACAGCCTCACCTTGCACAGGGGTGTGCCAACAAGCGATGCAGGCCACAGAGGTAATCAGAGTCCAAGCGAATGCAGACATGTCCATTGTCAGTACTAAATCTGTAATCAGTTCCGAAAGATGCAATTGTATGTTGATACATCTGTAATTAGTCCCAATCAGTTGTGGATGCAGGTAAGTAGTTACTCATCTAATAAAGCTATTGCAGCTTCATAGGCAATCAGTTCCAAGAGTAGATCGTGATCAGCTTCAGCAAACAGGACGGCCACCCAATCCAGTAATATGAATGAACAGATTTGCTCCTCGCACCCCGTGTCCGTAAGGAGCATCTCAGGCCAATAGGGGAGCGGTTCAATGTAGTCATTGCACACAAGAAGTTGTGCAATCGCACATGACCAGCTGCCAGCACTTATGCCAAGTTGCAAGGCATCCCATAGACGGGTATCCCGGGCACAGTCCCGGTCGTGGACCAACAAAGGACTCAACCACATGTCATAATCCAGTTCAGCAATCGATGTGTTGGATAGGCAGACATCCATGGCCCATTGAAAGGGGCAGCTGCGACAGTGGAACACAGGTTGCACACAGGTGAAATAGACATAGTGGAACCTTAGCCTATAACTGATGCGCAGCACAGCCAATGGCAACGCTCCCAATATATTCAGCATTCGTTCACGGTACAGTTGCACATGACCGGGGATGTGCAGGACCACAGGATGTGAAGCCATTGCATTGTAGCTGTCGTTGAACCTGCACTCTTCAGAACAGCGGGAGGAATGTTGCTGAAATGCCACATGTCCGACAAAAAGTTGTTTGAGTGAGCAACTGTTGTACTTCTGAAATGGTCCGAACGGAAGTGACAACGCCATTCCCCACAAGGGAAATTGTGGTATGAGCAAGGACTTCTGTGTGTGGAGTGTATGAACCTTGGTGTATCAGTTGCACTGAACCTAGTGGGAGACTCAAATTCAGCTGTTACAGTATCTCGCAGGAGGTAACAGCCACCTGGTATTCGAAGGTCAGAGGGGCGGATGTGAGTCCGCCTTCTTGTTAATACAAATGAGCTTTCAGCTCTGTTGATACTTTGAAGTCCGCTTACATTGTTGGAATGTGAGCCCACAAATTACTGTTGACATTCACATATGGGGTAGTGATGAGTTCATCCCTACGGCATTGGACATTTTGAGAAACTCTTTCTGTGTACGTGAGCCCTGCACGGGAAATACCTCTGTTTGTGATGTACATGACTCGATCAGTTCCTTCTGGTACATATGAGGGGCGTGTGAGCCTGGTGGTTGGGACTGGTGTACATTGATGTATTTTGCCAACAATCAACTTAGATAGGTTACAATACACGTGTGACTGTACTTGTCTTGCTGAACGCAATAATTTCCTCCATCTAGCTTTGACATGATTCGTTTGGTTCGTGCCTGTTTTTGGGACACTGCTGAGTGCTGCATTGTGATGCGCTGTGTGAGTCATTGACACTGCAGTCATTCCCATGTGGATGGTTGTAGGGGGGTGGGAGGACATTGATTTACCTACCAGCACAGTACATTCTTTAGCATCCATGAACGTGCACTTACGTCAAATGTGCATACTTGTGATGAAGCAGAAGGGTTTGACTTCAGTTTGACAGGGAGAGGTACAGGGAGCTGAGACAATGGCGGCTGCTTACTCACCTTACACCTATTTGCTGAATCTGTTCCCTACTGATGAAGGATGATATCCATGTACACATGTGACTTGAGACTGACAACACTAACCCGCTAATACCTTGGTGTATCACCACACACTGGAATCTAGTTGGCATTTAAGCTGAGGTGCATTTCACAGGTTGCAAAGGTGTGTACTGTGCTGGGAGATGTAGTGCTGTGCTCCCATCCCCCTTCTGTCCATTTTGATGTAGTTGACCAGTGTAATCTGTATTGCACGTGTACAGTGTTGCCTGGTGCTGTGCTTTGGCTGTCATGCCATCATATGTCAACCACATGTCATGTTCTTGTGTCTTTCTAGGTACCTCCGCTCACACAATGGATTGTGGAATTCAAATATGGAGAGACATTGCAATGTGAGTTAACATGCTATTTACTCTGAAAAAAATGGTACTGACACAAACGCTCAGTGTTGTGAATAGTGTTTATTTGTACATGAGTGACAGGTGGAGGGTGAAGTTGAAAGTGCTGGCACAAGAGTCATCAGGGTAGAACACACAATGCTGGAATGACACAGTCCAACAGTACACTGACAACATTGTGGAAATGTGGGCTCTGATCTTCAACAAAGTCAATGCTGGAGGCAACACTGCTGACATCATAGTTGGCGCATGGAACGGGTTTTGGGAGGTGCTTTGCCACGTGATCCTCCGTTTGTCTTCTTCGGACGTCCCCTCGACAGTTTGGCTGGGGGGGAACCTGTTGCATGCTCTGAGGTGTCTGAGGAGTCTGTGCCTGCTGCCTCACCCCTCCCTGTGGCCGCTGTAGTGGTGTTCTCAGTATCATCTAGCTGGCCACGGGGTGGGCTGTTGGCTAGTTGAGCAGCATGGATGTCCCTCAGAACACCTACTAGCTGGCCCATGTAATCAGCACTGACACCCAAGCGGGTGTCCATGGACTGTTGCAGCAGGCGGAGTTCACACAGTTCTTCGAGGACCTGGCCCATCTGTCCCTGGGTCTTTTGGTATGCACCCACGACAGTGTTGACCATGGCCAGGGCCACAGTCTCTGTGTCATCCTGGGACTGTCCCAGGGTGGCCCTCCCACCTGCCCTGAGTACACGGACCTGTGGCAGAGCCTGTCGCTGCCCCCGCACACTGTCCCCAGCATCCTGGGTGTGGCTGGTGGGATTGGGTGCAACTGCCATGGGGACAGTGTTGAATGCAGTGGTACTGATGTTGGTGCTGGCTGGCACACAGGTCGTAGTCGCAGGGATCAGCGTTGTTGCTGCTGTTGTGGGAGTCGAGGTGGTGGTGGGGACAGTGAGGCCCGGAGACTGGGGTTGCCTGGCCACGCCTGAAGGGCCAGGTCGGTCCTCCTCATCCGAGGAAGGAGCAAATCTGCATCCGTGAGTTCACCTTCATGGGGGAGACTGGCTGGGCTCGTTGGTCACACTTCCCACAGGTGTTGTAATCGGATCACCTGTTGAATAGAGGTCATTATGTCAGCATGTTCAGTAGACAGCACAACTTATATGTTAATGTATTGCACATTTCAATTGAGATGGCCAGACTTTTGACAGTGACATTACTTTGCATTGTCCACAGTTTTGCATCAGTCTAACATGATGTTGAGGTATATGATTTGTCAGTTACAACTTATATGTTAATGTATTGCACATTTCAATTGAGATGGCCAGACTTTTGACAGTGACATTACTTTGCATTGTCCACAGTTTTGCATCAGTCTAACATGATGTTGAGGTATATGATTTGTCAGTTAGCGATGTGACATTGCGTGGGCAACAATTTCACATGTGTGGATCTTGTTTTTCAATGGACATTTCCTCGGGTACCAACTTGGTGCTCATCCACTGCAGTTTATGCTTGGACCTTTCTGACATTTTTCTGACTAGCTGTCTACTGTGCCTCCCCTTCATGATTGATGTTGTTGGGTTTTTGACTGACTCTCGTGGTGGACATGCTCCGCCACTGCGGTGCCAGGCATTGACACCAATTGATTTGTGCAGCCTTGCAATGGTCGCTTCCTGACCTCCGCGGTGCATCACCGCCTATGAGGAATAGCCATCAGCCAATGGGAACCGGCAGCGGTTTCAATTTTTTTAAACTCAAGGTGTACGTGCTCGCCCTCTGCGGTGCCAGGCATTGTGCGCTCTGGATGATATTGTTTTCTACTTCGGTTTAAAATTCACATGACTTATGTAATTGCCAGTATGCCTCAGGTGCAATATTTCTGTTGTGCTGTTTTGTAGTTGCCTCCTCTGTATAGTGATGTGTGGCTGAGTCTCCATGTATGTGTGGAGTTGATGTGTGCCTTTATGCTTATGGACAATGTGACATCGACATTTGAATGTGGTTCTCTGCGAATCTTGGATTGACTATGCAGTTACATATGACTTCTTGGATGATAGTGTGATGAATGTGACCTCTTAATGACATTAATCTGTGTGTGCACTGGCTACAACTTATGTTGCTTTGCAGACTTGGCAAACATGTGCGTGATGTGCTGGGCATATGGCACCATGCTATTTGGGAGGGAGGCCAGGGTGCATGAGCTGACTATCTACGTGTGTAGTGCTGCAGAGGTGGGTGATGGCTGCCACGTGTCTCTGGGGTGGGGAGGGTGCTCCATGCTGTTTGGGAGGGTGTGCAGGGGGCCTTGTGGGAGTGGTGGTCTTGCTCTCAGGTCTCAACGACTCCCTCTCCAGTAAGATGACTACCTACCTGTTATGAGGCACTGTCGAGGGTAATGGCTGCCACGTGTCCCTGGGGTGGGGAGGGTGGGCTGGGGGCCTTGTGGGAGTAGTGGTCCTGCTGTCAGGTCTCAACAACTCCCTCCCAGTAAGATGGCTACCTACCTGTTATGAGGCACTGTCGAGGGTAATGGCTGCCACGTGTCCCTGGGGTGGGGAGGGTGGGCAGGGGGCCTTGTGGGAGTGGTAGTCTTGCTGTCAGGTCTCAATGACTCCCTCCACAGTAAGATGGCTACCAACCTGTTATGAGGCACTGTCGGGGGTAATGGCTGCCACGTGTTTCAGGGGTGGGGAGGGTGCTCCATGCTGTTTGGAAGGGTTGGCAGGGGGCCTTGTGGGAGTAATGGTCTTGCTGTCAGGTCTCAACGACTCCCTCCACAGTAAGATGGCTACCTACCTGTTCTGTGAGGCAGAGTGAGGAAATGGAGGTCTTGTGAGACAATCATTTTTTTAACGTGCATTCTCCATGTGTTCGCTTGGGTCTGGCAAGCGAGGCTCACTTGTTGTGCACAAGAGTACGTTACAGTGGTATGTGAACATTCACATTGTACTTACTAGCCTCCTCTCCCCCCCTAGATTCCAGTGAGACTCTCAGGATGCAGTATGGCGAGCACCTTCTCCTCCCATTCTGTGAATCTCAGTAGTGGAACGGGAGGCCCTCTGCCCGTTCTTTGAGCCAACTGGTGGTTCCTCTGTGCCTGTGCCTTGACCCGGAGCTTGAGGTCGTTCCACCGCCTTTTGATTTCACACAGTGTGCGTGGGATGTTCCCCACTGCATTGACTTTGTTGTGGATCCTAGCCCACATCTGATTTTTGCGCACATTGGGTGTCTGTTGGACCAGGTTTCCATACAAATGTGGTTCTACCCTGATGATCTCATCTACCAGCACTTTCAACTCTGTGTAAGTGAATTTAGGCATTTTGCTGTTCGGCATGGTGCTAATGGATGTGAGGTGCAGGGTGAATATGTGGATGAGTGAGGTGTGTTCGGTGTGTGGTTGTGAAGGGGATGGTGTGTGGCTTTCATCTCCGGTATGAATTTGTGGTGTGTCATTCTTGCGTGTCTGATGTAATTGAGGGCTGATGATGATACAGGCACACTTTGTGACTTGCTGTGAATTTTGTTACTTCCGCCATTCTTTTGGCCTGGGCGCCACCACTGCGGTGGGTACTGCCATGATCCTTACACCAGCTCCGCTTGCTCATCGTAATTAGCCATGCGGTCATTCCGCGGGAGGTGTAGACGTTTTGGTCCATAGACTATCTTTCCACGTCCGCCGAGGTAGCATTTTCGGCTATTGCCACCGTTATGGAAGGTTTTTTCTGTATTGCGGCTGCCGCGGTGGAACTTTACGTGAGTTGCATCGTAATCTGACCGGCGGTATAGCCGTGGGACATGCGGACGGTCTTTTTCCGCATGCATGGCGGTCGGAGGCCTTTTCCGTCCGCCATCGTAATCGGGCCCTTAGTGTTGATTTCTGAAGGTGTCTCCATATACATTGATTAAAATGATAGTAGCAACCCTGAATTGCTGTGTGTGGGTAGGTTTTTAGGATTGCATTTATCATTGCCTGCTCAAAATCAATAATTATTTTTTGGGGAAAATAATTATTGGTTTACTGTTTAATTTTAGAGAGTAGTTCCATATAGGTGGAGTTTTGTTTATTTGGTAGTAAGGTGTAGAGTAAAGGGATGTTAGTATTTTGGTATAGTGCATGGATAGTATATAATTGATAGAATTGTTTGGGACATATTTTAAAAGTCCCATCCATCATCCAAGTTTCTGACTGTTGGAGTTTTACTAAATTATTTGCAGTTCCAAACATAATTATTCTTTTATCTTTAGATTTGTTATCATAAAGAAGAAATGGTTCTTCATTATGTGTAATTGATAGTTCTGGGGGAATTTCTACTTCTTCAAATGTTTTTGGGGCAGGTGTGGTGGTTGTAGTGGCTTTTTTCGTTCGAGCTATAGTTCTTTTCAAGGAAGCAATAGAGGGCATTTGGCCAGTAGCTTGTTGGGGTACTTTGGGCAGCATTTCCTTCAGTAATTCAGTGGTAGATTTCTGTGAGCTAGTGCTAGCTTCTTTTATATTGTCTAGAGCATTTCTAACCTCTATTTCAGTTATATTTGGGGTATGGTTATGCTCCCTAACATACAGAACAGTTGTTTCTTTAGTTGTAGCCCTTCCATAACACTTATTAGAATAGTATTTACTACATTTCCAGTTTACTTTCAGTCCACTTTACTTTTCTTGGGTATACACATACCCCATGTAACATAGTAAAAACTTTCCTTTCTGTGAGGTTATGAATTGGGCACCTTCAGTCATTGTGATGTTTCAAGTGCTAAGAAAAAAGTATATACAAATTGCTAAAAAGAATACTATATAGGTTTTTTTATTAATACATATACATTGTTATTTATATACTTACAATGTTGAATTTGAGGTCGTTTTCTATGCTGATGTGCTTTCTTTGTTGTTTGATTTCAGTTTTGTTGCTGATATTTCTGTGGGCAGAAAAAAGATAATTTTAATAATTTTGTTTAATTGTGCATGAGGTGAGGGGGATTTGGGATAAAGTTGGGCTTTGGTTGGGTATTTTTGGTAATTGTTTTAATAGAATTTCCTTTAATACTTACTTTATTTCTCAGTCGATTTTTCACACTGTTCGGTAACTTTTTGGATGTTTTGGGAATTATCTGTAGAGGAGACATAAATTTAAAATATATATATTAATTATTTGTCCATTATAAAAAGTTGTTGTTGAAGATTAGCAGTACTGTTAGATTATAAATGGCATTCTACTTACTTTCTCAAGTAGGAAATAGTATTTTCTTTAATGAAGTCCTGTTTTCTGGCAGCAATCCGGCAGAGTTTCGCCTTCTTGTTTCTTTTTGGTTTCAGGTGTAAAATAATGATTACTTTTTTGTTCTTGATATAGTGTTTTATTAATTGTTAGTTTAATGTGATTCGTTTATTTTAATAGTGTGTGTATTTGATTGGTTATCATTTATTGGATTCATTGTTTTGGTCGTTGTTTTCCATATATGGAAAACGCTAATTAAGAATCAGTTATTGTTTTTGTTTTTTTACAGATTAAGTCCGTTAAATCTGTATTATATTGTATTTCTTGTTACAGAATGTGTGCATATTATTGAATTATAATATTTATATAGTTATTAATAGTGTATTTATAATATATTTTAGGATTATATATTTTAATATTTTTAAAATAGGTTGTATTTGATTTATTTTGTATGCAATGTATGTTTATTGATAAAAAGATAGTTTTGGTGTTAAGTTTTGTGTATTTTAACTGTTTTTAAGATGTTGATATTTTTAAAGAACGATATTATTGCTGTCTATATTATTGTAATCGATATTTTTGACATGTATATTTTTAGACTGTGTTCGATATTTTAGATAACAATATTTTAGTGTTCAATAATACTGATATCGATATTATTGTTTGACGATATTTTGGTGTCGATATTAGTGTTATTTTTTAATTAAGTATAGGTTGTCGATATTAGTGTAATCGATATTTTTATGTCGATAATATGGTAGGTCGATATTGTGTCTGTCGATATTATGTCAGTGATTCCTTTCAAATGTCTAGGATGAAGGCTACGGGCATGGAGTATTGAATACCAGCTGTTGTTTTTCTATGCAGTTGGGACTTGATTTTTTATTTTCCACATTTACATGTACATCTAGAAAATCAATTTCATGTATGTTAATATGGGCAGTGAATTCTAAATTAACATTATTAACATTAATCTTATCTACAAACTTCACCGCACTTGCAACTGACCACTTCCATATAACAAATACATCATCGATGTATCGGAGCCAACTAACAATGTTGTTATCCTAATCCTCAGCATGGTCTACCATCAGTACCTGCTCCTCTCACCAGCCCATGTGTAAACACGCATAGCTGGGGGAGAAGCAGGCACCCATGGCGACTCCCCTTAGTTGTTTAAACACCTCGTAATTAAAATGAAAAAAGTTTTTTTCTAAGCACCAGGTAATCATGGACAACACAATTTTGCTGTGATTGTAAAGCCTCAATGGCCTACTTCTTAAATAGTATTCCACTGCTCTCAGTCCACCTTGGTGCTGGATACTTGTATATAACGAGGTGATATCCAATGTCATCATGCAGATAGTCACTGGTCCTAGGAATAACGTATATTCTGCGGAGGAAATCACTTGTATCCTGAAAAAATGAAGGTAGACTCAACACTCATTTTTGTAGGAAATAATACACGTATTGTGATGTCTTTTCAAAAATACTGTTTCTCGCCGATATTATGAATCTTCCTGGTATAGGAACACTGGGGCATATTAGCAAGACTGGCAATAAAATTATCGCCGTTTTAGCGGCAGGAAACTGCCGCTAAAACAGCGATAATTGGCTTGCTAATATGCGTTATAGAATTCCAATAGAAGCCCAGGTTAGATGTCCTGCACATCTAACCTGGGCTTCTATTGGAATTCTATAACGCATATTAGCAAGCCAATTATCGCCGTTTTAGCGGCAGGAAACTGCCGCTAAAACGGCGATAATTTTATCGCCAGTCTTGCTAATATGCCCCACTATTCTTATAAACTTTGGGGATGAAATACCTCGCAGGCATTACTGGATGATTATTGTGCAAAAATAGATGTTCAGCCTTAGTCAACAATCCCTCATTTTTCCACTTTGTTAGATCATCTTGGAATTTGATGTTCAAATCGCTTACATATTTTATATTGCTTCCTTTATAGCATTTCTCATCATTAAGGTGTCTGTAGGTCTCTGTCAAGTACTCCATTCTTGGCCACAGTACGATGTTGCCTCCCTAGTTTACTTATTAAACTATGATATCTTTTTTCATGGTCATTCCTTTTTCTTGGTATTCTCTGAGTCCGATGATTGAGTTTTTTAATTTCCTCTATTATTCTATCATTAAAGATGCCAATAGCATCTCGTGGCATCGTTGGCATAACTGTTGATTTCGGTTTAAAATAAGTTTCAACCGAACCAAATACCTCGAGCGCTTGTTGATGAATTATTTGTTGGGTCGATATTGTAATGTCAGGATCTGTTCCTTCATTCTGTAGTCCCTGTACGTCACGCATAAGGTCACGCATAAGGTCAATGTCTGATATTTGTAATTTATTCAAATCAGTTTTTTCCTGAGGCCCTTCTCTCATAGCCGATGATTGCTCTGTTTGTGATATTTCATAAGTTTTAATATGCGTATAAATAAAAAGAAATCTATATGAGTCTGACAGTAATTAAAAGAGCTTTCCAGGCAGTAGGTTGGACCTAAAGATAGCAACTGTATTACTGCTTCATTTAACTCGATGTAAGACAGATTAATCACAGTAATGGTGGTGGTGGCTATTTCCGTCTCCATTTCACTCCTTGTTGTTTCTTGGAATTTGTTTCTGTTCTGCCTGCGTCTTTGTTCCATCTCAGTTCGTTTTGAAGTTTGAACCTCGCAAATATAGGGGCAGATTTACGAGTTCTGACGCATCTCTGCAAATCAGCAGCGATGTGCCAGAACAGATGCAACACGCAATTCCCTCCCTGCGCCACCACAAATGCGTCGCATTTACAATGTGGTGCACCGTGGCACAAGGATAGGGCGATGCGTGTCGCATCCTGTGGCGTAAGGGCGGCGCATTGCTGGAGTCGTGTCGCAAGCGCGACGCGGCTCCAGCAATGCTCAGGGGCGCCCTATGCCTAACATGCTGCGTCACTCCTTACGCCTGCTTCAAGCAGGCGCAGGGTATTCACGCAGCATGGACGTAAAAGTGACTCAGTGAAATCTTGTAGATTTCACTGTGTCACTTTTACGAGGCGTTCCTGCGACAGAACACCCACCCTGCGCCGGAACGCCCACAAGAAACCTAACGCAGGTGTCATGTGGCGCAGGGCTTTACAACGTGACGCATCTCCCTAGATGCGTCACGTTGTAAATAAGGCGCAACGTGGCGCATGGTTTACGCCGCCGCTGCGTCACAAAAGTGGCTTGTAAATCTGCCCCGTAGAGTTTGATGATGGCTGCGTCGCAAAAAATTCAGTTCCCCTGTGAGGGTCAATTTGATATGTCCTGCCTTGGCTCCTAGTGCAGCTCTACCGTCTTCTGAGTCTGTTTCTTTCTCCATGGCTGAGCTTAGGTCTGACGTGGATGTCGCGTTTGTTGTTTGGGCATTAATTTTATTACCCTGTTTAGATATGTTGCTGTCCACATGGCGTTATCTCTTTACGTGTGGAGTGCCCCAGGGTTCTGCCTTGTCCCCCACCCTGTTCAATGTGTATGTTGCCCCTCTGGCTAGATTAATAAAAAGCCACGGTCTACACCTTGTGTCATACGCGGATGACACCCAATTAGTGGTGTCAGTTACGCAAAACGTGGACCTGACGGCGGAAAGGTTCCGGAACTGCCTAATGGCATTGATGGCCTGGATGAACTCAAATTTCCTGAAGTTAAATACGGAAAAAACTGAGGTCATAGAGTTCGGGCAGAAACCCACGGTCTGGAGCGAACTCTGGTGGCCGCCTGAAGCCGGAACATTTCCTGTCCCTGTTCTGAAGGCCAGAAATCTAGGGTTTCTGGTCGATAAGGACCTAACGCTTGCCCTCCAGATAAATCAAGTGTCATCGGCTTGTTTTTTCACGTTGAAAGTATTGCGGAAGATTCTTCCATTCATTCCACCCTCATTAAGGAAAACGGTAGTCGGTGCGTTGGTTCTGTCTCGAATAGACTACTGCAATGCGTTATACCTAGGCGCGGGTGTCAGACAGCTCTCTAAATTACAGTCTCTACAAAATGCGGCCGCACGAGTACTGTTAGAGCTACCTAAACACCACCCAACATCCGCAAGCCTAAAACTTCTCCATTGGCTCCCAGTCTGCCGAAGAATAGATTTTAAGGCTCTTTGCCTAGTCCATAAAGCCCTCTATGGAGGAGGGGTGGCAGATATTCAACTCTTATTCCCGCGATATCTGCCGGTACGCTGCCTCAGGTCGGCAAATACTGGACTGGTTCTTCTCCCTAGGATAAGAAAAGCTAGATGGGGCGGAAGGGGGTTCTCCTACCAAGCTGCTAAATTGTGGAACTCCCTCCCAATCCACATGAGACTGCAGTCCAGCAGGACTCTCTTTAGAAAGTTGATTAAAACATGGCTCTTCTCTAAGTTCTAGGCCTGCCAACTAGGTGGACGGCTATTACCTCAGCGCCAAGACGCCTCGGCATTAGTGCGCTTTACAAATATTTCAGTCAGTCAGTCAGTCATTGTGTTGAATTGTTTTGAAAACGTAAATATCTGTTCAGTCTCATAGTCTATTCTATCTCTTTGAAATTTATGAGCTTTTCCTGCTTTAATGATCTCCTCTTGTTTTTTTAGCCGTGCCAGCATCTCTTCTTCGTGTTTTGCAATTAATTCCTTCTGTTTTGAGTTTTTTCATTCCTCATTGATTTTTTCAATCTCCTTAGATAGAATTTCTCGATCGATTTCCACGTACTTAGCAAATATATGTACCAATCTTGTTGAAGCTTCTAAGTTGCTTCCTGCCCATTCCTTGAGCATTATAAGGGTTCGGGTTTTCAAAACTAGGAGCCAACAAAATGCATAACCCTCTAGGTATCTGACCAACTTCCAAGTATTTTTGCAGGGACTTTCTCTACCACCATTTTGCATGCTCACTTTTCATGTTTTTTTCCAGTAGTCGCAAACAAGCCCTGATATCGACTATTCCTGTGCTATTCATTGTTGTGAGGGTCTGACTCCCATTTTCTGTGGCTGGTAACTTATCAAATAATGCGACAGCTACCACTTCTCTCTCCCTCAATGCTTTGGAAGACATACTTGCTGCTATAAGTGTTGAATTAGTTGCCGTTCGTGTATATAATATTTTCTTAACCAAAACGGCACTTGCACACACCCCAACCTGCCAATTCCCCAGGGCTTTAAGTGGGCCGGGTCTCACCGGTGCTGAGCACCGGCACTTTTTTAACAGAGGCCTCGAAACGGGTCTCTATCGGGCTCTGTTTTGTGCCCTGGCACAGGCTGTCCGTTTTTTTTCCGGACTGCAGTGACACCAGGCACATCATGTGCGCTGCTCTCACTGCTCACTTCTCACTAGTGGAGAAGTTATGGCATGACGTCATGCCAGGTGAGCGTTGTAGGGGGAAGGGAAATCCTTTAAAGAGAGTCATTTTCTCTCTGGATTTCCCTTCTCTTTTTGAAACTCAGGAGCAGCAACATTGTTGTGGTGTCACCAGGGCTTTAAGTGGAAGCTTTTTCAATATTATATACAAGCCATAGTTGCTGATTATTTATCTTATGCAACTAACAACCATTGAAAAAGCCAATTGTTCTGACTGATTGTAGGTATGATGTTACTTGTTGTATCATATATCTGGATGCAATGACAGAAACAGCAAAACACAAGTCGGGCTGCACACTATGGTGTGTGGTCTGGTTCTTCTCACAACTATTACTATGAAAGTATTCAAAACATTGTTGTTACTTCATAATTCAGAGTCACAATCAATCATTGTTACTGATATATAAAAATATATATATATTTATATATATATACATACACAATATATATAGACTTGCAATTCTCATGAACAAGGATTAATGGCAGTGGACTATTTTTTAAGAAACAGACCTCTGAAATATCAAGAGCACAATGTTATACTTTTAGAACTTATAGCATTTGTTTTGATTACAATATCTTCCTTTTTGCAGGCCAACTATATCAGCAGAAATGGGGAACCGTCATGGGCATGTGCTTTGCCCCAGCTATGCAAATTTGTACATGGGCTTGTAGGAGAAGCACGTGGCCTGGGCGGATGAGGATGACAGCAGGGTGGGCAATGTGGCCCTTTGGGCATGCTATTTTGTAACCTGTTTCTTTTATGGAGAGGGTCTTGGGAGACTGCGGAGGAAAACATTGACAGATTGAATGACAGTAGTCTAAATCTGCATTTCACCAGTCAGATTAGTAATACCTCAGTACCATTCCTCAATTTTTACAGTGTATGTACAAGATGGGAAACTACTAACAACAGTGTACAGAAAGCCCACTGCTGGCAATTCAGTTTTATATGCCAATAGACAATATTCGCCAAGTTTAATAAAGAACATACCATTTTGGGAACTGTTATGTACTAAACGGAACTGTTCAACGGCTGTTACTTATATGCAAACTGAGAAGGAAGCCTTATCTGGGTTTAAAGTGAGAGGATACTCCACGAAAATCTTGGATCAAGCAGTACAAAGAGCGGGACCTATAAGTAGACACTACTAAACAAAAGTGTGAATACAGCACATTTAGATAATATATTGAACGATAATTGGAATATCCTGTGGTCAGATCAGATTATTGGTCCCACACTACCTGCAAGGCCACTGATAGCATACAGAAAAAGGACATCCTCGAAAGACCTCCTAGTGCATAGTCACTTTGTAAAGAAGAAAGTTGAAAAACCAAGGATTACTGGCTTTTATCAATGCATGCAGTGCAAAGCATGCAGACACAGTACTAAAGTTAAGGACTATGAATTACCAGGAAGAAGGAGAAACAAGCCTATCACAAAACAGTTGAATTGTAATTCCAGTTTTGTAATATACTGCTTAATATGCCCATGCGAGACGAAATATATAATAAGCACGGTACATACAGCAAAAAAAAGAGTCTTATAGCACATGCGTGTAATAACAAAGGCTGATTCCACTTATCCTGTGGCAAGACATTTCCAGATGTACCACCAGAAAAATAGAAACCACTAGTGGTTCTTTGTTGTTAATCAAGTTCCTATGGATGAGAGGGGAGGGGGACAGGATCTGAAAATTGAGAGAACTTGAAACTAAATATATAATTCAGATGCAGACAAAGACCTGTAGAGGCCTTAAAAGTGATAAACAGTGTGGATCCATATAGGTTAATGGAAGGATCAGTAAAAAGAGATTTAGATTAGGACTATGACTGAAAATAGAAGGCAGCAGCAAGTACAGTGTAAAGGGGCATTCTATATTAGGCATGTCACTGATAGATACCAGTGGATCGACGACTGCGCCAACACCCTCGCCCGCTCAAGAATCCGCCCAACAGCCACACCAGCAAGAAAGCCACCTGGTTCACCAAAGACCTCCAGGCCTCCAAACGAACATGCCGAAAACTGGAGAAGATCTGGCTCCACGAACGGACAGCGGACAGCTACGCCGCCCACAAAGCGCCACCCGCAGTCACCATCACCTCATCAGATCCGCCAAAAGGGCCTCACTCAAAGACTGCCTAGACAACAATGCACACAACAGCAAAGAGCTCTTCAACATCGTGAAGGAACTCTCCAACCCCAGCTCCAACACCAACGACATCCAGCCGTCGCGAGACCTGTGCGACTCACTGGCCACCTTCTTCCACCGCAAAATCGCCGACATCCATGACAGCTTCAACACCACGACCGCCCCGGCAACCACCGAGACCACTGCCCCCACAACCACCAACCGCCTGCTCTCCTGGACCAACATCAACGACGAGGACACCAGCGAGATCATGAACACCATCCACTCCGGTTCACCGCTAGACCCGTGCCCTCACCACATCTTCAACAAAGCCAGTACAGCCATCGCGCCCCATCTCCGGAAAATAATCAACATCTCCTTCGAGACAGCAACCTTCCCGGAAAGCTGGAAGCACGCCGAGATCACCGCCTTACTCAAGAAACCCAAGGCAGACCCCAAGGACCTCAAGAACTTCCGACCCATCTCTCTGCTCCCGTTCCCCGCGAAGGTCACCGAGAAAATCGTCAACAAACAACTGACCCGCTACCTCGAGGAGAACAACATCCTGGACCCCTCCCAGTCCAGCTTCCGCAGCAACCACAGCACCGAAACCGCCCTCATCGCCGCCACCGATGACATCAGGACCCTGCTAGACAACGGAGAAACAGCAGCCCTCATCCTCCTGGACCTATCAGCCGCCTTCGACACGGTCTGCCACCACACACTACGAACACGCCTTGACGACGCCGGGATCCAAGAGAAGGCCCTGGACTGGACCACATCCTTCCTTTCCGGCAGAACACAAAGCGTCCGCCTCGCCCCTTCCGATCCAAGGCCACCAAGATCATCTGCGGCGTACCCCAAGGCTCCTCCCTCAGCCCAACGCTGTTCAACATCTACATGGCACCTCTCGCCCACGTCGCCCGACAGCACAACCTCAACATCATCTCCTACGCCGATGACACCCAGCTGATCCTCTCCCTCACCAAAGACCCTCACACCGCCAAAGCCCACCTCAACGAAGGAATGAAGGCCGTCGCCGAATGGATGAGGACCAGCCGCCTGAAGCTGAACTCGGACAAGACGGAGGTCCTCATCCTTGGTTCCAACCCTTCAGCCTGGGACGACTCCTGGTGGCCAACATCACTGGGAACAGCCCCGCCACCCACCGACCACGTACGCAACCTAGGGGTCATCCTCGACCCCACACTCTCCATGACTAAGCAGGTCAACGCCGTTTCCTCATCCTGCTTCAACATCCTCCGAATGCTCCGCAGGATCTTCAAGTGGATCCCCACCGAAACAAGAATAACAGTCATCCAGGCCCTCGTCACCAGCGGGCTGGACTACGGAAACGCCCTCTACGCAGGAACGACGGCTAAGCTCCTGAGACGGCTGCAACGCATCCAGAACGCCTCTGCACGTCTTATCCTCGACATCCCCCGACGCAGCCACATCACACCCCACCTGAGAGACCTGCACTGGCTCCCTGTCAACAAGAGGATAACCTTCAAGCTCCTCACCCACGCACACAAAGCACTCCACAACTCCGGACCAGCCTACCTCAACAGACGACTCAGCTTCTACACCCCCACCCGCCAGCTCCGCTCGACCAGCCTCGCCCTCGCCACAGTCCCCCGCATCCGGAAAACGACCGCCGGCGGCAGATCCTTCTCCCACCTCGCCGCCAAGACCTGGAACACCCTCCCCACCAACCTCCGACAGACCCAAGACCTACTGGCCTTCAGAAGACTCCTCAAGACCTGGCTCTTCGATCAGTAGCAGAACCACCCCCCTCTTCCCCCAGCGCCTTGAGACCCTCGCGGGTATGTAGTGCGCTTTATAAGTGACATGATTGATTGATTGATTGATTAGGCATGTCACTGATAGATACCAGTAAGCGATAGATGGGAGTTGCTCATTCAGGGCGTGACAGTAAGAATAATATTGCAATTGGAGCAAATCAAAAAGAGAAATACAAGTTAATTGATGTCCCTATTAGGAACTGGGGAATTGGCCATTCAGGGTATAATAAGAAAAAGTGGAACTGAAATTGTTTAAAATGTTTGGCCTAATAATTCATAAAAATGCATCATTACAGAGAAGTGATGTATAATGGATGAGTAATAGATATGCTCAATCAATTGCCAGTGATTGTGTGGGTAACCGAAGTTGGAAAGCATAAGATGTACTTTGAGATATAATTGTTTTAATGCCTACAGCATGATTTAAAACCCAGCACAGTGGTGGGAAGTATGAATTTGAATATATTTCATAATCATAAAAGATGGCTGCAGTTTTGACAGACTGCATTTGTTTTAGATCCTTTCACTGATTCCATGATTTTTGCAGCTAACCAATCAAAATGAATTGTAACAGATGAAATACGTGTAAAACGAAGGATAAGCCGACATTGGCAAAGGCTGAAAGCAGAAACGCGTTTGTCGGAGTTATGCTGGTAGATTAAAAGTATCTAAGAAAATGTCATTGAGTGCACGATAATTTTTGATAAAACATATATATATATGCAACAATGTATCCAAGAAGAAAACAAATGGATACGGACAAATTCCTCGGCAAATTGTGCAGCAAATGTTTATTTAAAGTGTTTAGAGTGACAGCCTGTCAACGCGTTTCAACTGCTCACGGCAGCCTTGATCACGACAGTGAGCGCCATTTTTAAAATGCATATTATAGTAAACAGTGTGGTAAGCATAGACAAAGGGTGTAATAGATATACAAAACATACTTTGGTTAAAAGATACACATGTAAAAGGCATAATATTTTCTGTTCACACAGGGTGGGGAAGATAGTTTCTATTAGCAAAATTCCATTGTTAAAAATCACAAATTAATTTCATTGTGCTAATAAATAATTATGTGCAAAATATGACCTATTTGCTATTCCTTCTTAAAGTTGGTCCACATTACAATGTTAGTGCAAAATGCTACTTGCTATGTAAAATTCATGTAGAAACCATAGTTGGTTTCGGAACCTCAATAACATACCTGAACGTCCAATAATGCATGAGATACTGCCTATTAACCCCTTAACCTCAAATAGAGTACAGCATTTCAAATTTCCGCAGGCAAGTGCTTGTTGTCTGCCTTACTGTGTTCTTTACATCATCGAAATAAAGTGCACTAGTGCTAAATAAATACATATATAAACATACCCGTCCATCAGGGGGTAGGAAGCCCATCAAAATTAAAACAATAAAGAGTTGGATTCCTCTTAGCACGGATAAGGCGCATTGGAAATCTCTCATACCATCAGATGTGTATAGGATGATATTTTAATAATAATGGAAACAAGCCCACGAAAACAACTGTACATTTTTAATAAATTTTGCACATTATGCTACAGAGTGTAGACTTGAACATATACCCCCACACACCCCCAGGTAAGATGTAACTAACCCTCATAAAGTTCTCAGAGAACACAAGTATACAGTTCTTTGTCCACATTAAGACCCATTGGTTCCCTACTGTCTAGTTCTAAAATGCACCAGGTTTCAAGTTCCCGCAGTTCCTTTTCCCTGTACCCTCCTCTTTTCCTTTTAAGCACTTGTGCCACACAGCTGTACTTCAAGGCTGCGGGGTCACCTTGATGTTCTTTTTCAAAGTGACGGGCAACTGGATAACTGCGGTCCTTGTGTATGATGGCACGAATATGTTGCAATATTCTCCTGTGTGCCGGCAGTGTGGTACTTCCCACATAGACTTTCCTACAGGGACACATTAGGATATATACAACATATTCAGATTTGCATGTAAGGTTACCCCGTATCTTGATGACCTTATTGAATGGTGTTTCAATAGATGTGCGTTTTTCACCATTCTTACATGCTTTACATTTGAAGCATTTCCTAAAGCCATCATATTGTGTCAACCATGTTTGGCATTTAGCTTTTCTCAAAAAATCACTTCTGACTAAATGGTCTCTCATGGACTTAGACTTCCTATAAGTAATCATAGGATGTCTAGGAACCAATGAGCCAATAATCGTGTCTTCTCCAAGAAGATGCCAATGTTTGGACATAGCTTATCACACCCTTTGATTCTCCTGATTGTATGTCGTTATAAATCTGGGCGTCAGTACAGTGTTTCTCCTTTTCGTGCTTCTTTTAGAGGGATCAAAGAGTGCTCTTTCCCTGTTAATTTGTCTGGCTCTTTCACAGGCTGCATCCAGGATACGGTCAGAGTATCCTCTTTGCCTAAATCTCTCCAGCATTTCTTTTTCAGATTTAGCATAGGACTCTGGGGTACTGCAAATTCTTTTGGCTCTATACAATTCCCCAAAGGGGATGCTCCTAATGAGTGGTGCCGAGTGAAAACTCTTGGCATGCAATATAATATTGCCGGCAGTAGGCTTTCTGATTATCGTGGCCTCCAGACCATTAGAGCCAGTGGTAATATGGGCATCCAGAAAGTCCACTGAAGTGGAGCTAATACTAGCAGTATATATATATATATATATATATATATATATATATATATATATATATATATATTCTTTTTTTTATATGCCACTCTGTCTGGCACACTACTATTTGGAGGATGAAGTCCCCTTGTCTCTTGAGGGTCTCTGGGGGCCAACTACCCTTCATCTTACCTCCAGTAAGTCCCACACATTGGGATTGCTAAGAGGTCTTTGGAGGCCATGCCCCCCTTTCTCCACCACTTTGCAAATGCACTTCCTGGCGCACTACTGTTTGGGTGATGAAGTTCACTTTACTCCTGAGGGACCTTGGGGGCCAAGAAGCCAAGCCCCATTTGTCCACCACCCTGAAACTGTGACTGCTAGCTAAAAAACCTTAGAAATTCACTAAAAAAAACAAAGGTTACAAGGACGTTATATTTAGCAAATAAAATTTTAAAAACCTTAGAAATTCACTAAAAAAAACAAAGGTCACAGGGACATTCTAGTTAGGAAATAAAATTTTAGAAATATTAGAAATTCACTTAAAAAAACAAAGGTTACGGGGATGTTATAGTTAGCATATAGAATTTAAAAAACCTTAGAAATTCACAAAAAAACAAAGGTTACAGGGATGGTATAGTTAGGAAATAGAATTTAAAAAACCTTAGAAATTCACTTAAAACACAAAAGGTTACAGGGATTTTATACTTAGGCTGACATTTCACTCGTACAAAACCAGAGAAATTCAGCCATTATAGTTAGCTGAGTTAACTATAACTTGCACCCCCACAATGCACTGCTTATGACCTCCCTGTAACCTTTCCTTTTTTTGTGACTATATATATATGTAGCTTAATAGACAGCACGCATAATGATGGGGACATGTTAGCAACGGATGTTGTTTCTTTTATGTCTATATGCGCTGTACCTTTAAATTTTAAAAATCCAAGGAGAAAACTTTGATAAAGGCTGGGACCAGCCGAAACGTGTCAGGACGGACATCGCGCTGTGAATAAATAAACTATTTACTTGCTTACCGGGAGTGCCCACCTCCGCTCTTTTCGTAGGAGTTGTGAAGGAAGATATAGACAGGTGCCATTCCAGTCGTGGTGCACCCACACGTCGGTGGATGAGATCGCTTACAACGGAGATTATGGAGAAAATAGCCACATTGCGGGTTTGAGCGATCCCCGCCGCCGCGACCTTCCCGATGTGCCTTGCACCCGGACCGCAGTTTGGAAATACGCTTGAGCGGATTCAAATCAAATCGGGGCATTCACCCGTCTGGCTTTGTTTTGAAAAAAGCAGCGGGAGGCTATTTCGGAGATATTGATTGTTTCGCAGCAGTGTTTGCAGTCCCGATTGATAGGACACTCTTGGGACTGCGCGGCAAGCAAGGATGACATCACAGTACGCAACGCTGTCCGGCAACGACTTGGACCGGGAACGCTTGGAGGAAGCCAAGCATGTTATCAGTGACATTGAGGGAGCAGTCAGCAGTACCGGTGGAGGAGTGTCATCAGGAGATCCAAGTACGCTGACTTCAAAGTAAAAGTTATTTAAATTGGAAAAACTGAGTAAAAGGTAATAAGTAAATGGTGGGAGCTGACCTGACCGGCAATGTTTACAGCTAAGACAAATGCTGGAATGATTGAAATCTTGGTGAAATATGCAGAATTGGATCTATCCAAGATAAGAGAGGAATTAAAACGCCTACGTGAGGAAATAGATAATGAGGAAAACTCTAATTGTGTCAAAGAATTCAGAGACAAGGTGATGGAATGACTATTAAGGCACGAAAATGAAGTGAAATTGAAAAAACAACAGAAATTTCAAAGAGACAAAAAAGATTATATGAAAGGGCGTATCCTGACATTTGCTAAAAAATATGAAAGGGAGTGCTCCAAGAAGACGTACAGAGAAAACAAGATCTTATCTCTTCTGGATCCAGCTCTGACATCAGCCCTGATGATGGGAAGAATTCTGGAATCAGAGCTGGAGCTTCGGGTTTTCACAACGAATATCGCCTAATACGGAAAGCAGAAAAACCGAAGAAGGACAAACCCCCCCGAGGAAGAGGAAGGGGGAGGGGAAGAGGAAGAGGTGAAAACAAAGACGGTGGACCCGATGAAGCAAATGGAGAAGGAGCACAGAGCAAACGGAATCTACGTCAGAAGAAGAAAACATAGAGGACACACTAACTGTGCTTAATCTCTCGTAGAGAGAATTGACACATGAGGAAACAACTTTGTTGAAATTTTGTCTTTCTTTTTGCCCTTCGTCTGGATGTGACTATGCCCAAGTCCGGATTGATTTGTTTTTGTTTATTAGAAAATTAAAACTAAACAAAATTCACAAAGTGAAAAATAAGCCTGGTGTCTCTGCTATTGTACCATCATGTGATTTGGCGATAGGGGACTTTTAGCTCTTGAAACACTACATAGAGAAAGTGAGGGCTTAGATCCCAATTTTGATATGGAACATCTTATGCTGAACTTGTGGATCGATATTGGATCCGTCAGTATGAGTGGTTTCAAACCTAAGTCCCGCGCTATTCCCATTACAGGCCACAACAATATAGATAGCTTCCATGAAATGGTTATCCATGAACTAGTTGAATTGAGAACTAAAAGTGGGGGATACAAGGATAATTTAACACCTGAATTGAGGAAGGCTTTGAAAATCTTAAAAGAGGGTACCTCCATGTAATTAAAAACAGTGAAAAGGGAGGGAATGTGGTAATTATGGATGCCGAGACATACAACCAAGAAGTTATGAGGCAATTGCAAGATGTGGGATGTTATCAGGTTATTACACTTGATGAATATCGTGCCTTCTTCAGGAGATTTCAAATACAACTTAAGTCTTGGCATGATGCATGTATTTTAGATCAGGAAGAATTAAATTTTTTAAGATCAGAACATCCAAAGATCCCTTCGTTTTATCTATTGCCGAAAGTCCATAAAAGATTACACAACCCCCCAGGGAGACCCATCGTCTCCTCTAATGAGAGTTTCTTGGAGAACACAACCATATACATTAGCTTGTTTCTTTTTCCCTTTGTCAAAACATTACCATCCTACTGTAAAGATATTGGAGATTTCCTCACTAAAATTAATGAGTGATTCTTACATCATGATTACTCTTGATGTAACTGCCCTATATACGATTGGCCATGATCTAGGGGTGCTAGCATGCGAGTACTATTTGAAAAAGAGACCAGCATGCTTTATGGAACACACGCGAATGCTGTTGGAGATGATTCGTGTCTGTTTGAAGGACAACATCTTCATGCATGATGGAAGGGTGCACAGGCAGACTATGGGGACTGCTATGAGCACCTGCTTCACCCCCAGCTTTGCCAATTTGGTTATGGGCTGGTGGGAGAAGCAGGTGGCCTGGGCAGACGAAAATGAGAAATATGTACAACATACACTGGTCTGGACCCGTTACATCGACAATTTATTTCTGCTGTGGAGCGGGTCCAGACAGGAAGCTGAAGAATATGTGAAGATCCTCAATGAGAACCCCTACAATCTGCATTTTACAGCACAGATTAATGTAAGCGAGATATCCTTCCTGGATATCTTTCTACAAGTAAAAGATGGTAAAATCGACACCACAGTATACCGCAAGACAACAGCTGGTAATAGCACTCTGCATTTTAAAAGTCAACATCGGACCAATCTGAAAGCTAGCATCCCCTGTGGGGAAACATTAAGGCTTAAAAGAATTTGTAGCCAGGAACAGGAATTCCAAGGGCAGGTACAAAAAATGAATGAGAGGTTCAGTAAACGGGGGTATCATTCGAAGACGTTGGCTGAGGCTAAACGCAAGTCGGAGAGTGTCACCAGAAATCAGCTGCTTTATCCAAATGATAGAGCCCTTAAGGAAGGGACAGTGGCCAGATTTATCACCTGTTTTAATTAAATGTCTCCAAAAATATATCAGATCCTGAGAAGACACTGGCAGGTAGTCAAAAGTGATAATGTAATTGGCAAAGATTTATCTATGGCACCTCCAGTGTCATACAGGAAAGGGAGGACATTGGGTGATAATCTGACACACAGCTATTTTGATGGAAGTCGCAAACCAGAGACATGGCTATCTACCATGAAGGGGTTCTATAAGTGTAATCACTGCAAGGCCTGTAGAATGGTGAAAAATGTCCTCACATTTAAATCGAATGATGGACATACAAAAAAGATAAATGGTTTTTATAATTGCAATACTGACCACTGTATTTATGTACTTAGCTGCCCCTGTCCCCTGATGTACGTGGGAAGTACTATCTTTCCCCTGAAAAAACACATGTTAGAACATCAGCAAGCGATTAGGAACCAGGATTTCACATATTCTGTGGCGAAACCCTTTTACGACAAACATGAAAGTGATACTGGATTACTGATGTTCTTTGCTGTTGATAGGATTCCCCCGAACATAAGAGGAGGCAATAGAACTAGATGTCTGGAATCCAGATATATCTTGGATCTAAGCACAACATTTCCAAATGGGTTGAACAGGGATGAAGAGTTAGAAGTACATTTGGGGTGATGAGCCGTCCACCCGTCTCCCTGTTCCCCGTTTAGTGCTCATCAATATGCCTTGTCTTTGGAAATGATTGGATCCCAACGGGTCTTTATATTGGCGGGCTGTGCAATAGGAGACGATTTGATCTCTGCACTAGAGCACTTTAGATATTTGGATATCTAAGATCCACTGATGGTGATATTCTGCACTCGGACACTTTATGCCCGAAAAGAAGAAAAAAAGTTTTGCACATACATAGTTATTCATCATATTTATAAGAATGATTGAATTGATATATTGTTATTGAGTACTTTTGATATGAATTGATTTGTATAGGATTTATACAATTACATATTTTATGGGAATTGATCCATTGGCTATTATATCATATTTGCTACTTATTTATCTATTTATTCATATTCTCTCATTCTTAGCCTGAACAATGAATTATGTGTGATCAAAATATCTTATGGTTGGCAAGGCCCAGTAGATCGTAACCTCAGGTTTGACTCCAGAGATGTCGCATGATGCTTCTTATTAGGTTTGGGCACTGGCCCAAGACTATGCTTCCAAACTGCCTCCCGGTTCTAAGTATGAAATATAGGAAATTATAATGTTAAGTTGGCTTGTTTTTATATAAAATAATTATTTTTGAAAATTATAAAAAAGAGTATAAATTTAAAAATATAAAAATGATTTGGACATGAACATGTATTTAGCCCGTTTAATAGACAGCACCCATAATGATGGGGACATGTCAACAACGGATGTTGTTTCTTTTATGTCTATATGCGCTGTACCTTTAAATTTGAAAAAATCCAATGAGAAAATGACTTTGAGAAAGGCTGGGACCAGCCTAAACTCGTCAGGACGGACATCGCGCTGTGAATAAATAAACTATTTACTTGCTTACCGGGAGTGCCCACCTCCGCTCTTTTCGTAGGAGTTGTGAAGGAATATATATACATCTATCTATCTATCTATCTATTTATCTATCTATATATATATATATATATATATATATATATATATATATATATATATATATATATATATATATATATATATACATACATATAGTTATAGTTAGTTGGACATTTCACTCATACAAAACCATAGAAATTCCACCGTTATAGTTAGTTCAGCTAACTGTAACTCGCGCCCCCGCAATGCACTGCTGATGACGTCACATATTTCATCATTCATGACATGGTCAGTGACATTACTGATGACATCACTGATGACATCTCAAATGACATCACTGCTGACATCACTGATGATCTATTTTTTTCTGTCATGATCTAAAGTGTGCAAAAAATAAAATGTTCCATAAATATCCTTTCTACTCGGGGCGCTAGAGGGCGCCAAGCAAGATGGCAGCATTTATGTGAGGCTCTTGCGGCTCGGACCCACATCCGTCCATTATCCGCCTCATCCCGTTCATTATCCAGGATTTGAACGCAGTAAATGATGGGAGAACCCCTGCAGTACCGGCGGAGCTGCTCTGGGTCCTGATTGCCGCCAGTGAAACACGAGAAAACCAAGGCACTCTCCCGACGGAGCGAGCGGCTCAAAATGGCGGCCTAACGCATAAACGAACAGGGCTGCGGAGACCCCGTCCCGGTGCCTGAGCAAGAGGCTGGGCTTTAGGGTCTTGGAAAAGGCCCCCGCTTCCCCTCCCCCCGACCTTCGCTGAACAGTGACGGTCGATCGAGACAGCCTGGAGTGCCTGGCGCGGCCTGCCGGGCGACCGTGCTCGACCGGGGAGCCGCGGAGCAGAAAGAGCAGTGGAGCTCCCCCCATGTCGGAAGAACCGGGAGTGGGAAGACACAGTCCTGAAAAGCGACGGTCTTCCAGAGGAGATATCGGAAACCACAGCGGCCGGAACGGGGAGAAAGACGCTGCCCGCGAAGCTTCCATGCACGCCTGACAGGTAGGAGACATCGGCGGCGGAGGTGCCGCGCTGATCCCCCCCCCAGCCGCCATAACAAGACTTGGTCCACGCCAACACCGAGGGGGGTGGATCGTTCTACGGCCTTCCCTTCTCACTGCCAGCATGTTGTGCCCTGACCCCCGCCTGGTAATCCAAGACCGCCCGCTTCACTAACTGGGAGACAGCACGACGCGGGGCGGGACCGCCTCCATCTACCGGCACCTTGAGACCGGAGCGCGGTGTGACTGCAACCCACGCTTCACCCCGGACGAGTAGCGGCGGGGTCCCGGAGGGGGGCGGGCCGGATCCGGTACCCCTGGGCCCCGCTGCCTCAGGAGGATCTGGACGCCTCCTCACATAATCCAGGACTGAATCTGACCATCCGCCCCACGAGACACAGGAGGGGCATACGAATGGGATAAAAGTGGCCCTGACGTGGAGGTTCCACCGCGCTTAATATTGCTCCCGCTAGCCGCCACAGTAGAAAGAGCACCAGACTGACACATAGCAGTGAAAAGCAATCCCAGACTGCCGGCCCAGCACTCCCCCCGCATGCTGACATAGTTCACGCGGAATCACCAGTTGATATACCCTCCAACTCTGCCACAAGCGACCCCACACCCTCCTGATCATCATCCCGTGTTGTGTGGAAAGACAGGGAAGCCTCTGCACGGTTTCTGACCGGGCCTTCCCTGTTCATCGCTGTCCACTGCTCTCCGACCTCTGTGGCCATGGGAAAAACAGACGGGCGGCAGGCCAAACTGTCCTTTGACACTCGTAAGACACCCCGCTCCCAGGTGGACCCAGATGAAGAACAGCAGGACGCCCAGGCCCCCTCCACTGCAGACCTTAAGGATCTGCTACTTGCGATGCAATCCAGCTTAACATCTATTGAATCCAAAATGGACTCGATGAATACCAGACTAGATGGCCTCACACACCAGGTGGAGAAACATGATGACCGGCTGGTGGAAACGGAACGACGGATCTCAGACCTGGAGGACACAACCAGTGCCACCACAAGCCGGACCTTGGAGATGGAGAGGGTCTTAAAGGTAATTGCAGTGAAGAATGAGGACTTGGAATCCCGCTCGCGGAGAAATAACCTTAGAATTCTTGGCGTACCGGAATCCACCGCGACAGGAAGGATGGAGGACTACGTCGAGAAACTCCTCATCACGCTCTTTGGCAGAGATGCGTTTTCGCAGGTTCTGATAGTTGAAAGAGCCCATCGCTCACTGGCGGGCCGGCCGGCCCCGGGCACCCCGCCCAGACCTATAATAGCCAGGATGCTCAACTATCGCGACAGGGACACTGCCCTCCGCCTATTTAGGGAACAAGGGCCACTCAAACACAAGGGAATGGAACTAGCACTCTATCCGGACTTTACCATGGCCGTTCAAGATCAACGCCGCAAATTCCTACCGGTCAAGAAAAAACTGCAACAACTAAATTTGCCATACGCGATGCTGTTCCCGGCCCGCCTCAAAGTGACACATCAGGGTAAGCAGCACTTCTTTACAAACCCGCAACACGCACAGGACTTCCTGAAAACCTTACCCCAAGCATCCGCAGGAACGCTCTCCCCAGCGCGCCGCCCAGCGGGACACGGACACGCATCGGACACTGAATAAATCACTGGTCAGACCCTTGTCGCCTTGCGAAGTTTGACCCTGAGGCCAGCGAACAGGTGCACCTCCCCCATCCCCGGGGATCAGGCAGAGGCCGGAGCAATCTATGGCTCGTACCCCAAACACTGTGAACTGTGGAACCGGAGACGGCCAACAAGAGCCCCGCACAAGCACCTGGGCTAACCTCTATCGCACAAACCTGGGGTAGATGCCGACTCACAAATGGGGCCCTACTACCGTAGCAGATGTACTCCTGGCCGCCCTCATCACTTTACGGAGCCGCCCCTGAGGAAGCGAAATGCTGATCTGTATAGCGAGGCCAGCCCCAACACCAGGCTTCTCAGCCACAACTTTGCAAAAACTATGTAAAGCCGGAACTGTAAGCTCTAGATGCAGAACTTCAATTGTGACCCATCAAAGAAGAATGGGATATACGTGCCCATCACTGTCCGAGCACCCTCGCTTCGACGAGGAGGATTGGATTTCCCCCTAGACGCTACCCAGCAGGAGAACCCTAAGTTCTTTCATCAGTCAAAGACTATTGGGATGGCCCCCTCACCCCCGGTTGGGGTGACGGCCAAAGGCCTTTTTTGGGAGGGGGGAGGGAAGGGACACAGCGAGATTGGGTCGCTGCTGTGGGAGGGGGAGGGAATGGGTTAGTTTATCGTCAACAGTTTTATTATTCCACCTCACATGACACCGGTCCTGACGTACAATTCGACTCTATCTCGCTCACCAATGCTACACATACTAGTCACCATACACATGGATACTCGCACCGCACCGGTACAATATAACTTCTTGACATGGAATGTTAGAGGGCTGGGAGACCCGCGAAAACGCCGACATATCCTCTCATACCTAGAACGTCACCATATTCACTGCGCCATGCTCCAGGAGACACATATTGCCCCATCCTCCCCCCCACATTTGCAGCACGCTGGGCCACCACCAAATGTTTCTCGTCCTATTCTTCATATGCCCGAGGCACCCTCATTTTGATACGTCGCTCGCTCCCATATACCCCTATTGGCTCCTATGGAGATCCGTAGGGAAGATATAGTATCCTTTGGGGAACACTAGCTGCGCAATTCATCACACTCGTCTCCTGTTATGGACCCAACACAGACGACCCAGAATTCTTCCGGATCCTCTGGGGGAAAATCACGGATATAGGGTCTACACATCTGCTGTGGGGAGGAGACTTCAATGAGACAATTGATCCTAAGTTGGACAGATCACACCCGCATCCCAGACACTACACTAATGCGCAGGCGACCCTTCGACACATTGTGGGGGAAAATGATTTAACTGATGCCTGGAGGACCCTCCATCCACACCTTCGAGAGGGCACATGCCACTCCACAGCCCATTCCTCTTGGTTCCACATAGACTGCTGGCTCCTTGATAAAGGTCTCACCACCTGGCTGATGCGTGCCTCTCACCTCCCCGTACGTACTCGGATCACTCACCGGTTCTCTTGTCCCTTGCCCCTCCCCATGAAGAATCGCCATATCTCTCCTGGAGGCTTAATCCGCAATCCCTTCTTGACCCCGTATTCAGGGAGGAACTAGAGCAGGAAATAACAGACTTTTTTCCCCGAAATGATGCCTCAGTTCCGAACTACTCTACGGTTTGGGAGGCTTTTAAAGTCACCATACGGGGCATTTGTATAGCCAAGAGTGGAGGGATTTTAAAAGACATACGCAATACGCTTATGAAACTGGAACGAGATATCAAACACACGGAACAACTGTTAGTTACCACACCCACTCCACCACTTAAGGCGCAACTGCGAGACCTCCTCACAGATTACCAAAACACGGCAGAAAGGGAGTGTAGATTCAGAGGGAAGTACTACCAGGCCCGCAGCTACGGGGAGGGGGAACGCCCGGGGAAAGCGCTGGCTCAGGTGGTCCGCCCTCCCCGATTTGCTAACACTGTACTAGAGATAGAAGATGAGGACGAGCAGACACACAGAAATACTGCAGATATAGTAGAGACATTCCGGAAATTCTATAAGCACTTGTACAAGACTCACCGCACGGGAGAGATAGACTTTGCACCGTTTTTTGATGATGTCGCCATTGCCTGGCTAGGTGATGGCCAAAGAGAACTCCTTCTAGCACATTATGAGGATGAGGAGATTGTCTCCGCAATCATGCAGTTGCAATCCGGGAAGGTCCCGGGGCCTGATGGCCTTACGGCGGAATTTTATAAAACATTCCGAACTCTATTAATCCCTGCCTTACGTCATGTACTTGAGGAGGTGCGAGATACTGGCATCTTACCCCCATCAATGCGAGAAGCGTTAATAATTTCACTACCCAAGCCGGGGAAACCACCGACGAAAGTAGACTCGTATAGGCCCCTGTCCCTAATAAACGTGGATGCCAAAATATTGGCCAAACTCATAGCTAACCGCATCAATCCACTCATGCCCGTCCTGGTACTCCCAGATCAATCGGGATTCATACCAACCAGAAGCACCTCTCATAACTTGCGTACACTCTTCGCGATCCTCCAAAACATAGACCCAGACATCAACGCAGCTGCCATTTTTCTAGACGCCACTAAAGCGTTCGACTCCCTGGAATGGGATTATTTGGCATTCGTCCTGCAGAGGTTGGGATTTCCCCCACTGTTTTTAGCTTGGATCAACCTCCTTTATACGCGCCTCCAGGCCACTGTCCTAATCAATGGCAGACAATCGACTCCCTTTTCCATAGCCAGAGGCACGAGACAGGGATGCCCTCTGTCCCCTCTTTTGTTTGCCCTTACGGTGGAGCCCCTAGCCGCTAAGATACGCCAACATTTTCGAGAGCATGCCCTTATTTACCCAGAAAGACAAATCCTCATTTCTCTATACGCAGACGATATCACCCCTTATCTGCGAGAACCGGCGGAGAGCCTGAACCCCATCCTCCGTCTATTTATTCAATTTGGACACCTATCTGGGGTTAACATTAATTGGAGCAAATCCCAGATCTACCCTCTCACAGACTCCACTCCCAAATTCACATCCGACTATCCCCTCACATGGTGTTCAGACACACTTACCTATCTGGGCATAATCATATCCCGTAGTCGGGACGAGCTAATGAGGGAAAATTATGGAAAGGCCCTGAGCGTGTTAACGGATAAAATCACGCACTGGATAGCATTACCTCTTTCCATAGCAGGACGATCCGCCCTCATCAAAATGGTCATACTGCCCAAACTGTTATATCTATTTGTGAACTTCCCCTACGCTCCCAGCCGGTATTTTTTCTCAACCATTCAGAGTCAACTTATCAGACTAATCTGGGGAGGTAAACAAGCACGACTGAAGTTGACTATCCTCACGTGTCCCTTCCATGAAGGTGGCTTTGAAATCCCGGACCTAGAAGTATACTTCAGCTGTGCCCATGCCAACTTTGCAACATATTGGATGCACCCCCCCTACATGCCACACCTCGCTATAGAAAATGGATATATGAACCCCACCCCCAGCACTGCATATCTAAGCACCCCTGCTGTGCCCAGGCGCTTTGCCTCCACCACTGTTCAGTGCAACACCAGTGCCTGGCGCGACCTAGCGTGCCACACACGGGCTGCCCTGCTCTATTCTCCACTCCTACCACTCGCAGGACGACATGATATCCCTGTCACACAAGAGGGCGGATGCCGCAATCTCCTCCGCAAACTGTCAATACACACTTGGGGACAATTATATGTAAAAAACAAATTTTGTACTAAGGAAGAATTCTTTGGCCCCATTACTCCCTCCCCCCTTGAGAGTTTCTATTATATCAGACTGCGACAAGCGGTAAAAACAATTACCCCAGAATATCCCCAGGAGCCCCCTATCATGGTCCCCCTACAAGCCATGTTACAACAATCTACCCCCTCCCATGTCATCTCGGTACTATATCGTACGGTACAGAGGGAAAGGAATTATGAACCCCCCACAGCAAGGGTCAAATGGGAACTGGAGCTGGGCCGCCCTGTGACCGACGACCAATGGGTATACTGTTGCGGACAAACGGGTGAAATCTCAGCTAACAGTAGATTCAGCATCCTACATCTCAAATTCATACACCGACTATACTATACACCAGCGCGTTTATACCGGCGGCACCTTCGGGAGAATGACCGATCGACCGCTGCGGTCATGAGGGAGCGGACTTCCTACACATAGCATGGGATTGCCCCCCAATCAGGCAATACTGGGCGGAGGTGCTAGCCACTTTAGACTGCATGACGGGCCTACATGTCCCGGACGATCCATTGATCACGCTTCTGGGATATACTGCCCCCCTAGAGGTGAAAATTCGTAAATACACAGCACTTGCGCTCTTCTTGGCTAAGAGATGAGTCGCCTGCAGATGGGGGAGAGGAAGGGCGCCGAAATTTAAGGAATGGCTTCATGACCTCACTTACTGTCAAGACCAACTGCGGGTTTATGCGGAATTGTTGCCTCCATCCTCCCAGCCACGGGATATATGGGCGCCCTTGCAAGCGTACCTCTTGGGCAATGCTGATACCACACCCTCTGCGTCCCCCTCCCCTCCCGTAACTCAAACAGTAGAGGGACACACTACAGGACTACTCGCCCCAACCTGAGCGAAACACCTCCACACCCCCCTCCGCTGCCCGCACGGTGGGACAATCCCGGGTCACCATTTGATACCACACAATACATAGATTACGTCATTCTACACATTGCTAGCTCACATGGACTGGACCGTGAGAGTGGAATTGTTATATTGTTTGTTAACAAGATGTGCTCCACACCCTTGAGCCTACTTTGAACTAAGGGATTCTTCAATCTCCTTTCCTGTTAATGGACGCGGCCGGCCCGCTATGGTTGTAGGCGACTTGCTGTGTTATCCCCCACCCCCCCTCATTGGATATCCCATATATATTGCATCGCTGTGCCGGCCCTGTGGGGGATGTAGGCATACAGCTGTGGAAGACATCTTATCTCAAGAATAAAAATCTTTAAAAAAAAAATATATATCCTTTCTACTCATCAGAAAAACTGATCTTGGAACATGAAGTATGTTTCTGTATGTTGTTTACACTGCAGCTGCAATTAACTATTCTGCATAACATGCTGGCTTTGGCAGCAGGCATTGTGACATCAGACATCAATTATAATAAACTATTACAGTTGAGCAGCTACATTATTTCATTATTACAGGTAGCTACAGTCGTCAGAAGTTGCCTATAATATGGAAATTTGAGATGCCTTTATACGGTAATTACAGACTCCCATGTATTCTAAATAAATTATATATATATTTTAAATGATCTATAGTTTTTTAATTATATAAAAACAAATATTCATTTTTTTAAAGTTAAAATATTATAATTTATTTTAAACATGATTTCCTATATGGCATCTATTTTAAGTCCCTACCTCCATTATATTCTATAGGATTGGGTTGCAGTACCTGTGAGTGGCCATGTGTTGTGTGGACTTACTCCAGCTCCTAACGGGAGTACATTTATGATTGTTTTGGGTCCATTTTGGCAGTAGTAACTATAATAGTGCAGCTTATGAGTAGGAGTGGGCTTACCCTTTTGTGGGTGAGCGCATCTCCCTCCCTATGCCCCTCACTAGCCCTCCCTTAATCCATCCTTTCTTTTCCCTATACCTCTCCCCTTTAGAAGTAAGTATTCCCTATATTCCAGCCACTCCCTTGTCCCTCCTACATTTACTACCAAAACAAATGCCTAAGTGTGATGAGATCCGCAGTCGAGGCCGAGATCCCTGCACAGACAAAGGTAGGACAGACGAAGGTGTGGACCTCCACACTTAGGTATTTTAATGGCATTTTTGTAATATGTTAGTAGTACCTTGATAGTACTACTAAACGTACTAAAAAAACAGTTTGTGTATAGGTCCCTCAGTGTTTAACCTGAAAACTTTATTGGCGTATTGCTTGTAGTGGACTCACCCCCACCCCAATTAATAACCCACACTCCTACAACAATCTTAAGTAAAATATGTATTAGTCTACCATTTGTATCTTGGTGAGAAAGCTAACTAAAACAATATATGCATTCTATTTTTTTGAATGCAGCTCTGCGGGTCATTTCTGTGCACTCTACTCTATTTTATTCTCAAACTGGTTTAAGCATACACTTAACCACATCTGACCTTTCATCATTTAATCACACAAGGCATTCTTAGGGGTGACTTTGGTTTTTCTGTGCTGCACATTGTTTGAACTCTGGCAATTCACCCAAGTTACTAATTTGAGTCCTCCTCTGGCAGAGGCCCCAGGTAACTCTTTAAAAATAAGGGACCTCAAAGGCTAAACTGTATAAAGCATTCTGCATGTGAAATACTGTGGCATCCTGGCATTCCCTCTCTTGGACCACCAGCACTTTTGACTCGTTGGACACACGTTTTCAAATTTTTCTTGCTTCAACTTACTCCTTTCCTCAGGACCAATTCCATTGAATATATCAAGTGAGCTCAGCACAGGTAGACTTCAGAACCTCCAAAACAACAGCACTCGCAAAGAGTTCTGTCACACAGCAGATAAACACTAACTTGGTTATTTACAAGCCCTGTGGGCCGTCGGAGCGTCACTTTTTTTTACATTCCAGCGACGTAGAGTGCAGACCCATGTCTGCGAGGCCACACAAAGCCACCCTGCATGGCTTTTCATGACCTAGCAGATATGGTGTAAGGCAACGCAGCGCAAGTCGCTGCTTTCTCTCACTGCGTATGGGAGATGTGCCATGGGCGTTGCTGTGGGTGGATTTTGATAAATCCCCAGATTTACAACATAGAGTAATCTGGGAATGCGTCAGAACTGTGCGCCTCCCCAGGGGTGGCGTAATGAGGAGAAATAACTTAATTTCTTCTCATTTTTTTCTCTTGCACACATTTATTGTTTCTGTGCAGGAAGGTGTCCCTTCCGGCACAAAAACAATAATTCCCTCAATGCGGACACCCTTGCACTATGATGCAAGGGTGCCTGCGTTTATTCAAGGCAGCCATTTGTGCGCCAGCTCAGTGAAAAATTACAGGAATGCGCTGTATCTCATAGATATGGCACATTCCTGCCCTTTTCTTTTGATGCACAGACAGAACAGGAGTACACAACATTGTCACTCAGGACCAATGCACAGACACCATACCCCAACACAAACAAGAAGTGCATCATCTCAAAACAATCAGGAACACAAACTGGGATCAATGGGACAATAAGCTAACACAGACAGACACACCACACCACCCATCAAGTCAACATGGTGTCATAGTGGACCACATGCATGCACATGCACAATCCTGACAAGTGACAGGTCAAAGATAGGAGGACATAGCACTAGGGTGCACTCAAAACAAGGCCAGCAACCAGAATATAACTTGCTGCATGTGACACACACACAAGTAATCTACACTACACCTGCAACACACATCTGAATGTATCACAATGCACAAACAACTCACACACAATGTAATGCAAATAGAACATCGCACACAGAGCATCTGTCAGCAGAAAGAGCCAACACAGCCCAAACACTGCATACATCCACAACAAAAACACAACAGATGCACATGCCAATACATCACATTGCAAACTCAGCTGGACATCAGGGGATGCACACCAGGCAAGTACAAGGCAACATACACTGACAGCACTGCGTGCAGGCCAAGCAGTGTGTGCACACCAACCAAATCAGTAGTACACACATCTCAGTGTCACACCAGGTACTCCCACAACACAAATCAGCACAGCACACAGACAACATCACACTCTGGAAGGGTAGCAGTACCTCACCAAACACACAGACAGCTAACCCAACAATCATAGATGCACAACTCAAGGACACCCAGGTGCAAACAACATGAATAGAGGACTGTGCAGCATAAACAGTTGCACTGCACATGAGCAACCATGACTGCAAACCAGTACAAGAAAATCACACATAACCATATGTGAAACTGTCCTGAGTGGCACATTGGTCCTGTGCACAGATCAGCACCACAAAGCACAGTGTAACTAATGAAGTGGTGAGGAGGCTCACACACTGGCAACCCAAAGGGATAGGTGACATGATAGTGAAGTGGTGTGTACGTCAGTAGTGGACAGGTCAGGAGTGTACTATACACAAATATATGGAGGAGTCACTCACAATGGGTAGGCTTCAGCAGCAAAGCTAGGGGATGGTATGACTCCACATACCATACTGGAGCCAAAAATGGCTCAAGTGACAGCAATGCATGAGAAAACTCACCAACAATGTCAGTGTGGCTGAGCAGGTCTGCACAGTGAGCACAAACAGTAACAAGACACATGGCTGATCAACAGAACACAACACAGACTTGGCAGGCACACACTCTGCATGCTCACAACTGCCAGCAACAACAAGTAGGTGTCCCCCAGGAGTGCAAGGACACACCAACACACTGCACAGTGCACAACCTACAACTCCCACATGTGCACACAATCACAAGCACAGGGCTGACAAATCAAACAAACAGGCACTCAGCTCCTGGGTCATACATGTGTGCAGTTGGCATTGCAGGGGCACACACACATCAACACTACTGACCAAGTCACCCCCTTCACACTTCATGACCACTCAAGTGCACACATTCAAATGTACCCATGTGACTAGGAAGACAGCCCATCACAAGATGACCATACACCAACACTGCTGTTCACACATCAAGAAAGATCACACACACATGATGGATCCTGGCCAGCCTGCCTGCAATCCTGTGGATGGAATTCCCCTCTGTGCTGGTAGTGCATCCTAACATGTCATGTGTACAATTTAGCAAACCTGACCATAGAATGATTAGGATAACAGTAGGTCATCACCAACAACCATCATTGCACCCCCAAGCCTCAGACTCAAGAAGAACTGAAGTGCCTGTCACCTCTGGTAAACTCTGAAAAAGTGAAACAAGCCATTGGCAATGTTAAAGTGGCCTACAGATCATGTGTCACATCAAACCATACCCATACATAATACATTTTCATATAGCAAGGACACTGACAAAGCAGACAACAGGAGTAACTGTCTTTATTACATATTACCCAGATAGGCATCACAAGTAGACAAGAGCAAGGGCAGTGGCCAGTCCACAGTTCAAAGTAGGCACATGTGTGCATGAGAACCTGCACAGGGAATGGGCATCCATGGTTACAAACAGCAAGGCCAGTGGCCAGTCCACAGTTCAGAGTAGGCACATGTGTGCATGAGAACCTGCACAGGGAATGGGCATCCATGGTTACAAACAGCAAGGCCAGTGGCCAGTCCACAGTTCAGAGTAGGCACATGTGTGCATGCGAACCTGCACAGGGAATGGGCATCCATGGTTACAAACAGCAAGGCCAGTGGCCAGTCCACAGTTCAGAGTAGGCACATGTGTGCATGAGAACCTGCACAGGGAATGGGCATCCATGGTTACAAACAGCAAGGCCAGTGGCCAGTCCACAGTTCAGAGTAGGCACATGTGTGCATGCGAACCTGCACAGGGAATGGGCATCCATGGTCACAAACAGCAAGGCCAGTGGCCAGTCCACAGTTCAGAGTAGGCACATGTGTGCATGAGAACCTGCACAGGGAATGGGCATCCATGGTTACAAACAGCAAGGTCAGTGGCCAGTCCACAGTTCAGAGTAAGCACATGTGTGCATGAGAACCTGCACAGGGAATGGGCAAACAAAGTGAAAAATAGCAAGGCCAGTGGCCAGTCCACAGTTCAGAGTAGGCACATGTATGCATGAGAACCTGCACAGGGAATGGGTGAGACCGTATCCTGCCATGGTCAGCAACACAGCTAGGGGGACAACAATGGGCAGTCCAGGCACCGCTGTGGGAGAGACAGGTGTGGGAGGGGGACTCAGCCTCAGACTTGGCTGTCAGTCGGACTGGGAGGTGGCTGATTCTCGTGCCCAGTTGGAGTACTGGACCTGGGAGAGAGAGGACCAGCTGAGGTAGAGGCATCAGTGGCTTTGTGAGCCGGAGGGCTGCTTGGACCGGGTGGTGTGGTGCCACGTGGAGGCGGAGACATGCTGCCGTGAGACACAGTGTGTGAGGGAAAATGTGGAGGGGTGCCTTTCCACTTCTTGGGGTTTCGATAGGTAATTTTGGTCTTGGTATGAGTGGGAGGTGGGGCGGGCACAACAGGCACACTCTCCACCAAAGGTGCATCAGGTGCAGGCGGTGGCCCTCCCTCTGGGGATCTGCTGGATCCGGCGGTACGCTTGGCCTGGCCTTGCCTTTTCCCCTCCATCCCCTGTTGACCAGGTGAATCCCCTACAGTGCCCCCCTTTCCCAGCTTCACAGGGGTGTGGGTGGGAGTTGAGGTTGTGGGTGAATCTGCCTTAGAGGGCTTTTTCTGTGAACTCTTAGCAGGCACCAGCTTCACAGCAGGCCCGGCAACTGTCTGCTTGTCTTTGGGAGACGCTTTTTGGACGGGAGGGTCCTAGGATGGGGATGATTTTGAGGCATGTGAGCCTGAGGCCTGCTTCTTGGCTTGATGCCCCTGAGTGTCACCTGAAGGGCTTTTGCCTTTGTGCTCCGAGGTGACTTTGGTTGGTTTGGGGGATGGTGTATGCGCTCTGGCCCGCTTGGGGTGGTGCTGTTGTGTGCTGCGTGTGGTATACCTTGAGACTGAGGGCTGTGGTGTCTGGTCACTCTCGTCAGATGTAGCCACTGGCAGGGAGGTGGCCGAAGGGACTGGAGCTGGACTCTGAGCCTGTGCTAGCCGAATGGCTGCCGTCACTGTGGAGGACAAAGACTGGACAGTCCTGTGTAGCCCACCCACGTCTGAATGAATGCCCTCCATGAAGGCAACTACCTGTGCCAACTTCTTGTCATGGTCTAGGAAGGCATTCAGGAGAGTTGTCTGACCCACACACAGCTGGCGCAAAAGCTCAACAGACTCAACACTGAGGGCAGTAGGGGAGACTGGGGCAGGGGCAGCGGTGCCTTGGGGGAAGGACACTGTTCCCTTCTTACTGGTGCGAATACGGGCAGCACTAGTGGAAGTCGCTGGGAGGGTGGGCACTGGATGATGTGTGGTGGAAGAGGAGGCAGATTTCCCACTCCCTGTGCTCGCCAACATTGAGGAGTCACCGCTGGCGTCAGATGACGTTGAGGTTGATTCCTCAAGCACACTCCTGTCCCCCTCCGAGGCGCTGGTCACATCAGTGTCAGTGTGCTCATGTGAAGCAGGCGTGCCTGATGCATCACCACTGGTGTCCGTCCCCTGTCCTTCTGTGCCCTCGGTAGATGCTGCAAGAGACAGAGACGTAGGTACAGTTTAGTGCCATACACACACACATCATATGCAAGCAACGCACAAAACAAGATGGTGATACCCCCATGTTGCACACCACCCTGTACAGTCACATTGTGCAACCTTAATTCAAAAATCAAAAATCGCATGGTAACATGCAAACTCGGCATAATTGACCCATGTGATGTCCACACAGCCAAACAGCTTGCCCGTGCCTCCGTGTAACCGGACATACTGATCCCTCTGAGCATACCTAGGTCCCTGTGGGTGAAAAAGATGTACATCACAACATGTTGTCACAGTCACATATGGAGTCACCATAAGGGGACAACACAGATACAGACTCCAAAATATAATTTCGCAATGGCCATGAGCTCATGCCATCCACCATGTCGTGCTTTGGGGCACAACTACAGTTGCACATTGGTGTCAGATGTGTAGTTCTCACAATTTTGAGGTCAGGCACTGCACACATTGATGAAAGCACACTCAGATGAGGCACCCTGCCGATCACTGCCATGGGATGTCCCTGACTCCCCCAATGCAGCCGATGCCATAAGCCCACAACTTAGAATGCAACGTCAAGGGCCATTACTTCAATGACATGAGAAAGTACATGTAGCGAAAAAGCATGACAGCTGCACCCAAAAGAGAGGCCACTCACAAGCCATTGCATCACAATAGCAACATCACAGAGCCCAGCACTGGCTCAGGCTTGGAATACATGCAGTCACTAACAACCAAAGTCACCCTTCCCAGAATACTCACCCCCAGCTTGCTGCTGATGGTCCTTCAAACGTGCATCCAGCTCTGGCTGTGTCACTGCCAAGATGCGGGCCATTAGTGGTGTCATGCTCCTGCACGCCAACCTGCCAGTCCGAGGGAGCAGCCCCAGCGTCATCTCTGCCATGTTTTTGCTCAGCCGGCAGATGTCATCCCACCTCTTGTGACAGTGTGTGTGTCGTCGGTTGGAGACACCCAGAGCCCGTACCTTGCGTGCAATGGCCCTCCATACGGCCTTATGCTGGTGGACTTTGAGCTGCAGGCATGGGAGACAAGAGGAGGAAATTTCAGTGACACTGGGTTATGTACCACTATCTCTCAGTACAGGAGCATGCACAAACTCAGCACAGCTTCACAGATATGTTTAGCAGAGAAAATACAGCATGACACGTAGTACATGAGCATGGGATAATCATAACAAAATGCATGCAGGTATGAGGATGGACACAGTACCTGCCCATCTCATACACATGCTGAATGGCAGCACAGAAAGCAATGTGAAGGAGGCCCACATCTGCGATTCAGTTTGTGAGTGAGCAAGACATACATCACATTGGAAATGATGTGTCGGGGCAGACTCACTGTGTCCAACACTGCACACCCCTCAATGTCCTTGCCCTGTGAATGGCTCACTGTGTCATGGAGGTCACATTTAGGGACATGATCTTACAGTCTCACACCCTTCTCACAAGGTCTGTTTTGTGCAATACACAGGCCTGAGATAGCTCTTTGATGGATAGGGTAGCAGACAACCCATATGTCTCACACTGTCCATTCAGTGATGGGTCCTTGTCAAATTGGGCAGTGACTGTGCAGGCCAGGGGGCTCACACTGAGGTTTAACATGGGCCATGAGAATATTCACATGCAGGTACAATATGAGAGGGCAAACAGTGCCTACACATGCAAGTCTGAACACATGATGAAAGCAATTGGAGGATGATATTTTCAAAGTACAGCAATCTGAGGTGTCATATGTGTATTGTTTGCCAAGAGTGTCACCCTCAGGCATTTCACTCTTGTGCATAATGCTTACATATCCATGGTGGCAATATAGAGTCAAACACACTTCCATCAGTACCCTCTGGACATAAAGTCTGTCTCATTTCACAAATGAGGCTGTGAAAAACCTCATGGACTCAAAGATCCATTAGCACAGGCAAAGTCTGTCCTGACTCCCACTTTCTATACTTGCAGTGTCACTGTATGGCTGCAAAAAGACTGCATGTCCCTCCCATCCTGTAATTCAGCCCAGGGAATGTGTGAAATAGGCTACAAACCCCATTTCCCTGAAGTCAGCATGCTAGGCAGTGTATCACACAAACCCACACTCTCAGGCACATACTGCAGCAGATCAACTTCATGTGTGCACTCCCTGCACTCTCACTTCCACTCTAAAACACTTACCAGGACATCTGGAGCACCATATAGCCTCCCATACTGTGTGTGCACCTCGTCCACCAGGACCTCCAGCTCCTCTGTGGTGAAGGGATGGGCCCTGATGTTCTCAGTCCTCGCCATCACTGGGTCCAGGAGACAGGAGCAGCAGCAGTTGGTGGTGAAGAGTGTCAGGCAGCAGTGTCTGGGTCCAGGAGACAGGAGCAGCAGCAGTTGGTGGTGAAGAGTGTCAGGCAGCAGTGTCTGGGTTCAGGAGACAGGAGCAGCAGCAGTTGGTGGTGAACAGTGTCAGTCAGCAGCGTCTGGGTCCAGGAGACAGGAGCAGCAGCAGTTGGTGGTGAACAGTGTCAGGCAGCAGTGTCTGGGTCCAGGAGACAGGAGCAGCAGCAGTTGGTGGTGAAGAGTATCAGGCAGCAGTGTCTGGGTCCAGGAGACAGGAGCAGCAGCAGTTGGTGGTGAACAGTGTCAGGCAGCAGTGTCTGGAAGCAGTGGAAATGTGAGGCTCTCTCCCACACATATATAGACCCCTGGGGTAGTTTCTGTGGTTCTAAGCTGCTGCAATTGGTGTTCCAGCTCAGCTTTTTTCAAATGCATCCAATGTCCGGCCTCGCGGTAGCGGAGCACGCCTACCGCGATTTTCAAAATTGCATGTGGCTACCGCGATAGCGGTTCCCATTGGCTGTAAGGGCATGGGCATTGGCGGTGACACACCGCAGGGGCCAGGCGGTCGCTACCGCGATCGTGCATCTTTTAATTGCATCCAATGCCCAGCCCCGTGGTAGCGGAGCACACCTACCGCAATTTTCAAAATTGTATTTGGCTACCGCGATTGAGCTTCCCATTGGCTGTAAGGGCATGGGCATTGGCGGTGACACACCGCAGGGGCCAGGTGGTCGCTACCGCGATCGTGCATCTTTCAATTGCATTCAATGCCCAGCCCCGCGGTAGCGGAGTACACCTACCGCGATTTTCAAAATTGTATTTGGCTACCGCGATTGCACTTCCCATTGGCTGTAAGGGCATGGGCATTGGCGGTGACACACAGCAGGGGCCAGGCGGTCGCTACCGCGATACGGCTGCCATACATTGGTGCCTATGACCGTGATTTCTGTGGCGGAGCATGCCAACCGCCATTTCCAAATCTGTATGTCACTACCGCGGATGCAGGTCCCATTGGCTGTAAGGGCATGGGCATTGGCGGTGACACACCGCAGGGGCCAGGCAGTCGCTGCCACGATATGGATGCCATAAATTGGTGCCTATGACCGTGATTTGTGTGGCGGAGCATGCCATCCGCCATTTCCAAATCTGTATGTCACTACCGCGGATGCGGGTCCCATTGGCTGTAAGGACATGGGCATTGGCGGTGACACACCGCAGGGGCCAGGCGGTCGCTACCGCGATATGGCTGCCATACATTGGTGCCTATGACCGTGATTTGTGTGGCGGAGCATGCCAACCGCCATTTCCAAATCTGTATGTCACTACCTCGGATGCGGGTCCCATTGGCTGTAAGGGCATTGGCAGTGACACACCGCAGGGGCCAGGCGGTCGCTACCGCGATATGGCTGCCATACATTGGTGCCTATGACCGTGATTTGTGTGGCGGAGCATGCCAACCGCCATTTCCAAATCTGTATGTCACTACCGCGGATGCGGGTCCCATTGGCGGTGACACACCGCAGGGGCCAGGCAGTCGCTACCGTGATATGGCTGCCATACATTGGTGCCTATGACCGTGATTTGGGTGGCGGAGCACATTAACAGCACCTATGAACACATCATGCTGTGTCAAAGGCAATGGCCAGTTCTCAACAGTGTACAGTAGACACCTGATTCATGACAGAAGATAGTGCAAACAGTGCCAGTGTAACATTTAGGCCACTGCTGACTACACATGCCATTTCAGTGCACATGATTGCAAACATTGGCATGTACTCCCTCACATGTCACTTATGATATTGTTGTGCATGTACACAGATCAGTGGTGTGATGGACTCTCCAATGTGTACACATGTCAATGTGTGATCTGGCTACACAACACACAGTGATGAAGGTCTGACTACACAATGTGCATATTTCACTGTGTAGTTTGCTTTGCTCATGTACATACTTGATCTTAATGCACAGACTGTGCTCATTGTGTTGTTGATGTGTGCCCTGTTCGATTTACGCAAGAAGGTGTGGCAGGTACAGCAGCTAGGTAGGAGCCAACAGTGTTGCTGTTTCACACATATGCTGTATGAACTACTCTCAGGGCTGGTTATGCAAGATGTGGACAGGTCCCTTTGGCCATTCACATGATCTGAATCTGTTTGGGAGGTACTCACTGTGTGAAAACTGGACAGGTGTACGACTAGTGTAGCTGAAGGTGTCCCCACATGTAAGTTGTGCTGTAAGCTGAAGTGTGATGCCAGTCATTGTTTGCGCTGTGTCAGTCAAAACGTAAGATGTTGCACACATCTCATGGTGGATTGCATTAACATGTGTCCCCTTTCATCTCACCTAGGAGGCGACCAAATGTGCATCATCCCTCCACAGTGCTGGCGGACATGGAGGATGAGGACGTCATCCGGAAATTCCGTCTGGATCGACCCACCCTACAAGACCTATGTGCTCAGTTGGAGCCCCACCTGTGGCCTCGCCGTACATATCCGACTGCTTTCACACCAACGTCTAAGGTGATGGCGGCCCTGCATTTTTTGGCTACTGGATCATTCCAGTACACGGTGTCCAGCGCAGGTGGGATGTTGCAACCCATGTTCAGCATGGTGCTACGTGATGTCCTGTCCGCTATGATGACCTACAAGGACAGATACATCCATTTCCCCAGGAGGCATGAATTGGCGGATGTGAAGGCTGATTTCTATGCCCTTGGCCACATCCCTAATGTTGTTGGTGCCATTGACTGCACACATGTTGGGCTGGTTCCACCACAGGCACGTGAGCACATCTACAGGAATAGGAAACATTTCCATTCCATCAATGTGCAAGTGGTGTGCCAGGCGGATATAATAATCTCACATGTCTGTGCCAAATGTCCCGGCTCTGCTCATGACTCGTACATCATGAGTAACAGCATTGTGCCCCAGCTGATGCCAAATCTGCTCCCGGAGCGTGCATTGATTGTGGGTGAGTACGCAGGGTGAAGTAGCATGCTGTATGTGTGACATGCTGTCCTCTGCCACAGTAATGTTACAAGTTTGTTCTTTATGTCTCACACCTAGGTGACTCTGCATATCCCAACCGGCCTTGGTTGCTGAGCCCACTGCGGAATCCCAGGACCCCGGGTGAAGTCCGCTACAATGATGCACATGGGAGGACCCGTCGTGTGGTGGAGCGTACTTTTGGTCTCCTGAAGTCACAATTTTGCTGCCTGGACAAGACCGGAGGTGCACTGATGTACTCTCCACAGAAGGTGTGTCAGATCGTAGTTGCATGCTGCATGCTCCACAACCTGGCCTTGCGCAAGGAGAGCCCCCTGCTCCTGGACGCTGATGAGCAGCCGAGGCCACCGCCTGCAAACCCACCCATGTCGTGACAAGGATAGTGGAGAGGAGGAAGGTGTTGACCTGCGTCAACAGGTCATCAACCGCTACTTCCCTTGAAGGTGAGTGGAAACATACAACGGTGCCATTGTCTGCTGATTGTGTTGTTGTTGGAAAGGCCTAGGGGAGATTTGTGAATGCTGCCTGTTGTTGTCTCTGTGCTGGGTGCTAATGTTTCTGGGACAGGGTAGTTGTGCCCAGCTACAGGATGTCTATGTCGGTACTGTTGCTCATTGTAATGTGTGCAGATTTGAGTACCTTGATGACAAGTGTTGTGTAATGGCTGTGATGCCATCACCTGACAAGTGAATATTGTTCTTTTGTGTTTTCCTAGGTCCCTTCTGCCTCTCAATGCCTCCAAACAATCCGTGCTCCAGGTACATTGTAATCCCAGTCAACATTGTACATCCTGTAATAAACATGGAGCTGACACGAGAACATAGGTGTGTAAGGAGTGTTTATTAACAATGGGTATATGTGACAGGGAAGTGAATATTTGCAAACAGGTGAAAAGTGAATCAATGAGTTGTCAGTGATGGTAGATGAGACAATAGAGTAGTCACCACATTGTTGTGGTGACACAGTCCAACAGACGCATTCCATTAACCTGGCAGTGTGGATAAGGACAGTCAACATAGTCAATGGCAAGGTGAAGAGGGGTGCCATCATAGCTGGCTCCTTGACTGGCGTTTGGCTGGTGCTTTGCCACGTGATCGTCCCTGGGATTTCTTTGGATGGCCCCTTGAGTGTTTGGCAGTGTTGGGCGCCTCTTCTGCGGGCTCAGCGGTGTCTGAGGACTCACCCCTCTCTGTGGCCGCAGGGGAGGTGGGGGAACTATCATCCTGTGGACCACTGTAGGTAGGTGGAGCTGTTGTTTGGGCCGCAGGCCTGTCTCTCAGGACACCCACTAGCTGGCCCAAGAGGTCCACGATTTGGCCCATTCGTGTGTCTATGGACCTCAGCAGCAGGCGGAGCTCACGGGATTCCTCCAGAGCCTGGCCCGTGTGTCCCTGGGCTTCTTCATAGGCCCCAAGGACTCTGGCGATGTTGGCCAGGGCTTCGGTCCCAGTGTCTGGTTGGTCTTGTCACCTACTTGCCCTCCCACCTGCCCTGCTGTCCCGGACCTGTGGCGTCACCACTATACGCACCCGCGTACTCTCCCTGCCCTCCTCAGATTGTGGGGTGGGGTGGGGTGGTCAGTCTCTGAGGCAGGGACAGTGTTGCAGGCAGCACTGGTGGTGGTGGTGGTGGAGGCCGCACAGGTCGTTACAGCAGGGGTCAGCGTAGTTGTTGTTGCTGAGGTGGTGGCAGTGGGGACAGTGGGTTCCTGGGACCTGTTGCGCCCTGGCATGCCTGATGGGCCAGCTTCGGGCTCTGCATCTGAGAAATCTAGGGAGTCTGCATCGGAGAGTCCATGTTCCGGGGGGGGAGACTGGCTCTGCAGGTTGGTGTGGTCATCTGCAGCTGTCAGTTCTTGGTCACCTGTGGAACAGAGGGGAAATGGTTATTGGAGTGCACACCTCAAGCTTGGTGTTAGATGTTTTGTTGTTACATGTTATGCACCACAGAGTTTACATTGATATTACATTGTATGTCTGCACAGTTTTGAGCATCAGGTCATGATGTGGAGGTACATACCTTACTTGTCCATGGTGTGAAATGTCAATAGGTACCATGCACAACGTGCAGATTGTGTGATTACGAGGACATGTCATCAGCTAACGACTAGCAGCACAATAACTTTATGTGCAGCATCTTTGTTGTTCACTCTGCATGGAAGACATTACAACTGGGCATGAACTAGCCATTGTAGTCTCATGCATACCTTTGTCATATCATGTGCTTTGCTTTCTTATTACTACTGACCATGCTTATTTTGTTTTCATATGGGCCTTGATGCTCTGCCCCCTGGCACTTCAAGATAGCATTCAGTGCTGTGCATGGTTGTGCCCTGAATTTCTTCTACATGTGATTTTGTGAGTCACACTTTGGTTTCTGTGACAGTTACATACGCCTTTCTGTCTGCACACTGGAAGTGGCTATTGGATCTATGCCAAGTTGGATGACATGTGAGGGCTGGTGTGGTCATATGGCTCCATGCTTTTTGAGGGGAGTGTCAGGGTGCATGCACTGTCTACCTACCTGTTCTGTGACACATTTGAGGGGAATTGTTGCCACTGCTTCTGGGTGGGGTGGAGTGCTACATCCTGCTCAGGGGTGGGACAAGGGGGCCTGGTGGGAGTTGTAGTGCAGGCTACCACCCCCAAAACACCCTCCCTGTGAAGATGGATACCTACCTGTAAGTTTGGTTGTTGTTATACAATGGCTGCCACATGCTTCTGGGTGTGGTGGAGTGCTACATCCTGTGCAGGGGTGGGACAAGGGGGCATGGTGGGAGTTGTAGTGCAGGCCTCCCACTCCCAAAACACCCTCCCTGTGAAGATGGATCCCTACCTGTTAGTTTGGTTGTTGTTATACAATGGCTGCTACATGCTTCTGGGTGTGGTGAAGTGCTACATCCTGCTCAGGGGTGGGACAAGGGGGCCTGGTGGGAGTTGTAGTGCAGGCCTCCCACCCCCAAAACACCCTCCCTGTGAAGATGGATACCTACCTGTAAGTTTGGTTGTTGTTATACAATGGCTGCCACATGCTTCTGGGTGTGGTGGGGTGCTACATCCTGCGTAGGGGTGGGACAAGGGGGCATGGTGGGAGTTGTAGTGCAGCCCTCCTAACCCCAAAACACCCTCCCTGTGAAGATGGAGACCTACCTGTAAGTTTGGTTGTTGTTATACAATTGCTGCCACATGCTTCTGGGTGGGGTGGAGTGCTACATCCTGCTCAGGGGTGGGGCAAGGGGGCCTGGTGGGAGTTGTAGTGCAGGCCTCCCACCCCCAAACCACCCTCCCTGTGAAGATGGATACCTACCTGGTAGGTGAAGGTGAACAATACAATGTCTGCCACATGCTTCTGGGTGGGGTGGAGTGTTACATCCTGCTCAGGGGTGGGACAAGGGGGCCTGGTGGGAGTTGTAGTGCAGGCCTCCCACCCCCAAAACACCCTCCCTGTGAAGATGGATACCTACCTGTAAGTTTGGTTGTTGTTATACAATGGCTGCCACATGCTTCTGGGTGGGGTGGAGTGCTACATCCTGCGCAGGGGTGGGACAAGGGGGCATGGTGGGAGTTGTAGTGCAGGCCTCCTGCCCCCAAAACACCCTCCCTGTGAAGATGGATACCTACCTGTAAGTTTGGTTGTTGTTATACAATGGCTGCCACATGCTTCTGGGTGGGGTTGAGTGCTACATCCTGCTCAGGGGTGGGACAAAGGGGCCTGGTGGGAGTTGTAGTGCTGGCTGCCTGTACACATGCAACCCTGGGAATGTTGCAGGCTACCTTTGGGGTGATTCAGAGGGAGTGAATGTTCCATCTGTGAGACGTGTTGGGTAGTGTGTGGTGCACATGAATGGATTTCGGCCTAGGAGGTGTAGCTTTGTAGTTGTGCAAGACAGTACATAGCAGTGTAATGGTAGACATTTGTTTGTACTTACCAGCCTCCACTCCCCCGGGTATTCCTGTGAGACTCTCTGGATGCAGTATGGCAAGCACCTTCTCCTCCCATGCAGTGAATGTTCTTGGTGGAATGGGAGGGCCACCGCCAGTCATCTGAGCCAGCTGAGGGTTCTTGTAGTTTTTCTGTTTCACCAGCCTCTTGAGGTCATGCCACCGCTTCATGATCTCCTTCTTGGTGCGCAGGGTGGTCCCTACTGCATTGACCTTCTTGACTATCCTTCTCCACATTTGTGCTCTGGTGGCTAATGGTGTCTGTTGGACCAGGTTACCAAACAATTGTGGTTCTACTCTGATTATCTCATCTGCCATGACTGACAACTCACTGTCAGTGAATTTGGGCATTTTCTTTTGTGCCATGGTGTGTGATGTGCAAATGGTTTGAGGTGCGGGTGTGAGGGTGGTGGGGGTGATGTAAGTGGGGTGTGTGTGTGTGTTGTTGTGCTGGTGGGATGTGTGGTGGTTTGCCTCTCCTTTGTGCTGTAGGGTTATTTCCTTCAGGGGTGGAGTATTGCAAAGGATTCTGGTCAGGGAAGGGGCTGGTTTTATACTCAGCTATGTGGGTGTGTCAAAATGTTGTATTGCTGTCAGGTGGGTTGTCCTGGGATTTGTATTTCTTTAGTTGCCATGGGGGTGTGTCATTTGTGTGTGTTAGGTGTTTTGGGGGGCTGAGCTAGTTTGATGTGTGCACTTGGTGGCCTTGTGGTGTGTTTTTTTTTCCGACCGCCATATTTTTTCCGGAGCGGCCGCGGCGGTGGGTATGAAACAGTCCTTCCGCCGGCTCTCCCATTCATCACTGTTTCCCATTGCGGCGGTTGGAAAAAGCGTATTGTTCCACTGTCACCTCAATGGTATCCTAATTTAACGTGCGATCACTCCGCTGGCCTAGCGGCGGTTATGGGTGTTTCCGTCGCGAATCCGACCGCCGCAGACGGATTTTCACCTGCTCCACCCGCTACCGGCGGTCTTTCGTGGCATCGTTCCGCCGCGGTCAGATTTTTCTGGCGGTTGATCCTAATCGGACCGCCGGTTTTTACGCGGTACCAGCGGACGGTGAATTTCCGCTACCATGGCGGTCGGAATGGTTTTCCGACCGCCATCCTAATCGGCCCCAAAGTTAGAATGGTACGAGCATGTTTGAACAAGTTTCTCTTTGTTGATTCGCCCATTGTCACCTCCAAAACCCTTTATAAGAGCATGGTTGACTCTCTACAGCTCACAAGGCTCCTTTGAAAAACCTGAGGCTCTCTGGGTGATCTATAAGCACCCAAACAGAAACAGAGATTCCAAAAACGCCTTAGACTTGCTGTAAGACCCACATGCTTCTTTGGAAACATGCAGCTTAGTAGGACATTGAGTAACTATATTGAAGACATGCGTAATATCTAGAACACTTACACGCTCTGCAAGACCCAAGATTCTCTGTGAAATGTCAAATTCTCTGAGACCCACAGCATTATTTTTCAAATAGAGACAGAGATAGCGATAGAGCTATGATTTCAAGAGGAATATGCAGAATTCCTTAGAAACAATCATAATGTTGCCCTACTTCTATGAGGCTTACTGACAATTCTTAGGCAGAAACTACTCTGTGTAGCGTAATTTCTTTCCTAGCTCCCCAACTTTGGAAAGCTCTGCTTCCGGATCTTAAAAACAGTAACTCACATTTCCCGATAAATAAAAAACATAATGAAGCCCTTTTTTTTACAGCTTGTTTTTTTTACTGTCTCCTATATTGGTACTTTCATCTAATGTATTTATTAGTGCCCACACACCTCTAGGTGTAAGAGTGTCCTTTAAAATATCTTTAATGTAAAACAACACACAAAGATATAGTCCAAAGGTATGCATTGCCATCGTCATGTTAGCACATCTAAAATTGCATTTCATTTTACAACATTGGGGCATATTCACAAGCCCCTATCGCCTTGAGACCCTCACGGGTGAGTAGTGCGCTCTACAAATGTTTTGATTGATTGATTGATGGAAAATGCAAAATGCCATGGTTTGTTTATGTATAGGAAGGTGTCCCTTCCTGTACATAAACAAACCTTTTTTTAAAAATGCCGTTTTGTAACTTACATGTGTGCTGCATGAAGCAGCACACATGTAAGTTCCAAACTGGCATTTTCGGTTTGTTTATGTGCAGGAAGGGACACCTTCCTGTACATAAACAAACCTCCCTGCTTGCAGACACCCTTGCACTCTGGTGCAAGGGTGCCTGCGTTGGCGCTAAGTTGTGAAACTTAGCACCATCGCAGGGGGAAAAGCAAGGCTGCACCATGTCCTTGTGTATATGGTGCATCCTTGCTTTTCCAAAGTGGCGGAGAGAGGCGTTAAGCCAAAATGGCTAACGCCTCTCTCTGCCACTTCCTTGTGAATATCCCCCATTATTTGATGTGTTCACTATATAATAAAATGCATCAATAAAACGTTATTTGATGGAACAGACAAGTTACAGTGATAATGGCATTGGTGATATATTAGGTAATACTTTGATGATATTTTATGTGATGTTGTAAGGGAAGTTTCCTTTCGCGACTAAAGTATTCACCCAGACATAGATATAAAAACAGTGCGATTTGTTCTTTTCCACGAAAAACAAAAACATAAACCAGGTTTTGAGCTAATACCTGAAATGCAGTAACATTTTGCACACGATAAACACACCTTCATTTTTTATCTGATACGTGTCACTATAGTTCGTGTATTTTTCCATTTGCTGTCACAGAGCTTATAGACTGGAAATTACTTCAGAACTTCTCATTTGCCTGCCAAAAGAATTGTGCATTAAACGCAAGAAACTCATATTACTGTAGGTCACTGAATTCATTTTTAAAATGCCAATTGTCATCATGCCTCCAGGGAATTGTAAATTGCACCTTCAAATTGCAGCCGAGCTCAAATGTGGAAATTCATTATTTTAGAAAGGATCTCAATTGTAGTGCAGAAACAACTTTTACATCAATTAAGTGCGACTGTTGTAAGATTTAAATCTTGCAAAATTGGGGAAAAAAATGTGCCAGTGGTTTCAATGTAGCGGTTTTTTGAATGTTGAAGAAATTAGGCCGATATGCCTTGCTTTTTTGAGTTCTTTACTGCTGGTGTTGATCCCGTCGGCTTTAGGATTTTATTCTCGCTGGAGCAGTACCAATACGAGCAGTTGAACTTCACACGTTTAAAATCCTCTGTGCTTGAAAGGGAACCGCTCGAACCAAGGCATCTTTTGACTAATGGCAGCTCTAGAGGTAGATTTAATATGTTCTTGTAAATTATTTTAATGGCTGCAATATTGATAACATCTTGAATGCAACGAATGGTTGTCACAAATTCGAAATTCATGGCAGACATTTTGTAGTTAAATGCCTATTATAACCTTTTTTTAATTTTGATGTTTTGTCTTATGGATAAGGATTTGGGTTCACAATCCACGTTTTCAACTTGCCACAACTGCATGTACCTTTTTGCATTGTGCAGGTGTGCATCCTAGAATGACTACTGGGTACTGAACCTGTGTAAGAACTATAAGGGCATATTAACAACGGCCAGCGATAATTATCGCTGGCCGTGCTTAGCGTGAGGAATCCTATCGCCGGTTATCGCTGGAAATTATCGCCATGCTAGCGCTGTATTAACAACGCTTAGCGCAAAGGCGATAATTTCCCAGTGATAGCGATGTTTTCCATGGAACATCGCTGGTTTTCCAGCGATGTCCCATGGAAAACGGCGATATACTTGGCGATAGGGCCTGTGGTCTTAGCCACACAATCCACCCCCATGTTAGGTATGCCTTAGTCAGGAATTTAGCAGACGTTAAATTCCTGCGTTAAGGCATACTTAACGCAATTTAATATATCGCTAACCCACGTTGCTAATATGGAGATACCTGGGTTAGCGATATTTCCCCCTGTTGTATTCACAGGCACGCCCCCTTTGCATCTCATTAGCGATGCGATGGGAGGCGTGCAGGAAACGGACGCTAGGTCAGGAATCACGCGCTAGCGTGTCCTTGTTAATTCGGCGATAAAATTATCGCCGCTTTTCGTCCGAAAACGGACGCTAAAGCGGCGATAATTCATTAACGCCGCCTTGTTAATATGCCCCGAATAAAGTTTCCAGGGTTATATAAACTAGGTGGCATATTTACAAGGACTTAATGCCGGCGTAGCGTCAATTTCTTGGCGTTACGGCAGCTTTTTTTATCGCCTTATTTACAAGTTGCCGCTAACTGCAGTTAGCAGCACTTTTCCACCGTAAACGTGAATTTTCAAGATTGCCACTTCTGTTAGCGGGACTTAACGAAAATGAGATGCAAGGTAGGTGTTCCCGTGAAATAACAGCCGCTAACCACAATTCGCGATATTTACAAGAAATTCCTTGTATGGTGCAAAACCGAAAAAACTGCCTCTAAGTCCAGCTAGAGGCAGTTTTTTAAGACCAAAAAATAACTGGTCTTAAAATTGGTGAAAACACTTGGGCCCACATATAAGATCTTTGGGTGCTGGACAGCGCTGCAAGGAATATTGCTGGGCTGCCCTGTGCCAAAACAAAAGGTCAGGAATGCGCCCTATCAATAAGATAGGGGGCATTCCTGGGCCTCATTCATGAAAAGTGTTGCATCGCTGTGACAAAACAGCGCTGCAACACTTTTCACTGCCCCCTCCTTGTGAGACCATGGATGCGCCATATTTACTGTACGGAGCTCCAAGTTGCAATCAATGAATGATACGTTTGGAATCCTGACAGACCTGTTAGCGCTAAAGTCACGCATTGCTGCAGTTGTGTCGCAAGCATGATGCAACTCCAGCAATGAATGGGGCAGACCTATCCCTATGGCACTGCGTCACCCTTACAGCCACCATGAGGAAGGCGTAATGTTTTGATGCAGTGGCACCCTAGAATTGTCGCACTGGCCACTCCTACAAGGCTTTGTTGAGTGGGAACGCCCACCCTGCATACATCATACCTGACGCGGGTAAAATATAGCAGGTATAATGTGGCGCAGGGCTTTACAAGGTCATGTTACTTTGCAAAGAAAATCAAGAAAATGATGCACCGGCGGCTTTAAACTGTCGGAAGGGGCTCATGAATAAGCCCCCCTGTATTTTTCCCCTACTTTGACTCACAATGGCTGCCATGCACCAACACAGGCACCCTTGCGCCATGGTGTTGCGGAGTTGGTTGATGTTGTGCAGGAAGGGACACCAACCTGCACAAGATCTATCAAGCCAGGGTATTTCCTCTTCCTCTGTGTGGTTTTCTGACGGCGGATTTGAAGGTATTGTTGTGGCTCCATCTCTTCTCAAGACGTCTGCAGGTGCATCTGGACTAGTGGAGGGAGGGAGTGATCCAGTTGGCCTTCTTGGAGTGTTGTTTGCCTGGTCTTTTCTTGAGGGGTGCCAGGGTGTTGTCGCAGTTGGAGATCCATCGGTGGAGGTTGCGCGCTGCTGTGTTGGCATCTGCAAGCATTGGCTAGAGTGGTGGTGCTGAGGGAGTTGATGAGAAGTTCTTTGATGGCCTTGATCCAGCTGCGATGAAGGGGGGTGGTAATGGCGATGTTGTACAGTGGGCGTGGTGAAGGCGTGATGTATACAATGATGGTCGGTCCAGGAGAGTTTGTGGTGTGGCTGTAGTTGAAGTTCCTTCTGGCGAAGAAGACAGGCTCGAGAGTGTGTCCACTATGTGGGTTGGTGCGGTGACTAGCTGCCAATGTTGGCGAGGTTGCCTAGGAGGGGGGTGGGGTTCTAGTCACTGGGGTTGTCCAGGTGGAACTTGAGGTCTCTGAGTAGGATGTAGTCAGTGGATGGGAGAGCCTGGGGTGCGATGAGGTCCACGATGGCATCGGTGAATGGGGGTTCATGGGCCGGGGGGCCTGTAGACGATGGTGCCACAAAGGGTGGTGTTAGGGTTGGACCGGATCTGGATGTGGAGGTGTTCCATGGTCGCCATTGGGTCATTAGAGTGCGTGGTCAGTCGCAGTGTGCTTTTGTAGACAATGGCAATGCCTCCTCCTGGATGGGCGGGGTGGTCCTTGCAGGTGATTTTGTAGTCGCTGGGGATAGGGTTGGCGATGGCGATGTCTGGTCTGGAGCAGAGGTTGGTCCAGGTTTCCGTGAAGAAGGCAATGTCTGAAGAGGTGGGGTCGAGGAGGTACCAGATTTCTGTGGCGTATTTGTGGAGGGACCGCATGTTGAGGAGGACGCAGTTGAGCTGGTCAGGTGCGCTGTTGGTCGGCTGGGTGGCAAGAGGCGCTGGTGTGCTGATGTGGCAAAAGGTGTGTTTGCCGTTTTGGCAGGCGCAGGGTGCAAGGGTATTCTTCAGTGATGCTAGATGGCAGGTGGCGTGGTGTCCTGGGTTGAGGGCGAGGAGGGTGCTGGCATCTTAGTGGTGGAGTGTCTGAGAAGCAGGGTCCCTGGTGCGGTACAGGGGCGGACAGACGCAGACGGGTTTGCCTTTGTGTTGCCTTTGGCGCACCAGTGGCACACCCGCTGCGCATGGCCGCTCAGCGTCTGCCATTAAGTAGTGTTGTGGGGGGCTGGACAGCTGGGAGGTGGGAAACACATGAAAGGACACTGGAGGGGGCAGGGATGCGGGGGATCGCAGCGGCAACAAGGGAGAGGACAGAGAAAAATGATCTGAAAAAAACACAGGAAAAACAAATCCAAACAAAGCAAAGATAAAATAACAAAGGTAGAAAAGCAACCTAGAAGAGCACAAAGATGGAAAGGAACAGCTGAAAAGAGGGATAAGAGGGCAGTCAAGCTGCAGAGCAGTGACGCTCCACCACTGGACCACCGGGGATGAGGCGCAGGCAGGAGCCTGCGGGAGGAGGAGGGACTCAAACACCTAATGGGCAACCAGCAGCAGCAGATGGGGACAGCAGCAGCAGGAACCAGACAGCACAACGCTGTGGGAATAGGAAGTCCACTAAGGGATAGTCCCCCGTACACCCAAAAGCAAACTAACAGGGGGCAAGGAAAGGCAGCACCACCCGGTTGCCTCTTCCGATCTAACAGTGGCGACCAGATTCCGTGTTCCCCTGTTCCCCAGTTCCCCAGTGAGCACCGACAGATCAAGCTGCATACCCAAGGACTTGGGCCCGAAATGGCCCCGTGCCCCTGGCATCCACTGCCACCAATGGCCGATCTCAGTGACTTGAGCCAGCTAGTGGAGTCCCCCACCAGTCTTGTGCGGTGCCCTCGGTGATGTAGGTCAGCCGCAGCGCAGGGATTGCTCAGGGCACGGTGAACCCTGGATCTCCTCCGCTACGTGTCCCACTTTCTCCTCACCTGGACATTGACACCGGGCTCAATGCGCTGCACTCTCTCCAAATCTGTGGCTCAGCCAGCAGGAGCCTCGGCCAGTCTGGAATTCACAAGCCTGGGTACAGCAGTCGCAGCCAAGTCTGCTCTGGAACCTCCAAATGCAGGTGATGCAACAGGGCCCCGTTTGGCGTGAAGTTGCAGCGCTCCTGACACACAAGTTTGGCGCAGCTCAGGAGCCTCACTCTCCATAGCGTCCGGCCAGCACAACATGACCCGGCCTGTGACGCAGAGAGGCATGGCCCACCATTGGTAATCTCCTCAGTGCACCCCGGTGTAGTGGTGGCACATGGTATGCGATGCAGAAATCCCTACGTTGGTGCACAGGAGCGTCTCTACCGTTCACAACTCTCAGGGGCACCAGGCGGTCTTCTCAAACAGGTCAGCAAAGTGTCTCCATGCGACCTGCCAGACTTCACCATCAGGTAAGGGCGATCGTCAATGCCTCAATGTCTACCGCCATGGCCCAGCAACTCCACAGCACCTTTGCCTCCCACTCCGGGTCACAGATGCAGGCCCAGCGAGGCCTCTGGGCCACGGGGACTGTCCGCGCTTTCAAGGTTTTGGCTGCCATGGTGTTGCAAGGGCACTCTGAAAAGTGATGCATCACTGGTTTTTCCCAGCGATGCACCTCTTTTCATAAATGTAGCCCTGAATCTGCATTTCCTCTTCCCCTGGGACTCTGGCTGGTCATCCTGGCTGTTGGGGAGTTTGGGGTGTTGTTGATCTGTGCTGCACTTGGCCCTGGATGCTCCATTCTGCATTCCATTGTTTTTTTTTGCTTTTTTCATTGGAGGTGGACTTATAGGCTGTTTTTGCCTTTAGGGGCAAAAAAAGTGATGTTGGGCTGACTAATGTGAGTTTTTTTGCCGCCAATTGGCCTTTCGTCACTTTTCTCTCTGTACCGTCAACATTTTTATCGCCTTGACACTACTGTTAGCAGCAGTTTTTACAGCGACTAGCTGATACTATCGCCATGTAGCGACATATTGTAAATACATCGCTAACAGGGCAAATGTTTGCGCTGATAGGCCGTGTTAAGAAAACTGCTGCTAACTATTGCTAACACTAGTTAGCGGCACTTCTTGTAAATATACCCCTAGGAGTGGTATTTCCTTACCAGATTTCACTTCTCCGTCAGTCACGAATGGATATGTAAAAGTGAACGCAAATATATATGCCAATTGATGTCCGTCACCAGAACTAGTCTGTTAAACACATAAAAATGCAGAATTACAAAACAAAAAACGATTTTACAATGTATAATCCCTGCGTCATTGTCTATCTCTCGGTTTATGTCATTTTGCGATCCCATGTTAGGTGTATTTTTGCACACAAGCCAAAAGAGGTGGTTAGCGCATTATTAAGGCTGGACATTTTTAAACATCTGAGGCATCGCTAATCTCTAAATATGTCAGATATTCCTCGTGGTACTAGCATTGACCAGCTACGCAGTGGCGGCTGGTGACATTTGAAAGTGGTGTGCGTAAACTTTCTGTTGGAGTGCACCGTGGCGAGCGAAAAAAGAGTGGGTAAATGGTGCATTTTCAAGCAAATTTGAGAAGCACAGAGACTAGAGCTGCAAACACACATAGAGCCTGCTGCAGCACTGTGACTAGGACTGGTGCCACACACAGAGCCAGCTGCAGCACAGAGACTAGAGCAGATGAAATGCAAATGTATTGTCAACATTTATCATAAATGTGCCAAAAAGTAAGCAAAGCCTCTCCACCTACGCTGCATACTTACTGATCAGTATGTAGCTTCCATTGGTGCAGCAGATGCAGTGCACCAAAGCCCAGAGCCATAAGGGCCCCATTGAACCCTGACAATTGCTTCATATTACTACTAAGGCTGGGCGTAGTTCGCGAAGTAATGCTTCGCGAAGCTACGCAAAGTGCAGTTCGCACTACGCGAGCTTCGCGTAGCACTACGCGGACTGCGTAGCGCACTGTTCGCAATGATTGCACAGTGCCGGATGCTTGTCCGCACTGTGCAATCATTTAAAACGGCAACTTGCACAGTGCGAGCTGTCGTTTACTGCCGCTCGAGTAGATTTTTACTCGAGCGGCAGCTTTCTCAACGCGGACTGGTAGTTTCTCATCGCGAGCGGTCGCGAGCATACGCGACCACTCGCAATGAGAAACCTGACCTCCCCGCGTTGAGAATCTCGCCGGGAGGTTTATTTTCCACGCTCGCGATCGGCAACTTGATGTTGCTGATCGCGAACGAGGAAAAAGTCTCGCCGGGATGTCATTTTGCTTGCTCGCGGTCGCCAACTTGACGTTGAGGACCGCGAGCAAGCAAAAAATGACCGCGGCACTACGCTACGCTACGCTACGCGTGTTTGCACTGTGCTACGTGCAATTCGCGTTGTGCGAAGTAGCGCAAACTTCGCAAACTACGCGAGCGTAGCGTAGCACTTCGCCCAGGGTTAATTACTACAACAGTAGCAGTTAAAGGAGCCATTTTGCTTGCCTACACCATGGCATGTGGCATCCGTGCTATGCCACTGTCAATCGGTAATGGGAGAAGTTTAATGCCGCTGCTAATGCAATTGAATCACGTGGTTCATAAAGGGCAGCTCGTTACAACAAAAAGGATTATGTGTGGCCCCATAACCGTGATGCACAGGAAATGCCTACTGCACCAGATTAGATCAAAGGGGGAAAAGGGTTTTGTATGTTGCTACTTACAATCTACGATTAAACTTTCGGAAGAATTAAAACGTGCCTCTTAGTTAAAGTCACACATGTACAGGGCGGGGTCTCAAATTCTCCTATTAATAATAAACAAACAAAGCAGTTTGGTCCAGCGTGTAACATCCTGTCACGAATCTGAGGTGAGGAGTATGCAATAGCTAAACAGCATGGCACGTCTGTATGTGAATAAATGACAGGCCCTTTAAAAACTGATCAACAAAAAAAAGGGTAAACTAAAATATCACTGCTGGGTCAGAGCACGACTGGGAAATTATTGCAGCTGTTAATTTAAATTAAAATAAACAAATATATGTGCCCAGTGGGATATAGTGTAGCACATATCGATAAAAGCGTGACCGTGCTGACAGCTGATAATATGAAAGTCACAAAGCATACTTACAAGAATGTGAGACTTTTCACAGGAACAAGTCTCAGCACAATCTGTCACGTCTGTTTCTTTTAATTTCCTTTGTTTTATTTATGTTCTATACTGTATGAATAACAGGCTTCGTGAGGATATAACTTCATGTCTCCTTGGATGGCTACTGCATGCTTTTTGATCTCATGTCTAATACTCGCGGGGGTGGGGTCTCGCGCGGTGGGGGTGGGGGTCTCGCGCGTAGGGGGGTCTCATGTGGGGGTGGGGGGCTGCGGGGGTTTGAAAATAACAAAGAAGCTTAAACTTACCTGACCGGGTCCGCCGCCTCTGCTGTCTGCTTCTGGGCCGGGGTCCGCGTTTGGCGCCTTCACCGTCGTCGTCTTCTGCGTAAGTGGCTACTGGCTGGCAAGCCCTCTCAGGCTCCCAGCCGATCCAGACGCTGCTCCAGAGTCCAGTAGCGCCAGGATTGGCCTGGAGCAGGGTCACTCCCTGCCCATTAGGAGACCGGGGGCTGCGAATGAAGCAACCCTCGCTCTCCTAAGGGGAAGGCTTAGTGCGCATGTTCGGGCCCAAAAACGAACATGCGCACTATTGCGCTGTCACTCACCCTGAGTGCTGCCGCAGCCCCACCCCCTTCAGCATCCCTCCCTCATTCTACTTCTGACGCTAATTCCATTCCAATCAGGAGTCCTGATTGCTGGAATTAGCGTCAGAAGTAGAACGATGCTGTGGGCCCGTGGCATTGGTGGGGCAACACCCGAACGCCCCCAATGGACGCACCGCCACTGCAGCTACGATGTATTTATATTGTGCTGCTTTAAACATTACCACAGAACGGGCCATATGCAGACACCGTGCTTTGTAATCAGCACACTATAAAAACTGAAGACACAGTTCCTCATGTGTTTGAGAGGCTTTTCGCATACGTCCATTTGCAAAATAAATAATTAGCAATTTCTCAGCTCTTCCTTCTGCATTCTGCTGATGTCTGATTTCATATCCCAGTCCTCGACGATCTTTCATCTTTTCATGTGAGGAAGTGAACTGTGATATATTTAAATCATTCAGGACATATAGGTCTTTGGGATTTCTGTAGGGCGTCTCACTACTTACAGAAGGGAGTGCAGGATGGTAATACACTGCAGATGTCAGCTAATTAAGAGTGCGCTGCTTTTCTATTTGAGATTAGACTGTTTATATGCTTCCCAAAAGAGTATTTTTTCAGTCTTTTTCTGAAACAAAGATGCTCCTCTTTCACATTTGTCGTACCATGCTCTTTAGAATAACTACGAATGTGTCAAATAGCTGTCTCCTTGTCTAGAAGCTTACCTTTGTGTGCATCATTTTCAACGAGTGGTTTTGTGTTAGAAAAGCTCATCAGACCAGCAAATACCAAAATGCTTGTCTTGGATTTATTATACCCAATAAGGGTATATATAAACCTTTGCAAAAGAGTGTCATGTGGCCCATAGGGACATTGTCGTTTTTCACTAACTTAAGATGAGCACGTTGCTGCTTGCCTGATGCTTTGCACATGTTACTACACGTTTTTATTTTTTGCAATAATTTCAAAGACTGCTTTCACATGAGAACTCAACGCTGTGTTCACTCTCTGCATGTTCCTGGGATTTTGGCTAAACATTATGTTCAAGGTTGAACAACAATGCCCCTTGTTATTTTGTTCTGGCCAGTCCTTAGCCCTTAGACAAAGCATACTGTTGCAGCTGTTGTTTGGACAGCGTACTTGGGTTTTTAATGGGGTGCACAAATAGGTGACACACTTGGAGAGGGATCTTTCCATGGAGAAGAGCACCTATAATGTAGATCTACCATCTATAGGCTAAGTTATGGGGTCTGCTGACAAAGCCCAGAGATCTTCTATTATATAATAATACTTCTTCTTAACAAGGGGAGGGAGGTTAGGAACTATAGTCCTTTCTCCATTGTCTTTCTATGATGACATCCCCCTTTATGATTTATGGACTGACTGCTATGCTCACAATATTTGTACTATGCATATTCATGCTTGTTGTGGCAAGCATACTGCATGTTAGGGCACGTTAGTTAAAATAAAAATTTTAAAATGTTTTGTGTCTCCGTCAGATCTTATTGTGGACAAGTACAAGAGAGTGAGCGAAAGGGTGTGTCTTGTTACAGCGATTCCTGAGAGAACTAGGAGTGTTGTGTTCTGGGGTGTCTAATCATTTGCTTCTCTGTGAGTGAGTAGGAGAGCAAGTGAGACACTCTAGCTAGACGGTCCTGTGTTCGTGGGTACTAAGGTGATAGGAAGGCTCAGTCCCTATACACCAGGGTCCCATTTCCTGCGCATAGTTTTGTATTCGTGCTGAATCCCTGCAACAAGAGTTGAGTGCAGCTGTTGTTGTTGAAACAAACAAAAACATGGTTTTCCTTTGACATTTTTGTTCTAAAACATACGACTTAGCAGGGCGTATAGCAGAAACATTTTCCATGTATTTTTGCAAGAAGTCCTTAACATCTGAATCATTGCAATATTTCAGGGTACAGTAGCAGACATAATATTCTTTTACCAGCAGCAAATTAAATAATATAAATGATTACACAAATAGTCTTTGTTTGACAAAACATTAGATAAACAGCGGTGACTATTTTTGTCATAGTGCTTGTCTAGTATGTTTTTTCATCATTAAACAGACATTAGCAAATCCATTAGGTATCATCCATGAAATCTATTGGCTTTGCCAATAATTGTCTTTTTCTAGGTGTTGTCCATGTATGTGCACGTGCTCAGTGGTATCTTTGTCTTAAGGACATCCATTCAAGGATAGAAGCAGCAGATGTGTATGTATCCTTGGTGCCCATCGTTCAACTGATTTTCATAAAGTATTCAAACAACCATTCAAAGATGGCCACCACACATTTGCGTGCATATAAGGTAGGCCATCTTGGAATGGTAGGCAGGCCGCTGGCTTTGCCAGGGTGTCACCACATTAATAAAAGCAAAAATATGTAGAAGGTAACCCAATGCAACCCTATAGATGGTGACATCTTGCAATGACATTCATTAGTGCCTGGCATGATTCACTGATAACATGAATGTCAACACAGCATTTCAAAACGTTTCAATGATCTTTAGTAAAGCATATGTAATGAATTACTCTTAACTATGTATTTGTGAATAAAACCATTTTATTACCTTGATAAGACATATAATATTCCATTTTTAATACTGATATTGTCAATAAAGCTTTAAAATTTCAAAGTTAAATGTGAGTGAGTCTTTCTTCTTCTTGTAACATGCTGCAGAAACAGCTCTAGGACTAACCAACATAAGTTTCATACTCCAGAATCTGTACAAATGCATTAGCTCCAGAAGTGATTGTAAGCACTGAAAAGCCTCCCCATGTCCTTCCCTTCACTACCAGGGAGCCGTATGGTGCCTTTCTGGGGTGACAGTTCTGGGCGCTGCTGCATGTTTGAAAGTTCCCACAGTACCCAACAATACTGTTTGTGCTCCCCCTCTATCTCTGCCCTGTGTGAGGCACCTTAGAAACCGAATAGGTGCATTGGCTATGTGCCCAAGATCACTCTGAGGTTCTCCTTCACCCGAGCAGTGACTATTTGGTTTAGCGGCCTCGTGCCTCAGCGTTTCCCTTTTTAAAAAAATCAACATTATCTTACCTCACACTATGATAAACTGGGGCTTTTCTTTTACTTGTAGAGTGGCCCTGGGTGCCTCTGCTCCTCTGTATATCATCCGGGACCCTGGCTGCCCTGGGCCATGTGGAGAGCCCAATCCCAAATGGTGAGCCAAGCCCCTGCTTGGACAACACTGAACAGTGCCAACATGAGAGTCGGATTTTTCTTTTTTAGAAGATTGCAGTGTTACTCAATATCCATTTGTTAGCCCTCAAGGGAGATGGAGCATTCGGGGGCATCTGGGACGGTTGGGGGTAGAGGAGGCAATTTTGTTGAGGCCTTGGCACTCCCCATGGGGAAAAATTGCATCAGGGAGTAATGCACTCTGGTTCTTGCCTGGTACCCCCCGGGAGACCAATCTTCTCTGATCCATTTCTCTTGCCCGTTAGGTTGATTTGCACAATATTTGTGTTATTTTGATCCTAGAGGCCTGCTCTAGCCACCAGGAGCATTTTCTTCAAGCTCCTGGCCTTCCACTGCACTCCTTCTGAAGAGTGAGAAGACAGGGCCTGCCATCCTTCCATTTTGCTCCTTGTGCTGGACCTGTCCCCCATCTGGGGTCCTGGTACCTGCCTTTACCTGGGGGGTTCCTCAGCATCCCTTCACACCCCACCAAAAGAGTACTATCCCTGTTACAATATTTGGGCGCCATGGCTTCAACCGTCTTCTAGGGTGCCTGTGTGTCACAGCAAAGTCACTGGCCCCATCTTCATGAAGGTCACCCATCTGACATCCAAGTTCACAGAAAATCCAGGGGAACCCTCCAGGGTCTCCTCCAGAATGTCCTCCCCTCTACTGTACCGCAGAGGGTGTAAGAGGCCAACACCACTGGCTGAGGTGAGACAAATCCTAGTCCCAGGGTGCTAAATGAAATTAGAAGTTCTAGAGTCCATCCTTCCAGCAGGGTTAGGTACTTTCTTTCTTCCAGCTGGGCAATACTCTAGTATTATCGCTCTCAGATAGATAAAGTTCTCAAACGTCTCTACCTTTTGCTGAAGTTTTTTAATTGGGATGGAAAGTTCTAGAAGCTATGCATTTCTCACCATTCCACCCCGTCCCAACCCTCCTGCACCGCATTCTGGGACATTACAAGATGGTGACTTGAAATTGTCATTAGACCTGTCAGCCATAGGGTGGTCTTCCCCCAGACTTTTTGCCTTTCTCATCTATTTTTGCTGATCACATTTTTGCAGGCCTTGCGACTCTGCACAGTTTACCGCTGCTGAACAGTGCTAAAGTACATGTGCTCCCTCCTTAAAGCATGATAATACTGGCTTGTCCCCAATTGGCATATTTAATTTACTTAAAAGTACATGGCAAAGTAGTAATATCTGTGCCCAGGGCCTGTAAATTAAATGCTATTGATGGGCCTGCAGCACTAATTCTGCCACCCACTTAAGTAGCCCTCTAATCATGTCTCAGGCCTACCATTGCAGCCTGTGTGTGCAGTTTTAAACTGCCATGTTGACCTGGCAAAATAAACCTCTTGCCAAGCCCAAACCTTCCTTTTAATACATATAAGTTACCCCTTGGGTAAGCCATAGACAGGTCATAGGGCAGGGTGCAGTATATTTCTATGTATCTTGGTAGTGAAATACTCTTAAATTCATTCTTCAGTACTGCAAGGCCTACCTCTCACCTGGGGTAACACTGGAATTACCTTATTACATTTAATAAGCCATAATTTTCAAATTGGAGCAGATAACTAGATCATGTTTGATGTCTTTGGAATTGTAATGAAAAGTCGTAACTTATGGTGAAGTTGGAGTTCAACTTACAATTTCCAAAATACCACTTTTAGAAAGTTTAGTACAGTCAACAGAATAGTCCTGACTGGAGTTTACCAAATTAAAACAAACAATATGTATTGTTGGCAGAAAATAAATCACTTAATGTAAAAACACAACCAGAGAAAAATAACTGCAAATGCATGTATTATGGCACAAGTACATGATGCCGTCTATGTACACTGTACTGCAGGTTGCTCTAAATGCGCAAAATGTGATGAAAGTGCTTGTGCAGAGTGACAAGTGAAAATGAAGTGACTATATACATAAATTACAATTAAAGTCAAAGTTTGCACTGCTTCAGCTGCCTGTGTGCTGCCTGTAAGGTATAACTGAATCCAAAATCCTCATCAGAAAAGGCAATGAAGACCCTCCCTGATGGTTCTAAGTAACCACGATTCCTGAGGTCAAAACGTTGACACTCTCAAATTGTCAGTACTAATGCCTATTCCCATTTGGACTTCTAAGAGAACCCTCTAGTTGCCCTTTCTGATGAGGATTTTGGATTCAGTTATAACTGACAGGCAGCACGCAGGCTGCTGAAGCACTGCGAACTTCAACTTTTATTGTATTTTATGTATTCAGTCACCTCATTTTCACTTGTCACTCTACATGAGCACTTTTATTGCATTTTGCACATTTGGAGCAACCTTCAGTGCAGTGTACATAGCTTCATGTACTTGTGCCATAATACATGCATTTGCGGTGATATGTTTCTCTGGTTTTGTTTTCTTTTCACTTTAAGTGATTTATTTTCTGTCTTTAAGAACTATTGTTTGTTTTAATTTGATAAACTACCAAAAGTGCTATTCTGTTGACTATACTAAACAATACCCAGGACCTGAGGTTCACTGGGTCACTCCAATGCATTGTAATGACTTTTAGAATTTTGATATGTTCCTGCCTTAGCCCTTTAGTGCCTGTAGCCTGTCTTTTGGTCACACGACTGGGTGTAGCTGACAGTTGGGCTTGTGTATCCCTCCTAGACAGTCACACACAATAGAGAGCTTAGGTGTGCCTAGATGGGCCAATATTGGCAGGATAGGAGGAAGACGTTTGGCACAGCCCCACTTGCACTTGAATAGGCTGTGTCCTGCCTACACACAAAGGGCTGCATACCCCCTGTAGTTAGTGTGGAGCCAGGGTAGGGAGGGCAGGGCACCTGTGGACTTCAAAGGGAAGTCTATAGAAGCTTCTCGCCCACTTCAAAGGCACAATTGGGTATAAATACTGGACCTCAGACACCAACTCTTCAGTACACATCTGAACCTGTGGATACTCTGCACCGAAGAAGGACTGCTGTGCTGCTGAAAGAACTGCCACTCTGCTGGACTGCTGTTCTGAAGGACTGCTGCCCTGCTGTGCTGACCTGCGGCCCTTTTGCCTGGGTGAGAAGTACTGGACCTCAATCTCCTGAACCCAGAACCCTCAGAGTGACTCCAAGAGCTAGTTGTCTGGCCTCCTGATCTAAAGCCTTAGGGACACATCAGGCTCCCAAAAACCAGTGCCGGCTCTAGGGCGGAGCAACCGGTGCCACCACACCGGGTGCTGACTCTTCGAGGGGGTGCCCTGTTTGGAAGTATTTTATGGTTTTAAAAGCACCTGCTGCTGCATTGCTGGCCTCCGGCAATTTTCATACAACAATAAACATGTCAAGATAACTCCGGTGATTAATGTTTTTCCTGGAGAGAGAAGGAGTTTTGTCTAGTAGAAGTTTTATCTCATGTTATGGTAGCACATAGGGTTAAGATGCCTGCTGCAAAGAACGTGTACCATGCAGCTCACAAAGTGCATATAGTTTAAATATGTCAGTGCTTTTGTCAGAGAGATTCTTTTGTTACTAGCAGTGTAGATGTTAAAATCCTAACATGGAACAGTGAGCTAATAACTGTAATCAAAGAGCCGCATGCAAACTGCAAGGTATAGATTAGAGAATTATTATTTTTTTCCTCGGTCTTTCATTATTCTAATGCTTCAAAAAGGGTTAATTTTGGTAAAAAAAAAAACCTTATTATTAAATGTAACCCCCAACCATGGGGTTATGTTTCAAATTCTGAGTCTGTGCTTCTCCAGACCAAGCGCTCTTAAACTATACTGTCTACCACTGTGGGTGACATGTGACTCACCTTGTAGTCTTCTGTCTGAGGTAACGTTTCCTATACACTGATTTACACACATATGATTGATTGGTGTAATGTGTGTGTGATATAAAGTGCTCTGACACCCTACACTGGTATATGAGGCGCTATATAATTAATTAAATACATCTGAGAGAGAGTGGTTATGGAGACTTGGGGGGGCACTGTTAAAGGGTGGTAGTGAGGAAGTCTGTGGGGGGTGCCCGTGGGGGGCGCCAACAAACATTGTCGCACAGGGCGCCACCAGTGCTAAAGCTGGCCCTGCCAAAAACCATGCAACTGCACCTGGACTCTGCCATTTGTGAGTCTACCCATCTCAGTCCTGGATCCTTGGAAGTGGGCCTAAGGTGCTATGCCAGCCCTGTGGATCCAGCAAAATGACACATCCCCACTGCTCTGCGACGCAACCTCGAGGAGAACTGACACACCATCGCTGCTGTGTGGATTGGACCCATCGCAAAGACCCACATCACCTATGCAGCCTCTTCGGAGCAGCCACTGCATGACCCATCCTCTTGCATTTCTCATCGAAAGCAACCTTGATTACGGCGCCAGACTCCACACCGTAACCTCGAAGCTCTTCAGAACTGATGCTCCACAAACCAAGATTGAAGGTGCTTTGTTCAGCAGGCCTAACTAGGTCCCTGTAGTTGGCCCTCATTCCATCACAGTTGGCCTGAACTTGTGACTTTTTCCTGGTCCGGCGTGACTAGATATCCACAGCTGGCACTATGTGCTTTTTGGGCTGTTTTCACTGAAACCTTTTATATTGCATATCTCCAGTTCTACTAATTGGATTTTTGTCATTTCGGTCTTGTTTTGTTTATCAAAGAATACTCTATTCTACTAAACTGGTGTGGAGTCCTCTTGTGGTGTGTTTTCACTGTGTTACTGTTTGAAGTGTTACACAAATACACATTGCCTCTGAGTTAAACCTGACTGCTCTGTGCCAAGTTACCTGAGGCTGGAGCACAGGTTAATTTAGTGTTTGCTTGTGCCTTCACCCTGAGAAGAACTATAGTTTCTGCTTGAGAAGGGTTTCACCCCCCCCTCAATCAGTAACCCAATTTCTTACAGGTCTGTTGAAAGATCTTCTTTGACAGCCTAAGCGCTGCCCCTAACTCCCACAGCTACCTGGTCTCTTGCCTTCAAATCTTCATTGTAGAGACTCTCCTGTATTTGGCTGCAGAGGTCTGATCTTCCTCCTTGTTTCTGTGGCAGTGAGCCTCCCCAGGCCAGTTGCAGTGTGAAGAGTTATTATCACATGCAGATTACATCACTCATAATTTTCTTTTTTGCAGGAACAGGTCCAAGCACTGGCAAATGGTTCTATTGGTTGGGGAGGCCTTTGGCTAGCAGAATAGTTAAACTGTTCCAACATGGAAAATAAAAGCCTGGTATCAAATTATGAGCTAAGTCAGAGAATTGTGGCAAATCCTCAAGTGCCAAAAGGAGTGCAGATATCACCAAAGTGACATTGGATGTGCACTCAGGGTACATTTTTACCATAGGTTTGGTACCTCATCTGAATATCGAGGACTGAGTAAGATGGAATTGTACTTTGGTGGAGATTTTGCCCACAGTGTATAATTCGTTAATGCACACATTATTTCCAGTTTAGTACTACAGGTTTAAACCATGAAGGCCCACTCAGTATACGAGGTAAGGACCAATCACTGAAGAGTTCTTTCTACGGCAGACTACCTGTGCGCAGATACCGAGATATGCTGGAAGATAGTATCACATGCTCAGCCACACATGTGTGTTCTAGTGCAACCCGTCCAGTCTCTAACCCCACCTGCACATCAGAAAACATTGGTTTAACGTCATATACTGGCTAGAAATGCGCTCTGTCCCTTTTCACAAAATTTACAGTGAGTTAAACTCAGTTATCGGGACTCACTAACTGTAAGAGTCCAAACCCAGTTGGTCAAAAAACAACAAACCCAGGGGGTAAAATGGGTCAGAACCAATATTTCACTGTTCACAATAGGTCTTAGACAACAGACAGCTAAATGTTTTTGTTGGATGAGACCTAAAAATGGCATTTGGAAATCATGTCCTGGAAGAAGAAACACCAATCATACACGCTAAGACATAATGCCCTTCACTAATTTTGTGCCATTTAAAAATATCATCAGAATTGATGCTAATATACCCAAAGCTGCAGCCTTCAAGGAACTCACAGATGGTTCTGAGCATTGGCTATGTCCAAGCAGAGGGAAAACATTCACCGGAAATGTTGTGTAACTGCAAAGCCAAGTGAACTATTCTGACTTTGCACGAGTTTGCCCAAAGTGAAATAACACTGCACACTAAAAGGCTGGGGGGCTTATTTACAAGCCCCTTGCGCCACGGGTACGCCACTTTTCCCCATGTTAAAAGTGACGCAGCGGCGGCGCAAAGGGCTTGTAAATAAGCCCCTGGATGTTTTTCAGCTGAAGAATGTCGCTTCAGTAGGTAAGTTGCATTCAATGAGAGTTCAGAGATCCTGCATGGCAGTAACTACTATATTAGATGGAGATTTAAACGTAGATCATTTTTGCTCTCTTGCTTTTACTTTTGTATCATATTGGTGACATTCAGTTAAAGATGATAAAGAAATTGTTTGAGAAAATTTGAACCGCATGAGAATTGTTAAAAAGATGCAGGCTAATCGAGAAGAAATTTGTGAAAAAAATATTACCAATTTGCAGTCCTTCATTGTAGGAATATGTACTGCCAACAAATTGTCGAAGCATCTAATTAAAAGCCATACACAATACTGCAATTTCACACATCCCATCACAGAGCTATGCTTATAACAATTTATGCAGGGTGGAATATGAAAGGATATGCAGCGTGGACTGCAACCGATATTCTTTGAGCTAGCTCTAAAGTCAGTACTCTCTTTTTTCTTAAACTTCTACTTTTTCAGTGGAGGTAAAGTTCTCAGGGGCTTATTTACAAGCCCCATGCGCCACTTTTGCGTCATTTTTAACATGGGAAAAGTGACGCAAAAGTGGCGCAAGGGGCTTGTAAATCTGCCCCTCAGTCTTTTTTTCCCAGTCCTGCTTCCTAGGTTCCTACTTTTTCTGCGTGCTGCCTTCCTTTCCTTGTTTCCTCGGTTTTTTTGAGTGGTATGTTTGCATCCCTTCTGCCTTAGTTCACACCGTCTGGCAAAATGCTTATACCACCAGTGTAACATTCAGCAATTAGGGAGATTTTGCTTTACAATTGTGACAGCTGATGCCAGAGTTTTGACCATGAGGTCATTCTGCATAAATAAGATTTTGTTCCAGCACAACCAAAGCTAGCAAGCTTTATAGAATGTGAGCAGCTGTTGTACGCACTAGCGTTTATCACCGGGCATGGATTATACAGTTATGGATTCTTGAGGGAAAGCATTCACTTATCCTTTGCTTGCAATTCCTGCTGCATCATTCACCATTGGATTTTTTAATACATTTTTGCTAAAATCAAGTACATTTAATTAAGCACTTTTCAAAATATGTGTTGTATGAGGATTGGTAGGTACTACCATCTTTCCTCTTTTTACAGTGTGTGTTTTGCTGGATGAGATGCAGAGCAGGCCTACGTGAGGATCAAGGGGCAAGTGTGTAAGGGCAATAGGAATTTGAAATGCCAGTAGACTGTGCATATGTACTCCTTTTTCTTTTTTGTAGTCCTGATTTGTGAGTATATTGTGTTGTTGTGTTTGGTGCTTAGTGTGCTACAGGTCACTGTTGCTGTAAGTTTTATATTATTATTATTATATTTGTATTTTATATTATATTTAATATTTTAACAGTATGTGTATTACCTTGAATTCATGCCAAATTTTCGTCATTTGTTTGTCTGCATGTGTCCATTGGTGGTTAAAGCAGCACCAGAAGTCCAGGTATAGACAGCCAGCCTTTTTATTTCTCCACTCCAAAACAAAAATAATGTAAGGAGCCACAAGGGTGGGACTCAGTGGGACCCCCCGGGGCAGGAATAAAAAATAAATCGGCAAATTTCACAATGATCCAGCGGGAACGCAGCAAAAAAACGATAGGGGCTGCGGACCCCATCCGCATGCAGCATTCTACATTTAAGAGGAGGGGGGTACACAGCCTCCTTCTCCAAGCCATTTTCAGCTCCAGGGACCCAATCCCTGGGGCTAACTCACTTGCTGTGTCTCGGGGACCCCACCTACGGGACACACTAGATTCCCCACCCGCACCATCACATGCAGGGAAACATGTGTTTGCTCCTGCCTGGCAGGAGCATTTTGAAATCTCCTGCCAAATGGGAGCAAACACTGAGTCAGCGGGGGGTTGGCTGCCTGTTGGGGTTTTCTGGCACCTAAATGTAATGTCACTTTAACCTTTGTTTTTTTTAGTGAATTTCCAGTTTTTTTATTGTAAAGTAATATTTTATTAGCATACATAAAGTCAACCCCCGCTGCGTGCGTTCTTTTATAATTCGCGGCATGGTATTGGCAACCCAGATGGAGGTAGCCAACCCCACGCTGCGCACAGTCTTTTGTTGTGTGCGGCCTAGGGTTGCCACAGGGCCTGGCTTGCAGCCAGGCCCTTCATACAACTCCCTGCAGGCAGCCAACCCAATGCTGCGCACAGCCTTTGTGCAGTGGGTGGTTGGTGATAGGGCTAGGCCTGCTGCCAGGAGCTGCAGACAAACCCCCAACAGGCTATCAACCCCACACTGTGCACAGCTTTTGGCGTACAAATGGTAGGGTTGGCCTTCAGGATGTGAAGACTCCATCTCCTGCGGCCAAAGCATATGTATTAAGAGGAGGGAGGCATGCAGACCCCTCCCAGACCCTTAATTGGCTCTGGGGACCCCATCATGTGGGGCCAAATACAATTAAACAGGGGAGGAGGGTGTGAAGCCCCCCCAAGCCTTCTTGGGGGGGGGGCAAATACAATAAAAATGGGACAGGTCACACGCTCTCCCCAAGCCTTCTTGGGCCCCTGGATTCCCTGGGGCCTAAATCCAAGGGGAGGGGGCATGTAGCCACACACCCAATCCTCATTAGGCCCCAAGGAGCCCATCCCGAGGCCAAATATAATAAAAAAGGAAAGGGGGTCAAGCGTCCACCCTTCCAAGCCATATCAGGCCCCAGGGACCCGATCTCTTGGGGGCAGGTGCGGCCCGTGGTAGAGTGCCGGTCGGGCGGTGACGTGGGGCGGGGGAGGAGCAGGGTGGGGGGTAGTAAACTACGGATTAAGGCCAAATACAGGTAAGTGAACATTTAAATAAATAAAACCAATTTCGTTGCGCGCACTGCATCACATTTGGCGATGCAGCGCTCACAACGAAATTCGTTTTATTTATTTAAATGTTCACTTACCTGTATTCGGCCTTAATCCGTAGTTTACTACCCCCCACCCTGCCCCTCCCCCGCCCCACGTCACCGCCCGACCGGCACTCCTACCACGGGCCGTGCCTGCTTGGGGGCAGATTTAATAACAAAGGGGAGGAGGTGTGTGTTCCCCCTCCCTAAGCCTTATTAGGCCCCAGAGACCCTAGCCATTTTGTTGTATTCCTCTTAGGGTGTCCATACACAGGCTTTCCTGTATCATGTCTTTATATAGGCACAATTCGCCCTGCCCCTATATAGGCATAAAATCCCAGTCCTTATTTAGGCATTAAACCGTGCACTCCAAATACAGGCATGGTCTCCAACATCCGTCCACCCTAACGTCACAACGAGTTCTTGAAGAACAGACCCTTAGGCTGCGGGAGTTTCCATAGCACAGGACTATTGATTTCTTCAAGGACTCATATATTATACATGAACCGTTATACCTTAGGGGTTCATTCATGACGTCTTCCGCTGACCGATTCACGTCAATGCTAACATTCTGAGGTACCTCTCAGGTATAAATATACCTTCCCTAGCCCTTGTAAACTAGAGGAGACCTCGACTTCAGAGGAGCCCGTTTCCCCGTCTGACGCACTGAGAAGACGCTGTCATCCCTGCACGCAGAGAGTCCAGCTTCCAGTGATCTGACTTCCCTCGCGGGGTGTTGGAGTTCGAGTCTGGCAAGAGATTGCCACCTCTCTCATTCTAAAGGTATGGAGCTGACTAGAACCTAGAGGGACTCTTGGCATACTTGGCATACTAGGCATACTAGACTTAACATACTCTTAGTATACCATTGTAAGGAATACTCCACCTACTTCATACCTCTCCCTACACCTAGGTCAGGTTAGGTACATTGGGGTAGAACCAGCTTAGAGACGCATCGTATGAGTACTCGCATTTTTAGTCTGTGTTATTTATGTAAATGAATATCTACTAAAGATCATGCTAGCACAGTATTATTTATTTCTACTGCTTACGCTGTACATTATTTATCTTGCATACTGTCTTGTGATCGTGACAGCACATTTTACTTACACCAGAAACAAGACTGTTCAATAAACCTTTTATTGAAACGCCCGTCTATTCTTTCTGTGTAACTTTGAGGAAAACTAAGTATGCACGACTGAGCTGAGTGAAATAGTTATCTATTGTTTCCACGACTCTGGGACACGTACTGATTCTAAAGGGAAACAAAGTTGTCATGTTTTGCGGCTGCCAGAAACTACTCCCTTCTTGTTTGACAAGGAGTTTCTAGTGGCCTCTGAGCTAGCTGGCACAAGTAATTAAGTTTAATATACTCGATAGGGACATACTGACCTTAGTCCTATGTCAAACCTATAGGGGATATTATTCCAATGCGCAGAGCCTATTAGGGAAATAGGAGCTACACTACATGGCGCCCAACGGTTTGGTAAGGCGGTAATTCAACGTTAGATACTCAGTAACTCAGCCGTGCTTTTTCTCTCAGAGACCCCTACCCATATACTCCAAAAGACGTCTGGAGTGGGCAGGGTTAAGTATCCACCAAGGCTACATAGGGCAGTACCCTATATATTAGCTGTTTGGTTTGCTCAACGTTGAAGGATACAGTGTTCCAAAATATTGTGCACCTTATCTTTGTTTCCTTGAAACTTGTTCTACATTTTTCAAACAATAAAATGCCTGGCTCCGACACTGAGACCGGAAACGGTGGAGCTGCGGATCAGCCAGCCCAAGCAGCAGTTTTTAACATTACCGGTTTAAATGAAACCGAGGAGGGTGTTATAGACATCCATCCAAACTTAAGAAGAGCCATCACTCTAAAACTTATAAAACATGGCCTACCACCAAGAGGCGGTAGAGCAGTTTTCGTGATAGAGGCACACGAATCCTTTCAGACAGAGGTATTCTATTCATGGGTAATTTTTCCTGAATCCAATCCAGTAACACACATGTTTCACTTCTACAAAGAAGATGAACCACCAGGATTACTTTCGAGGATATTGAAATTCCAATAACATACCAGGAGCATCAGCTCTGGTTTAAAGGCACCCTAAAACATCACAGAAACATTACCAGTCTCGGTCCACTAGGTAGACCAGGAGCAACATGGCCGATTCTAGCCTGCTATACACCTCATCCCGACATTGAAGAAATGTCAGACGAGGAACTACTTACTCAACTTAAAGAGTTAATAAAAATATACAGACAATTGGTTCAATATGTCATGCGGACTTTCACAGTCCAACCACCATTGACACTTCCAAATCAAACTCCTCACCAGGGGAATACACTAAAAATTACACCACAGACTCTATACGCAGTCATGGGTAAAATGCCCACAAAACGTGAGCAAATTCCATTCTGGATAGCTCAAAAAATTACTCAAATCGAAGCAGTATTTCCAAATACTAGCCCGTATGAGAAACAAAGAATACTAGAAGACAAAAGAGGTACGGTGTTCCTGGGTGGCAAGTTGGCCACCTAGTTAGTACTCAGAGTGGTGGGGAGGTGGGGAATACCTCCTTTCGGAACTAGGACCCTCACACACCCAGCAAGCTAGGTGTCATGCTTCATCATATGGGTCTGCTCCTCGTCGAGCCGGTGCTGCAATGCTCGACGGGCACCCATAAAGGGGCTCTTTATCGGAGATCTTTTGTTCCTTGCTGTATAGGTGCCATGGGTGTGAGGGGCCTGGTAAGATGTAGATGTGGTGTGTGGGTTAAAACAGGTAAGGGAATCCTCTATAATTATTTTTATTCTGGAGAGGTCACAACCTGATTAAAAAGTAAAAAGAAGAAGGAGGGCGACTATTTTGTTTTCATCTGACAAAAATTACGCTCTACCCCTTAGTGGTCAACATGTTTCTCGCCTATAAAATGTCTCTAATAGATCAGTTGGAGATTCCTCAGGACCTAGTGATTAAATGAAAACTATCTACAGTGTGTGGTGTGGTTCTACATACCACTTCTTCTCTCGGTAGGACGTTACCCCGGAGAAAAGCAGCCAACCTAGAGTACAAACAAAAGGATCAAAAAACCAAATGGAAATATTGGTACATGGTCCTATTGATTCAAGTGGGTGTGTTTCACCGTACACAACCTCTTTGAATCTATACAAGTGATAAAAACAACGTGATTTCATGCATATCACATTCTACGTGTGCCTTCATTTGTATTTGGAATATAAAACCTCTGTGTAACCAGTTAGAGTAATTGAACAACATGGTGAGTGAGTATCAGCTCACCTCTTAAGGATTCAAGTGCTGCTTCATCAGACCGCAGCGGAGTATATGGACACTCAACGTAGTGTCGCTGTTTATTAAAAGGAAAAAGCAAACAACAAAATATGTTGGGTGTGGGCTTGTAGGCACAACGTTTAGTTGCTAAGGCCATGACTCTAGAGCATTAAAAGTGAAAGTGGGCTTGGTTCAGGTTAAAGTAAGCCCATAGTCGTGAAATTGGTATCATTGACAAGGTTATTCAACAGACTCAAAAGTGCCCCAGACCTGCCTGCGTAGCTGCTGGCGCCTTCACCATGCGCTCCGACACTCTGCCAATCGTGCGGTGCGTAGGAGCGCCTACAGCGCCCAAGCTATGTCTTAGTGCAGAGCTCTACAGAACATCAGAGTCAGCGTACCCTTCCCAAAGACCAGCGGTAACTTGTCAGCAATTCCCAGCACCTCTTACCTCTCTTAAAAGCTTGTGACCAGGCATAGTCTCAACATGTAATCCTTACTCACCTGCTCCCACTCAGAGCAGTCCGGCTCACCTACCCGCTCCGCAGCATCAGGAAGGAAAAGACAGGTTGTCGGTTCCTGTCTTAAATACCCTCTCCTGGTGCCATTAAGCATGGTAAATCAGCCGCACCTGGTGTGTGGTGTGATGGTGTCGGCATGACATAATCTACACTGTAACCATGGAGGCCATCTTTGAATGTGGTGAAAGTCTATAGTTCTGGCTATTACCTTGATGTGGACGCGCATCAAGGGCTTCAAATTTGGCATTGAGTGGCGCGGTTTTATCAACAATGTGAACAAGAATTTATACAGTGCAAAAGTGCTCGCGTCACTGCGCTAAATTTGTGCATAAGTTGCTGGCGACTGCCGATTGGGTGATTCGTATGTCGGCCATCTTAGAGTGTAGTATTGTACTCTATTGTTAGTTATTAGATATATCGTCCTAACATAGCCTAATCTCCATATCTGACTAGCCTGATGTCGATATCATGTGGCAGAGATGTATAAAGAGGTGAGAGACTAGCGTGGAGTCCTAAGCTGATATATTCATTCATTAAAGTTGCGGATAATGGTTGTATATATCAGATTAATTAATGGTGCTCCAGGGTATGGCGTCATTCAGGCCGTCATTTGCTAAGTCAAGACGGAACACCCACCTTTGTTCAATCCTGTACAAAGCAGTCTGTGTTATTTGTTGGTGGGATTCTAGGATGACCCAGCGTAGACTCTCTGGGGGTGTCCGAGTTCAGAGAAGTGGGTGTATAGTTTGGTGGTAGTTTTATGGCAACGAATATTGCTCTTGTGCTCAGTGATTCTGACCTTAACGGGCCTCATGGTCATGCCAACATACCTCTTGTCACAAGGGCAGGTCAGCATGTACACACAACGTGGGGTGTTACAGTTAGTGTGTTTGATTAGCGTCCATGTAAATGTGTCTGATAGAACCAATTGTTTGGTGTGTCTGGTCTGAGGGCACACGATACAAGAGCCGCAGGGATAGTGTCCTGTCACGGGTGGGAGATCCCACAGTTGCCTCTGGTTAGGGATGTTGCTCTTCTTGGGTCTAGTGTGCACCAACATATCTTTCAAATTGTTGGTATGTTTAAACGCAAACCTTGGTTTGGGTATTGACAGAGTACCCGTGTTCAGAATTGCCCAGTGTTTGTTCACTGCCTTCTTTATTAGCTTGGATCTAGGTGTGTACGTGATCACACAGGTCAAAATGTCAGTGGGTTCTTTCTCATGTACCTCTAGGAGGCTTTCACGATTATTGCTTCTTGCTCGTTTCATGCAAGAGTGAACCTGTTTCTTAGGGTATTGTCTCTTCAGTAGATTGTCAGCCAGTATTTCTGCTTCAATTTTGTAGTCCTCTGTAGAACTACAATTTCTTCTAATTCTTAGAAATTGGCTGAAGGGAAGGTTATTTCTCAGTGTAGCAGGATGATAGCTGCTGTACAGTAGCAAGCTGTTTCTGTCGGTAGGCTTTTTGTATAGGGATGTCGTTATTCTACCCTCTTGTAATCTGATGGTGAGATCTAGGAAGGCAATGTTTGTGGCAGATATAGTGTGGATGAATTTCAAGTGCTGGTTTTTGTGTTAATCCACTCGCAAAATTCAGCGCATCTCTGTATGTCACCCTGCCAAAAGATGAGGATGTCATCTATGTACCTCTTCCACAGTCTCAGGTTAGCTCCGAAGGTTACTCGCATGTTGGATGGTCTCTTGTTCAAACGCCGCCATATACAAACATGCCACACTGGGGGCAAAGGTACTCCCCATCGAAGTACCCTGAGACTGGTGGAAGAGTTGGCTGTCAAACTCAAAAAGTTTTCTGTTAAGGCCAGGGTGGCACATTGCATGATGAACGAAATGGGTGTTGCTGCTGTCCATTCACTCCCACTTAGTGCAGATTCTATTACTGCCAATGTCTCTCTCTGTGGGATATTGGTATACAGTTGTTCCACATCCAAGGTGACCAGGAGGTCAATATCGCCTGTGTTTTCTATTTCACCTATAACACAGAGGATATCTGTTGTGTCCCTGATGTATGATGGTGTCTGTTTGACCAAAGGTTGTAGGTAATGGTCGCAGAATTTTGAGAGCGGCTCTAAGAGTGAGCCGATTCCTGAAACTATAGGTCTGCCCGGAACAGGGGTGGTCCCCTATGTATTTTCGGCAGAGTGTAAAAATAGGGTGTTTTGGGATGTTTGGTAATCAAGAAATCAGCTTCTTTACCACTGATCCACCCATTACTCTCTGCCTCATAGACCATGGTGGTTATCTCGGTCGTTAATCGAGTCGTGGGGTTTGTTGTTATCGGAGTATAGGATTTACTATTCCGTAGTTGGCGTTGGCACTCGGTGTTGTAATCCGAAGTGGATTGTATGACCGTGGCGCCCCCTTTGTCAGCTTGCTTTATTGTAATGCTTTTGTCCTCAGTCAATGATCTAATCGCTGCATGTTCTTGATTAGAGAGATTATGGAAAGGAACTCTGGTATCCTGGTTCTTCAGTTCTTTTAAGACACCTACAGAACAAACAGTACTTGAGAAAGGCCTTGGCTATGTCCCCACCCCCAAAGAGGACAGTTTTCGGGAACAATGCGAAATCCAGAACCTGTTTTGAAAAATACGCCTTAAAGCCCACTTCGATGGTACTGAGGAACCAGCCAGACTGGATTCAGGCCTTCGCAAACCCTCGACCTTCACACCTACCGTTGGCATGGTACCTGTGAAGGTAGTGACCTTTGAGAAAGCTGTCTTAAAAGAACTGAAGAACCAGGATACCAGAGTTCCTTCCCATAATCTCTCTAATCAAGAACATGCAGCGATTAGATCATTGACTGAGGACAAAAGCATTACAATAAAGCAAGCTGACAAAGGGGGTGCCATGGTCATACAATCCACTTCGGATTACAACACCGAGTGCCAACGCCAACTACGGAATAGTAAATTCTATACTCTGATAACAACAAACCCCACGACTCGATTAACGACCGAGATAACCACCATGGTCTATGAGGCAGAGAGTAATGGGTGGATCAGTGGTAAAGAAGCTGATTTCTTGATTACCAAACATCCCAAAACACCCTATTTTTACACTCTGCCGAAAATACATAAGGGGACCACCCCTGTTCCGGGCAGACCTATAGTTTCAGGAATCGGCTCACTCTTAGAGCCGCTCTCAAAATTCTGCGACCATTACCTACAACCTTTGGTTAAACAGACACCATCATACATCAGGGACACAACAGATATCCTCTGTGTTATAGGTGAAATAGAAAACACAGGTGATATTGACCTCCTGGTCACCTGGGATGTGGAACAACTGTATACCAATATCGCACAGAGAGAGACATTGGCAGTAATAGAATCTGCACTAAGTGGGAGTGAATGGACAGCAGCAACACCCATTTCGTTCATCATGCAATGTGCCCCCTGGCCTTAACAGAAAACTTTTTTGAGTTTGACAGCCAACTCTTCCACCAGTCTCAGGGTACTTCGATGGGGAGTACCTTTGCCCCCAGTGTGGCATGTTTGTATATGGCGGCGTTTGAACAAGAGACCATCCAACATGCGAGTAACCCTTCGGAGCTAACCTGAGACTGTGGAAGAGGTACATAGATGACATCCTCATCTTTGGCAGGGCGACATACAGAGATGCGCTGAATTTTGCGAGTGGATTAACACAAAAACAGCACTTGAAATTCACCCACACTATATCTGCCACGAACATTGCCTTCCTAGATCTCACCATCAGATTACAAGAGGGTAGAATAACGACATCCCTATACAAAAAGCCTACCGACAGAAACAGCTTGCTACTGTACAGCAGCTATCATCCTGCTACACTGAGAAATAACCCTCCCTTCAGCCAATTTCTAAGAATTAGAAGAAATTGTAGTTCTACAGAGGACTACAAAATTGAAGCAGAGATACTGGCTGACAATCTGCTGAAGAGACAATACCCTAAGAAACAGGTTCACTCTTGCATGAAACGAGCAAGAAACAATAATCGTGAAAGCCTCCTAGAGGTACATGAGAAAGAACCCACTGACATTTTGACCTGTGTGACCACGTACACACCTAGATCCAATCTAATAAAGAAGGCAGTGAACAAACACTGGGCAATTCTGAACACGGGTACTCTGTCAATACCCAAAACAAGGTTTGCGTTTAAACGTACCAACAATTTGAAAGATATGTTGGTGCACACTAGACCCAAGAAGAGCAACATCCCTAACCAGAGGCAACTGTGGGATCTCCCACCCGTGACAGGACACTATCCCTGCGGCTCTTGTATCGTGTGCCCACAGACCAGACACACCAAACAATTGGTTCTATCAGACACATTTACATGGACGCTAATCAAACACACTAACTGTAACACCCCATGTTGTGTGTCCATGCTGACCTGCCCTTGTGACAAGAGGTATGTTGGCATGACCATGAGGCCCATTAAGGTCAGAATCACTGAGCACAAGAGCAATATTTGTTGCCATAAAACTACCACCAAACTATTCACCCACTTCTCTGAACTTGGACACCCCCCAGAGAGTCTACGCTGGGTCATCCTAGAATCCCACCAACAAATAACACAGACTACTTTGTACAGGATTGAACAAAGGTGGGTGTTCCGTCTTGACTTAGCAAATGACGGCCTGAATGACGCCATACCCTGGAGCACCATTAATTAATCTGATATATACAACCATTATCCGCAACTTTAACAAATGAATATATCAGCTTAGGGCTCCACGCTAGTCTCTCACCTCTTTATACATCTCTGCCACATGATATTGACATCAGGCTAGTCAGATATGGAGATTAGGCTATGTTAGGACGATATATCTAATAACTAACAATAGAGTACAATACTACACTCTAAGATGGCCGACATACGAATCACCCAATCGGCAGTCGCACAAATTTAGCGCAGTGACGCGAGCACTTTTGCACTGTATAAATTCTTGTTCACATTGTTGATAAAACCGCGCCACTCAATGCCAAATTTGAAGCCCTTGATGCGCGTCCATATCAAGGTAATAGCCAGAACTATAGACTTTCACCACATTCAAAGATGGCCTCCATGGTTACACTGTAGATGGTGTCATGCCGACACCATCACACCACACACCAGGTGCGGCTGATTTACCATGCTTAATGGCACCAGGAGAGGGTATTTAAGACAGGAACCGACAACCTGTCTTTTCCTTCCTGATGCAGCGGAGCGGGTAGGTGAGCCGGACTGCTCTGAGCGGGAGCAGGTGAGTATGGATTACACGTTGAGACTATGCCTGGTCACAAGCTTTTAAGAGAGGTAAGAGGTGCTGGGAATTGCTGACAAGTTACCGCTGGTCTTTGGGAAGGGTACGCTGACTCTGATGTTCTGTAGCGCTCTGCACTAAGACATAGCTTGGGCGCTGTAGGTGATCTTAACACACCGCACGATTGGCAGAGTGTCGGAGCGCATGGTGAAGGCGCCAGCAGCTACGCAGGCAGGTCTGGGGCACTTTTGAGTCTGTTGAATAACCTTGTCAATGATACCAATTTCACGACTATGGGCTTACTTTAACCTGAACCATGCCCACTTTCACTTTTATTGCTCTAGAGTCATGGCCTTAGCAACTAAACGTTGTGCCTACAAGCCCACACCCAACATATTTTGTTGTTTGCTTTTTCCTTTTAATAAACAGCGACACTACGTTGAGTGTCCATATACTCCGCTGCGGTCTGATGAAGAAGCACTTGAATCCTTAAGAGGTGAGCTGATACTCACTCACCATGTTGTTCAATTACTCTAACTGGTTACACAGAGGTTTTATATTCTAAATACAAATGAAGGCACACGTAGAATGTGATATGCATGAAATCACGTTGTTTTTATCACTTGTATAGATTCAAAGAGGCTGTGTACGGTGAAACACACCCACTTGAATCAATAGGACCATGTACCAATATTTCCATTTGGTTTTTTGATCCTTTTTGTTTGTACTCTAGGTTGGCTGCTTTTCTCCGGGGCAACGTCCTTCCGAGAGAAGAAGTGGTATGTAGAACCACACCACACACTGTAGATAGTTTTCATTTAGTCACTAGGTCCTGAGGAATCGCCAACTGATCTATTAGAGACATTTTATAGGCGAGAAACATGTTGACCACTAAGGGGTAGAGCGTAATTTTTGTCAGATGTAAACAAAATAGTCGCCCTCCTTCTTCTTTTTACTTTTTAATCAGGTTGTGACCTCTCCAGAATAAAAATAATTATAGAGGATTCCCTTACCTGTTTTAACCCACACACCACATCTACATCTTACCAGGCCCCTCACACCCACGGCACCTATACGGCAAGGAACAAAAGATCTCCGATAAAGAGCCCCTTTATGGGTGCCCGTCGAGCATTGCAGCGCCGGCTCGACGAGGAGCAGACCCATATGATGAAGCATGACACCTAGCTTGCTGGGTGTGTGAGGGTCCTAGTTCCGAAAGGAGGTATTCCCCACCTCCCCACCACTCTGAGTACTAACTAGGTGGCCAACTTGCCACCCAGGAACACCGTACCTCTTTTGTCTTCTAGATCTATCCAGGGCAAGTACGGTGGACCTTTATCAAGCCCTCATTGTCCCCCTTGTTGTTTACTAAACACAGAATCCTAACCATCAGTTTACCGATGGGGATCACACCACAACTGGAAGACTGCACCACTTGGGGCTCAGTCTTTGCTGCCATCTACACTAAAACACATGGCATTCCGTCAATTGCGGTAATACCAGATGTCCTGAAACAAATTCAAAATGAATACGGGGCAAAGCCTGCTCTAAATTTAGGTATGAAATTACTGAAAAAGTTCGACCAGGTCTCAAAAATAATATTAATCTAATATTAAAGGGGAGGCAGCAGCAGTGGCGATCCGCCAAAAATTACGGGAATTTGATGTTACAGAACATCAAACTGAGCTACCCAGAATTATAGAACAATCTTATGCAGAATTAGGCAGAGATAGTTTGGGTGGAAGACCAGTGAAGCCGAAACTATCTGAAAGTCCTGAGAAGTACTCAATTAAACAAACTCCTACATCTTCTAAAAAGAAGTGGGAGACTAATAAACAAAATTCAAGCGAGACACGTTCCTTAATCCCGAGGTAGGTCTCTTCAAAAGGAGCCCTCTGAAAGGAGGTATAACCTCAGGGATAGGGATAATTTGAGAAAACCTGACAGGTATCAAGATACTGATACACGTTCCTCTCGTCCCTTTCAGATCTCATCACAGACTTCGGAAAGAAGAGGACGAACAGAACATAGAGAAGAACGCGTGAAATCAAAAGACGACAAACACGCTACGAAAAATAAAACAAAACCTCAATTCTCCAAAAAGAAAGTAGCAGGTCTAAAGATCAGACATGCCGAGAATACTGAGAACACAACTCAAGAACGGAGAATGGGCTCAGACAATGCTGGACAGTGCAGCAGAAGTCACAATAGCTCGCCAGAACCTGAAGGAACTTCTGGAGATAGTGGACTTGAATGAGTACATTACAGTTGAGACTGTAGACACCAGGGTTAGTACTCCACAAAGGTTATATGAAATAACACTCTGGATGGAGGGAGACAAACCTAGACAGGTGAAAGCACTTTTTGGGAAAGACTATCAAGGGGCTATGACATACTTCTAGCAGAAAAAGACTGGCCACCACAATTTGTCAGGGAGTGCCCACACGGCGAGGACATTATTATGTCTGCCTTCTCCAACCATATTCCAATTCACCTAAAATATACATATGCCAGGAAATGGGCAGTAGCCCAGGCCCCAGCATTATATAAAAATCATGTAGGATGGGATGAGGACTCCCCTCTCCATAAAATACATCTGAAACATGAACCTACTGCACAAAGGCAGTATCCAATAAAGCAAGAAGCTAAAAAACAGGTCAGGGAGATCTTAGATCAACTTGAATACCAAGGGGTGATTGAAACATGCACCTCCTCAATGAACAATCCTTTGTTTCCTGTCTCCAAACCAGACAATACATATCGTCTAGTTTTGGATTACAGACACCTAAACACTTATTCTAAAACCTTTGCAGTGCAAAATGCACATAACACAGTGTTAATGAATAACATTGTGCGTAAAAAATACAAAACAACATTAGACATCTCAAATGGTTTCTTTTGTCAAAACATAGCACCTGAAAGCAGGTACTTAACAGCATTCTCCATAATGGGGACCTAGCGTCACTTTTGTCGACTCCCACAAGGGTTCAAGAACAGCCCAGGTTTATTCTCAGCAAGAGTAACGGAGTTACACCAAATTTATGACAATGAGGCATTGTCCTATGTCGATGATATCTATCTGACAGACGATGACCTGGACAAACACTTGAACAGGGTAAGCACCATTATACTGGGCTTCGCCTCTGAGGGCTACAAATTCAACTTTAAAAAGTCCAGAATTGCCCATCTCAATGTCCTATTTCTAGGATATGAGCTTTCAAGTGAAGGCAAGAGCTTGGCAGCTAACTTTCTAGAAAAGTGTGCGCTGCTCCAACCTCCAAAAACGCAAAAAAACTTACAATCCATCCTGGGTTTCCTAAATTTTGGAAGAACATACATACTAAACTACGCAGAAAGGGTTAAACCTCTCTACGCATTAATCAAACCTGATTTTTCAAACAAAAATTGGACAAACGAACACACAGAAATCTTGCGTTCACTCCAGGCTAACATGTTAGCAACAAATCACTTACAAACACGCGTAAGTCAACGCAATTTGGTGATCCGAATAATTTCGGGTCAATGCGGATTCACCTACTTAACCTTCAATGAGGGTGAGAAAATACCAATTGCATACAAATCACATTTGTACACACAAGCGGAAATGCGCTTCAGTTCAACTGAAAAAATTCTAAAATTCTGACAGCAGTTCAAACCGCTGTAGCAAAAGAAAGAGCCTTAGCCCAAGGGAAACGCATTATTGTCATAACCCCAGTACCAGCTTTAGAAGCGGTCACAAAATCAAGCATTCCAAATACCAAAGCATTACATCCAAGATGGATACAATGGGTTAATTCTCTTGCTGCAACAGATGTTGAATATGTTTTTGATCCAGATTTAAAAACACAAGCATTCCTGCAATATGAACAACAATGTCCTCTGCCCTCTGAGATTCTGCCTCTCGATCAGTACGAATTCATAATTTACACTGACGGATCCGCACAGCCCGCAACAGGGAGTAAGCAAGCTTACAGTGCAGCATGTGCAATCGTTAAAGGTCGCATGCGAGATGGCATCTTCAGACCTATGGTCACAAAAACTCAATCTCTAGGAGATTGTACAGCTCAGCGAGCTGAACTACAAGCATTCAAACTGGCACTTGAAAGTACAGATCGAGAATTCCCCACACTAATAGTGTGCGATTCCTTTTACTGTGTTCAGTCGTATAATGACTATATACAAAACTGGCTTGAAAATGGTTTCAAAGATGCGAAAGGTGGCACAATAAAGCACAAAATGCTTTGGGAACAAGTAGTTCAGTTGAAAAACGAACTACCAAAGGCTCACGTGATCCACACACTGAGTCATCAACGTGATGGCGTTCACGTTGCAGGGAATTCATTGGCTGACGAAGCCGCAAAGGGGGCTGTTCAGACGGCTTTCGTAGCTGCGATCACTCGTTCAAAAACAAAAATAGACGGTGAGATAAAGTTGGCTGTCAATGCTTCAAGCAAGGGCAGCAGTGCAGCGTTACCAAAAAAGTTTCCACTCAAGTACTCTTATGTAATTGATGCGAACAACGTTCCTTTTGCTCGAATCCCTGGAGTGGGGGATAGGGTAATTCCAAACACGGAACGTAGAGCGACCTTGATTTATGAAACACATTTGGGGGAGGGTCTGTCACATCAAGGGATCTCTAAAACAATTTTGACGTTAAAAGAGATGTACTGGTGGCCTGGAATGAATACAGAAATTCACATATTCATCAACAACTGTTTAGACTGTAAATTACAGCGAGAGAGCTACCAGACACCATGCTGCGAATGCGGCAACCCAGTACAGACACCATTGTTAGACAGCATTAGACTATCTACGCGCCTGCGTCCTACTGGACAAGTGCAATCCCACAAATACTGAATCAAGATTCCTATGGATATGGCCTCAGCGCTCGGCTGACGCTCAAACTGTTATAAAAGATTTGCGAGTCTTTATCGGCACATACGCAATAGGCACGCTACATTCTGACTAGGGCCCTGCGTTTAGCTCTAGGGCTTACAAAGAAGCCATGGCCAGTCTGGGCGTTGCATTGCGGTACTCCTCTCCATTCCATCCTGAGGGAAATTCGGTTGTGGAAAGGAAAAACCGGGACATAAAGCAGTCTATAACAGCTAGGGTATTAGGTTCGGGTGATGGGTGGGTCAAACATCTTTATGGGGTCCAGCACTCATTGAACAACCTGCCAAGAAGTTCTCTAGGGGGGTCACTCCATATGAGGTCCTATTTGGGACAAGAATGTGGGTACCAGAGCTCGATCACGTAGGCACAGTGGTGGAAAATAAAACATTTGATATCAAAGATCGTTTGGCTGTTTTACAGGAACTGAATGAGTTAAGAACGAAACAAAGCAATGTATTCCTACAGCCAACCACCACTGGGGAAAAATCGGCGGTCCCAGCAAGGCCTGTCTGGATTCCAAAAGTTGGGGTTCTAGTCAGAGAAAAGATTGCGGACAAGAAGGAATTTGGACCTTCTTACAGACAACCAGTACCTGTCCTAGCAGTTCAAGGAACAAGAACAGTACTTCTGCCGCCCCTTGCTGGAAGAAAGGAGAAAAGATTTGTGTCCATCGACCTCATCAAACCACAGTATGTGGCCAATACTAAATAGTAGACCACGTGGACTCCGACCTAGTAGCAGACGCACTCCTCTCACTACTATCCAAGAGGTTCAGACTGAAAGACTGATAACAATCGAGAATTCAGCAGTAACAGATGAAGGACTATGCAACAATGCTATGGAACTCATCCCTCTTGAAAACCAAGTAACAGTTCATCCAAATACACCTGTCTACACCAATGTAGCAAGTGATCAACTGGTTCCAGCGATTTCTACAAATCCTGATGCAATTCCAACAATTGATAGAACTGCTTCTGGCTATTTCATTAACTTTGATACGTTCTCAGAAGATCCGAGTGAACCTGAAACGACGCCAGCATCATTGAAATTCAAGCAGCAAGTACAAGACTTTCTTCACTTTCTGAAAAAGACTTATCTGGTTTCACCATGGATTGAACTCTGGATTACATCTGGACTTTTTGTTTTCCTGCTCTGGCTAGCTTTGGTTACAACTGTGAGCGTGCTTATCAGTGGCAGATACATCCATGTGAATACTGAAGGAAAAGACGTGAACGTACTTTTGAAACCTCATAAATCTTCCCATCGTGAAGCAAGAGACTTGTCATCAGTGAACATCACAGCCGTTCCTATACAGGATGGTATAGTGTGGGACAAAACAGATTTTGATATCTTCGGCCCGACGGAACAATTGAACATTCCACATTTGTTTAAAATTTCACTAAGTGATCTAATTTCGTCCAGTACCTATTCTGATGATTGGGACTGTAAACGACATAATGTTTGACCTAGAAAAATCTGCTGCATTTTCTAAAAATGAATATTTAGAGGGTTCATCAGACTATGAACAACTGTATTGTTATAACCACTATGGTCATCATTATTTGCATAAATCTGCATACCCAAGAAATGTGTTTATGTTTAACCAATGGGAGCATTGTCCTACACCACCAAAAGGTAGTTCAAAAACATTTGCTAACAAGTTTCCATATTTTTCAGGGTACAATACATCTGATCCAGAAACGTTTTACTACAAAAATGTAAACAAAACAGGACTGAAAATTATGTTAACTAATACAAAACAGATTTACTCTGCAGCATTTATTGCCCAACTGTCTAGACAGTGTTTCGACTTATGGAAAGACACAATAGACACAAAAACTGTCTGGGGTACTAAAGATTGGCAAGTGCAGGGAATAGAAGCTTTATTTAGAGGCTGTATCATCCCTGAACAAATAATGTTTTTGAATGAAACTGTCCAACAAACATCTTGTCTTGGACTAGCCAAGATCAAAGAGATGAAAACACCTTCTGTACCAACGCCTGCCGGTGATAACAAAACACAGGCAGCGGTTACAGTTGACCAAATACTACAATCCAACAGATCTAATCCTGATTGGAGAAAATGGTTGATCTGGCCAACAGACACGAACAACTGTCAGGAAAGATTCCTGAATAAAACTCAGGGCTTTACTATTCATAGGCCAGACCCAAGATACGTCCAAAGACAGCATCCGGGGGTAGTAACAACATACAGTGTAGGTAAATTATGCCTCGATTGGCTGCAGAAATCTACACTACAGGATGTGAAACAACACTTATCCTTACTTGCAGAAGACGCAGACCTTAGGGAATTCTTGCTTGGACCAAGAAAACTGCGTCAAAAACGTTTCATATATGCCGGCATTTATGCTGCCTATAATGAAGCATGGAAAGTGTCACAGATGGAGGCCGCAGAACGAATACGTGAACTTGATCGTATTAATTTAGAGAAAACCCTCTCTGTGGTCGACAATGGGTTAACAACTTTGTCCTCCAGAATATATTCATTGGATGGCATTGTATCCTCTGCTATCGACATACTAGAACAAGATTTGGCGATGTTACAGCAAGGCCAATACCAATTACGTTCTATTGTGTTATTAAGCTGGACGCTGCAATCTTTGCGTGCGGGCTATGTGCCTTGGCGTTTCATCAACACGTCAGCTCTGTTTGCAGAATACAATCTAACTGATAAACAGATCGAACTGGCACAAAGAGGAGCAAAGTATACAGTGCTGAGCATTGAAAAATTGGAAAAATTACCATTCACAGTGGCAGAAAAACCAGCTACAGAATGGCTCATTCATGGCAAAATCACATTACCTGTGACTACTTTTCAGTTTCAGTATTGCCTCAGACAAATGCAAGCAGGCAAATATGAAAGGTTGGGTAAGGAATACATTAAGACATCTTGGAATTTACCGTATACATATAGATGTTGGAGTGGGGATCGTGAAGTGTTTTTGAGCGGTACAGACTGTAAAAGTGCACTGAGCGGTTCACTTATATGTCAGGACATTTCTTTACACGGGGCTTGCAATGGTTCTATGGTAAATTTGTCTTGCCATCAGCAGGGTACACCAGCTGCTGTGATTAATCCAACGTTTGGACAACTTTCTAATGGGAGTTACCTCATGTTGAATGATCAGAGTTGCTGCGGCATGTTGCCAGGCATCCCATATCTAGTAACGGTCAACTCCAGGGTCACTTGCTGTATGCAAGTATTGTTTGCCCCAATAGACACAGTCAGGGAGTCGCCTCTATGGCCTTCGCTGAACGTCTCTTTTATAAGATTTGATACTTTGAGCAGAATGAAAGCCATGCTTTTGCAACAAACTGTGCCTTTGACCTCGGCCAAAGAAACCTATGATCTACAAGTAGCAAGGACTTCGGCTGAGATACAGACTTTAATACGTACAAACTGCCCTATTCATTTCGTGGAAATGATAGGACGTATCTTTAACATGTCTGATACAACCGAAATTGTACATGTATTTAAGAGCATCTGCTCCGGTCTGTTAGCACCCTTCCAGGCAATACTCGGAATAATCCCGAACTTTGCACATTCGGTGTTTGGTGGCATACCATTAATTCTAGCACTTGTTGCCGGAATTCTATTTCTCTTCCTGCTATTACGCTATGGCCAGCCTATTCGCAGACATCACTCCGAGCGAAATGGAGAAAGCTCTCCTTGAACGAAAGTGCCGTGAGCGAATAGTACAGCTTTTGGGCATGACTCGTCTACGGGACCTGAATACCACGTGGTTCCTGTCATTCAGACCAATTTGGCGAGATTGCATCTTACCTGTTCTACGATGCCTGCTATGCGGTGAAGAATGCGTGTTGGACACCTGTCTAACATTTCCATCAGCAACGCCAACGGATGTCGATACTCTGCTGGTCCCGATAACGGCCCATGCTCTGTGTTGTCCACAGAAGCTACCAATCCTGATGTCAGCATTCATTGAGATCTCACAGACGCTTCCGGCTGCTGCTGAGGTACGAGAAAGATCTACAGGCACACAGGTAACAACGGACGCGAACATTGCTGCGGCAACCTATGCTGAAAGCGATGCTTCACATCTCTGTGCAATTAATCTACTACACGAGGTGTTCCAACTGACACCAACTTCAGTGGACGATGTTTTGTCTACGGAAATAGATGATCTCATGTTTACACCAGACCCGTAAACTGACTCTGATTCAGCCTATAGTGTTCCAGAGATGCAGTAACAATTTGGCCTTCATATTTCAAAAACTTGGAACTCTTCCAAATTTGAACTTTTTCCCATTTTTTCGAACTAAAATGGCACTTCAATCTGCTTAAAGTAGAACTAGCCTTATAGTACAGACTTCGCGGTACTTCCACGGACACTTAGTCATCTTGTGTGCCTAAAACAGTTCATTAATTTTCATGACATGAAATGACTGATTTTGAAAAACTTATCGATCATTTTTTTTTTTGTCACATGTAAATATTACTGCTTATTTCATTTATATTGCATTTTATTTTAAATATATGCCTGAAATGAAAAGCAATGCTTAAAATGTACAGTACCTTTTGCATTCTAATAGGTTTTTAAATGCCTTTTAAATGTTTTTATGAAATATTTTAGCAATATGCGGTACTCCATTTAATGTTTAGCATTTTAAATGTTTAGCATTTTAGTATTATCGTACACACGAAAGTGGAGTGGGTGTTGTATTCCTCTTAGGGTGTCCATACACAGGCTTTCCTGTATCATGTCCTTATATAGGCACAATTCGCCCTGCCCTTATATAGGCATAAAATCCCAGTCCTTATTTAGGCATTAAACTGTGCACTCCAAATACAGGCATGGTCTCCAACATCCGTCCACCCTAACGTCACAACGAGTTCTTGAAGAACAGACCCTTAGGCTGCGGGAGTTTCCCTAGCACAGGACTATTGATTTCTTCAAGGACTCATATATTATGCATGAACCGTTATACCTTAGGGGTTCATTCATGACGTCTTCCGCTGACCGATTCACGTCAATGCTAACATTCTGAGGTACCTCTCAGGTATAAATATACCTTCCCTAGCCCTTGTAAACTAGAGGAGACCTCGACTTCAGAGGAGCCCGTTTCCCGACCTGACGCACTGAGAAGACGCTGTCATCCAGTTTCCAGTGATCTGACTTCCCTCGCGGGGTGTTGGAGTTCGAGTCTGGCAAGAGATTCCCACCTCTCTCATTCTAAAGGTATGGAGCTGACTAGAACCTAGAGGGACTCTTGGCATACTTGGCATACTAGGCATTCTAGGTATACTAGACTTAACATACTCTTAGTATACCATAGTAAGGAATACTCCACCTACTTCATACCTCTCCCTACACCTAGGTCAGGTTAGGTACATTGGGGTAGAACCAGCTTAGAGACGCATCGTATGAGTACTCGCATTTTTAGTCTGTGTTATTTATGTAAATGAATATCTACTAAAGATCATGCTAGCGCAGTATTATTTATTTCTACTGCTTACGCTGTACATTATTTATCTTGCATACTGTCTTGTGATCGTAACAGCACATTTTACTTACACCAGAAACAAGACTGTTCAATAAACCTTTTATTGAAACGCCCGTCTATTCTTTCTGTGTAACTTTGAGGAAAACTAAGTATGCACGACTGAGCTGAGTGAAATAGTTATCTATTGTTTCCACGACTCTGGGACACGTTCTGATTCTAAAGGGAAACAAAGTTGTCATGTTTTGCGGCTGCCAGAAACTACTCCCTTCTTGTTTGACAAGGAGTTTCTAGTGGCCTCTGAGCTAGCTGGCACAAGTAATTAAGTTTAATATACTCAATAGGGACATACTGACCTTAGTCCTATGTCAAACCTATAGGGGATATTATTCCAATGCGCAGAGCCTATTAGGGAAATAGGAGCTACACTACAATTTTGGTTGTGTTCTCCATGCTTTTTCCCTTGCAAACCCATGTGCCTGTCAACCATTGTGTGAAACCAGTGTGCCCCTGACAGGCGGCCATTATCTCTTTGTTCTTTGTGACCTTATCTATGACAAAACATGTGCTCATCCTCCATTTTCTGAAACCAGTGTGTGGGTGTGTGTGGGTGTATGTGTGTGTGTGTGTGTGTGTATATGTGTGTGTGTGTGTGTGTTTGTGTATGTGTCTGTATATGTGAGAGATTGTTCATTATCAATCATTTTCTGGTATTTTAAAACCCTTTTGATGACAGCATAATATTTTATGGTTTCTTTCCTCATTTTTCCTTTTTCATGTATATTGTCTCTTATTGTGCTTGTGGGCTGGTTGTGGTCTGTGTAGTTCATGGTTATTATTTTTAATTAATTTAATGAATTTTCCCCAGTCTCCACCTGACCCTCATAAGGGCTCCATAGGACCTGGAGGGAAACAGATATTTAATTTCTCTTTCTCCAAAAATAAATGCCTCTGAGGGTATTATTGTACAAGTTTTATTTCAAACTCATTGTATCAAGTCGGTATTATCAAGGTGGTGTTTAATATTAAAGAAGGATTTTTAATCTTTTTGCAATTTCATCTTTTCATTCATTTTTGTCTAACCAATGGTCAGTGTATAAATTAGGTTATACACATGAATAATTATAGTTTTCTTAATATAACTTGTATTACATTACCTAGAATGATCATGTTCGGCTGTGTTTTTTTAAATTTTTGTTGCCTGCCAATAGATGAGATTGAAAATGAGACAAATCTGTGAGGAAACTGCCACCGGAGTTTAGTGACTTCTATGCCAAACTGCTAATAAGAAATCAAGTAGATGACATGCAAGAAACAAGCTCCTGTGAAGAAAAAGTCCAGTGAACAGAAGACGTCTGTCACTGCTACAAGAGACAGCACTGGCATCAAACACACTTTTTCTTTGCATTGCGCACTTCACAGTGTACCTTCTTGACCATCTTCTGGAGAGAAAGATTTTGAGATCCCCCTTCGAAAAACAATCGTACCTCCATCACTGTCTAAGCAAAATCAGATATCTCTCAGTGTTGCATGGACATCAGCCATGTCAGAAACCAGTGAGTCTGAAACAGAATGGTCCAAGCAAAGTAAATCTTTCCAATCAGTCAAACAGGAACAACAGCTGAAACAGTCTGCTACCCCTGATCTTCTGGGGTTAGGAGCAGAGCAAGAAATTAGGCTTGGAGCACAGCTTGGCGTGATGCCTGCCACAATACCCATCATGTTCACCATCAAGGGATTCTTTAGGATTTAAACAATTAATACAGAGACCCACTCATCTAGCAGGCTATACAATTAGCTTCCTATTTAGTAATACATAATCAATGGGAGTCACTGGAGTGGTTCCCCTTGCCTGCGTGAATTGAATTCTCTTTTGCAGTTCCCCAAAAATACATCAATCACCAGTTTAAACCACCTACGAAGCTGAAATACATTTAGAGCAAATTATCCCCAATGAAAATTAACCACAAACAGGTTTTCTAATACGTAAAGGTTGAGTATAAATATTCATGTGACACTTCAACAATTTGATAATTGGCTGTCAACCAAATTAAAAACTTTAGTGCAGCATTCTAGAAGTTGTATTGCCTGGTGTATCAATCATGTCTTTGGAATTCTCCAAATATCAGGGATGTTTAGCTGAAATTTTAAAAAGCAGAGAAAATCTGGGGATCTTCGTACTTCCCAGTCAGCCCCATGGACTATCAGGCCAGCCTTACAAGCTTTAGTTTGTCAAATGCATTAATCTTATTACACTTTTACAATAATTAGGGTAAACATCACTGTTATAGAGATTTTTAAAGTTTTCAAAGGTTTTTAAAGATCTGTGGAGATTCTGCCAAGAAGAAGGACTGCTATGCTGCTGAACAAACTGCCATTCTGCTGGACTGCTGCCCTCCAGATCTACTGCCTTGCTGGGTTGCTGCCCTGTTGCCCTCCTGCCCAAGACAGAGGGATTGGATCCGCACCTGAACCCAGGACATCCAGAGTGACTCCTAGCGCTAGTCTGCTGGCCTCCTGTTCAGAGCCACAGGGGCATGACAGGCTCTCAACCACCTGAACCAGCAACCAGATCCAGCTGGAGCAAGCCCCTGATCCCCAAATGGTGCATCTCATGTGGGGCCAGTGGAGCTGAATTGACGTTTTTAGGCCCTTTGCAACCATGAATGGGCCCGTTGGTGCCAGAACCTTGAAACTCACACTGCCCGCCAACGCGAAGTTCTTTCAACCTGACATTTCATGCTACAGGATCGACCGCCCACGTGGAATTCCACTCCAAAGCACCGGCCCAACCGTTCACAACAACAGGCTCTTCACGCTACAGTGACGCCTGTCTGCGACACCAGACCTACTCTTTGCACTACATTGATGACTGTACGCAATGCCTCCCTGCTCCTCGAGGCACCCTCCACCATGAACGGGTCTCTTTGCTCTGGACTGAGACTGCACATTTTCAGAGGGACTAGCTTGGTCCCTGAATCTGTCCCCACGCTCCATCATGGAGAGCCTGAACTTGTGACTTTCTATCGGTCTTGCATGACCAGATAGCTGCGAGTGGCGCTTTGAGCTTCTTGACACTATTTTCATTTAAATATTTTGTCGTGTAGTTCCTCGGAGACCCCCAGGACCCTCGCGTTTTTGATGACCTAAACTGAGGGCTTGGTGGCCCGACCGCTTCCGGACACCCCCACAGGATATGTCGGCCATTAGACCAGCTAGCTCTACAGTGCCACTACCACCCACCTGTATTCTACAGTGGTGTAGGTAGTTTCTGGCCACCACAGAACATGACAACCCTGATTCCTCAGGGATCGTGGAAAACAGGACAGTACGTTTCGCTCAGACACTCGTTCTTGCTTTCTCTCAGAAAACACACAGGATGGCGATTAGGATGTTTCAATAAGTATTTATTGGTCCAGCGACAGCCTGGTGTAAAACATATGTGCTGCGACAATCAGGAGACAGAAGCATACGAAAGAGATTGCTAGTACCAATATCGTGAATAGTAGATACATTTCTACCATAGTGCTAATAAGATGAACATAAGCAGTTTAGATAAAAACAGTAGCACTTGCATATTTCTAAAATGCGCACCCTAAGTAATTCGCCTAAATGTACCTAGCCTAACCTGGATGTGTAGGGGTATATGCGTATAGCTATGTGTATCTGTAGCCAAGAAACCCCTAGGTAAGAATCAGCCCCCTCACCTGAAGGTTGGGAATTAAGGACCCCGTCCATGCTTCGAGGATGACAGCCCGCAAGGGATGTCAGACTGCTGCGTGTCGAGGATTCATCATGCAGGACCCCATCTCAGCTTGGAAGGAATTCTCCTCTAATTTGTAGGGGGGGGAGTGAGGGTCTTTTATACTAAAGTGGTCACTCCAGGGTTTTTTCTAGAATAAATGGGGCATATTCTCAAGGACCCATCGCCGAGTTAGCGGCATGTTATCGCAGCCAAAGTGGTGATAAATACATCACACCATTCACAAGCTGGTGCGAACAGCCGATATCACCAGTATTCCTGCGATAGCAGCCGCAAAAAACATCACCACGGATGACACCTGCAACTAACGCTAATGAGATGCAGAGTAGGCGTTCCCGTGCAAAAACCCGCGGAAACACCACTTCACAACATTCCCAATGACCAGCCAGAACGGCGATAAGAATCAAAAACATGCGATAAGGTGCGTTAGCAGTAGGGATTTAACACCTGCTCCTACCTGGTGTTAAGTCGGACGCCAACCTGCACCATAAAAGGGAGCCCAGCCAACAGCCACACCAGAAGAACAACAGATGCCATGGAGCTACTGATCATGCAGCTCGGAGCCCCAAGAGGGCCACAACACCCACCGCCACCACACCCAGGACCCCCACCCCCCCAGGACCCCCCCCCGGACTACCACAGAGGCAGCGCAGACAAAGACACCGCACCTTCCGAAAATGCACCAGCCTCGGAGACTTAACGCCAGAGGAAGTCATTGCCCACTACAGGCTCATAAGGACAACCATCCTACGCATCCTGACCATCATTGCCCACAGGCTGACGGTACCAACACAGCAGAGAACCCACATCCCTCCGCAGACAAAGCTGCTGGCCGTGCTGCACCTGTTGGCCTCTGGTACCTTCCAACCAACAACTGCCAGAGTCGGAGGAGTCTCACAGCCAGCCCTGTCAAAGTTCCTCACACCTGTCCTGGATGCCATCATCAGCTTGGTACCCCAGGAACTTTACTTCCCACACACTGCGCAGGAACAGCTGGAGATCAAGCAAGGCTTCTACGCCATACCTGGCTTCCCGCACTTCTTGGGGGCAATCGACTGCAAACATGTACTCCTCGTGCCCCCTGCCGCCACTGCACACAATTACCTCAACAGGAAACACATGCATTCCATCAATGTGCAGGCAATAGTGGACCACCGGGGACTCTTCACCAATGTCGTAGCCAACTACCCAGGCAGTGTGCATGATTCCTTCATCTTCCGACAGTCCATCATCAACCAGCGCTTTCAGGATGCCACCTATGGGAATGCACTGCTCGTCGGTAGGTACCAACGGAACACACCACACACCTCAACATCACAATCAGACAACTCACAACTCTGGGAATGCACACGTCACAAAATCACATACAACATGACAACCAACATCCCCACATTCCAAACAAGACAACACAACTTACTGTGGCAACCTGGGCTAGCCATCTACACAAGCCATCAACGGCATGGCACCTCAGCCACACAATAGCAGAATGTGGGGAGAGGTGGGAACCCGGCATGTGCGAAGGAGGCAAGTGATCCATGAATAAGAATGTACACAATGCCAAGTGTGGAGTGGATGTGCTGGACAGACCGCAGTATGCAGACCACAGACACTTCCATGTCGACATACACTGCTGGTGTCTGGAGTGTACTGGACAGTGGACGCAACCATGGAACCGCAGCCAGCGGGGCACAATGCGGAAATGTAGCTTGTTACGTCCCCCCCTGTAACCGTGTGCGGAGTGGGCTGGCCCGGCGTACGCCAGGCCAGCATAGGGGTGTGAAGAAAAAGCCTGTTACTCTGGGCGTGGTTCTCTTCCAGAATGGCCAACATGTCTGCCAGGGCGGCGCCTCTCACCCCGCCACGAGGCCGACGCCGTGGGGGCGGTGCCTGTGATCCTGTGCGCCTGCTGCACCCCAGGCCGCTGGTCCCAAAATGCATCATGCCCGCCCCAGCGCACCCAGGCCGCACTGCTCACCTGCTGACACCGGCGTGTGTCAAAGAGGGCCTACCACGTGCCGGTGCAATCTCCAAGCCCGAGGCCCGCGACCATGGCAGACTCCTCAGACCATCACGGCCTCCGTGACACAGGCCCCCCATTACTCCTTTCTCATTGACGTACTCCACCGCTGCCTCCGGCCTACACTGCGGTCCAGTCGGTCACACATTTGGAACTGAGTCTTGATTATACAATGGCAGAGTAAATACATTAATTGCAGATTTTATTTCACCGTACTCCCTACGATGTGGTGTCACCGACTCTCTGCATAGCATTCCAACGACACGTGTCTGTGGGCCCATGCTGACTACTGCCTTCGGCCTACACTACGGCCCAGCACCGCGGGGTCACCTGTGTACTGCCTACACTGCGGTCCAGCAGGCCTCACACAAATCCAATACAATCCGTACCAGGCAGGACACGGCATCGTCGCAGGCTGCACACACGCTCAGCTCTGCTGCCACTACCTCCGTCAACCACAAATCATCGCCACATGGCATTCCAACGTCGTGTGTGAGAGTACCAGGAGGGTCTGCCTGAATAACGGTTGCCCCGTGCTGACCGCTGCCTCAGGCCTACGCTGCGGACAAGTAGGTCACACATTTGGAACTGAGCCTTGATCTATTTATGGCAGAGTTTATACCATTGTACAGGCCTCATCGCAGACTGCATCCCCTTTCAGCTCTGGTGCCACTAACTCTGTGCCCCGAAATTCATGGACACCCTCTGGTTGAACTTTGGTGGTGTCTCAGTCAATGGCCTGGGGGTTGTCTTCATCATCATGTGGCTGGTAATGACTTGGTGTTAAACATGAGTCTGTAGCATTCATCTCCTCCATATTGCATGTGTCTGCTTGGTACTGCCCTCTGTATCATGCCCTGGAAGAACACCTTCCACTGTCCTCCAAAACCCTCTGCGACATTCACCTTGGACATCGACAAGAACCCGCTCAGCTCTCGTGGCCCCACCTCAGTGCACCGGTAGTCATCGTCCCGTGGCGGTGTGCCTGTGCCGGCCGCAGTGCATCCGTGGCCACTAACTCTGTGCAGCTCAAGTCGTGGACCCTTGCTGTTTGAACTTTGGACTTCTGATTGTCTGATCACTGTTGTAGTTGTTGCCAGCACCAACCACTCCCTGAGGGCTGGCTTACACTCACCCCAAACCCATCCAGCACAGGCATCACTGGACATGTGACCATGGTAATAAAGGGGCCGGGCGCACGTGCCCGTAGCCAGTTCCACAGACTATCTATGTGTCCGTGTGGTCATTGTGTGTGCATGAGGGCCCAGGGCCCTACCACATTTCATTGTGCTGTGTACAGCGGACGCAACCATGTCACCTCAGGCAGTGGGGTAGACCTGGGACATGTAGCTGTGTCGTACCCCCCTGTAGGTGTTGCCAGAGTGGGCTGGCGTACGGCAGTCCAGCGTAGGGGTGTGGATGATCAACACAGAGCTCTGGGTGTGGTTGTGTTGGGCTTGCCAATTTAGTACCTAATGCGTGTGTCTTTGTTGTGGTGTCAGCACCACCCGTCCCGCAATGGACAATGTTGCAATGTAACATGCCCCCGAGTGCGGGCTCGGACGAAGGGATTAATGAATGAGCGCAAGCCCGCTCGGGGTCTGGGATTATACATGCCAACTGTTGTGTGTGTATCGCTATTACCGCAGCATAAGCCAAAGGTCTTGCCTCCACCGCATCGCGACTTCGGCCAGCCATGAACTCCTCATCGGTGTCCGCCCTATCCTTACCATAGGCCTACACACACGTGGCCGCCCACCTTCAACGCACAACATCAAAGTGTTGTTGTCAGCCTTGTGGATAAGCACCGACAGGCATGACAATGGTGTGCCGTAGGAGTGCAGGTGATGCAAGCGTGCAGCACACATGAGGAAATAGGCTCAGGGGGAGGGAGGAGCAGCTGTGAGGCTACGTAATACACATTGATGGTGCTCATTTACTACTAGCAGTGCATGTCAAACCGGAATCCCTATGACACACATATCACATGCCAATGAACTAGTGAGCCTGCCAACACATCATGCAGAACCAACTATTGAATCATGTCTCTCTGCACTGTCACAGGTGATCAAGGATATGCACTCTGCCCTTGGATGATGGCACCCCTCCGAGCCCCGAACACACAGGCCCAGAGGCAGTACAATGTGGCCCACGCACGCACCAGGGGCATCGTGGAACGCACATTTGGCATGTTGAAGTCACGTTTCAGGTGCCTGGACATCACAGGTGGAAGGCTCCTGTACAGCCCAGACATCGTGTGCAAGATGATCGTTGCATGTTGTGTGTTGCACAACATATGTGTACGCACCAATGCCCCATGGTTACGAGTGCCAGATGCACCAGACGATGATGAGGAAGATGAGGCAGGTGGACCACACCCCACTGCAGCTGCAGCAGGAATAGCCCGTAGGAACAACATCATTGACAATTTCTTCACATGAGGACGTCACATTGTGTCAGTCCTTGGCAATCATGAGACAGTGCAAAATGACCACAGGCACAGCATGTGCAAATAAATTCAATGCAACACACATTCCCTGAGTTTCTGTATGTGTGCTGCTGTGTGGCATGGGGATCAGGGACATGTTCCAGAGTCATTGTGGCTGTGCAGTGTGCTGTACTTAGTTGTGCATGTGTGCCATTGTGCCCATCTCCCCCGTACCCCCAGTCCCTGGTCAGTACTCACCCTGTTGATGTTGTGTCAGGTCATGTTGAGCAGTGTCCCGATCCCCAACACCTGGCACCGTATCCCGAATGATGATTGTGGCCACCATTTTCTTAGTCATCCAGCTCCTGGTGTGCCGCTGGTCCCCACCTCCAATCTGCGTTGCTGCTTTCATGTTGACGTAGTGTTTCGGCTTGGTTTTGCCCTTCACATCATTCCAGCGCCTTTTGTCCTCTTCCATTGTCCTCCTTGACACTCAGACTGCATTCACGTTGTTCACGATGTACTGCCATGTTTCCGTTTGTGTTGCCGATGACACAGTGGAGGTGACGTACAGTTGTTGGTTGTGTTCTGTCACCTCCATGATCTGGTTTTCCTGCGGACTGAACCCCGTCTCCCTCTTCCTCTTCTCCTTGCCCGGCCCCGGGGTTCCTGGCTGGTCGTCTGTGGGGCTTGTGGGGTTCACGTTGTCCTGTGCACTCGGTCGGGGTGCGTCCATGGTGGTACGCAGTTACATTTTTTAATCTTTTTTTTCTATGCTTTTATGGTGCATTTTCCCGCATGTCGCGTGGGAATCACAGGCCTGTCACTGGTTATCGCTGGTTTTGTTTCGTGATTTGGGACGTCGCAACTTTTTTCGCGTTGGGGTTTCGCATTTTTTTGGCGTCGCGTTGATTTTAACGCGGGCATTTGTCACGTTATCGTGAGGCTATCGCATGGTGCCGCCGGGTTGTGAATGCTGCGTTACCACGGTGTTATTTTCCCGCAATGGACTGTGATGTGAGAAGTTGCGTTAAGTGATTTTGGCGATAGTTAACACGCGTTCTTGTGAATATCCCCCAATATGTTTTCAAAACAATCATGGATGTTTTGAAAACAATCATAAATGTTTTGAAAACAATCACCAATGCTTTTCTAAACAAGTGCGATCATGCACAGCTGGCTGTTGGCCAAAGATGAAAAAAGTGGTGACCCTTATACAGCTGCCGTGTCTGAGGATATGTTAATGTACGTCAGGTGTCGAAGAGACAGGAGCAAGCTACTAGGTAAAAGGTCACCTGTTTAGAATCGTTATTGTCGTGTGGATGGGACAAATGTATGTAATGGGGGTATACATGACAGAACTATCCTAAAGGACATGAAACTCACTCCTCATCAAAAGGTCAACAAGGTCAGCTAGGTAATGATAAAGCTAATGCTATTAAAAAGGCATAACAAATCATTTATAATAAAACCTACGAAAAGCACTTTAAAAGCTTGAAATATGTCCATAAGAGTCATTTTTCCCTAAAAAGCGTTCAGAAAGGTCCTCTAAACTTGTATGTGTGGTTGTTATTACACTGAGCACATTGAAAGCCTTTTGAAAGCTCAGTTACAGCATAGAAGTAAAAATAAAACAAAGTCAGTTTCGACCTTCAATTTAGTAAATGTTTAAAAAGTTGCCAAACAGTTCCCAGCAAAGGAGAGGCCAAATTGTTTATTAATCCTGCACTGAAAACTCAACATCGCTGAACATCATATCCGCTGGTGGCAGTCCCTCCAGAACTTCCGGTATCATGTCGAGTGAGCAAAGATGTTCATCTCTGGTTCCCACGACAGCCACCAGGGAAGAATCAGGTGCCTGCTCGCCTGATTCCGATGCCTGTACCTCTGGAACAGAGCCGATTTCCCTTCCAACAGGAGTGGAAGCATTGCGTGAAGGCTCCAAGAATGCCGTCATTAACATGAGAATATGCTGGGGACAACTGTGCACGTGGGCCTGCAAAGGCACGAGTAGCACGTCTGTGTCGGGCGGCGCAACCAATGGAAGTGTCAGACACAGGTCCAACACGCAGGCAAATCCGCAGAAGAGGCAACGGAACACAGGCAGGGCACAGTCTAGCCAGACCGGTCTGAAAGACAGAAACCAATGCTCACTCAGCTCTCGAAGCTGAGGCATAGTCAGGTAGAACACAACAACGTCGTCCTAGCAGTGTTCTCTCCATTTTCTGAGGGAATGCGACGTCTATTGCGAAGCAAGAGTATTAAAATCAGGATGCCCGCTACCGAAAGCAGGACAAAAGAAAGCCCTCCAAAAACGCTTCTAAGTATAGAGTGTATGAAGGCTGGAAGTACTCCAAAGATGGTCTGAAAGGTGGTTAAGAGACCTGATCCAAGTCGCTTAAATAAGTGTATGATCCCACTCGTATCAGACATGTTAAAGATACGATGAACCATTTCTCCGAAATGGATGGGAATTTCGTACGGACCAGGGCCTGTATCTCTGCTGAAGACCTTGCAACCTGGAGATCAAAAGTCTCTCGGGCTGAAGTTAAGGTCACATTTTGTTGAAACAACATGGCTTTCAGTCTGCTCAGCGAATCAAACCTTATACTGGAAACATTCAACGAAGGCCACAGTGGTGCCTCCCTAACTGTGCGAGCCGGGGTAACAATACTTGCTTACAGTAAACAACCCCGAAGTTTACTGTGACTAGATATGCGATGCCTGGTGCCATTCCACAACAGCCTTGATCATTCACCACTAAATAACTTCCATTCGAAAGCAATTAAAAAACCGGATGAATCACAGCAGCTGGGGAGCCTTTCAAGTAGCAATATAAGTTTGCTTTCGACGCATTACACGTTCCATGAAGCGACACTTCTTTGCACACTAAAAACCCACTTAAAGCCTTCCCGCAGTCATTACCACTTAAGAAAACTTCAGTTTCCTTATTTCTGCACCTAGATCTATACGGTAACTACCATGTTTCCTGTATGTACCCTTCACCTAGCGCTTCATACCTGCCTGCTTGGATGTACCTAAGGCAGTATTGGAACTGAAATGTAGTGATTGGCTTTGTGATATAGCCATGAATTAACTATTCCTTAGACGGTGACTCAGCTACTCTGAAAGGTAACTTCTCGAATTTTTCAATAAGCAGCATGGTGTTCTTTGCATCTCTGCGTGCCATAGTCAACTGTTTGACGGTTAGATTGTATACCGAGAACAAACTAGTGCTGTTACTGTATCGCCATGGCATGTGGCCTGAATGCAATGATTGCAGCGTCCAGCTTAAAAGCATAATGGAGCGCAATTGAGATTGCCCATGTTGTAGAATAGACAAATCTTGTTCCATTATGTCAATTGCTGAGGACACAATGTTGCCCAGTGAATAAATACGTGAAGAAAGTGTGGTCATACCATTGTCTACCACAGCCAGGGCCTTTTTTAGGTTAATCCGATCAATCTCACGTAATCTCTCAGGAGCATCCTGTTGGGAGACTTTCCACAGTTCATTGTAGATGGCATATAAGAAGCGTTTCTTACGTGGTTTCTTGGGACCTAACAAGAAATCCCTAAGATCCATGTTGTCAGCTAGAAGGGACAAGTGTTGTTTCACCTGTTGTAGTGTTGAGGTTTTTAGCCATTCTAGGCACAACTTCCCAACACTATAAGAAGTCACTACCTCTGGGTCATCTGTGTGTACACAGCATGGGTCAGGCCTATGGATACTAAACCCTCCGGTGGTACCCTTGAATCTTGATTGACACCTATTTGTGTCGATAGGCCAAACCAACCATCCCTTCCAATTGAGAGCTGATTAATTGTGTGTACCATTGTGTATCATTGCACCCAGTATCTTCTCACTAATCAGTGTGTCATTCGATATACCTTCAATAGGTATGGGTAAGGGGATACGTGTGTTCTCAGGTCTTTAATTTTTTAAAACCCGTAGCAGGTAGTCTGTTGCACTGTTCTGTTCAGGAATATTATCTGTAACCGTATGAGGCAAGCTCTAAACAACCATGAACCTGCCAATCTTTTTGTCCCCCAGATGGATTTTTTGTCTATCATGTCCCTCCAATAGTCGAAACCTTTTATAGACAGTTGGGAGATAAAAGGAGCTGAATATATGAGCTTGGTGTTTGTCAGCATCATTTTCTTCGCAGTTGCATTCGTTTGCATAAGCTTATAATAGTATAACATTGGGTCTGATGTATTGAACCCTAAAAAGTATGCAAACTTCTGTGCGAGTGTCGCAGAACTACCTTTAGGAGGTGTCAGGCAATGTTCCCATTGATGGTACATGTTTACGGTGCGTGGAACAGTAGCTCTGTGCAAAAAGTGATGACCATAGTGTTGGTAACAATACATACTATCGAAGTCAAATGTGTCTTCATACAATTCCCTGTAAGAAAATGCAGCAGATTGATCTAAATCTGAGAGCATAGTATTTACAGTCTCAATGTCCCAATCATCAGAGAGTGTACTCAGGAAATGAAATCATTCATTGAAATTTTAAACACATGTGGAATTTTCAAATGTTCAGTAGGACCAAATACATCATATGAAACCCTATCCCAGACTATACCATCCGGTACTGGAACTGTTGAAATGTTCACTAGGGACAAATCTCTCTGTTCATGGTGTGATGACTTATGTGGCTTCAAGATAAAGTTCACAGGTTGTACTGCAGAGCGTTGTGGGAGGTAATGTCCATACACTAGCAGGAAAAAGACAGTTACTATGCCAATCCAAATTAACAGGAACAGGATACCTAATGCAAGCCAAAGATGCAGCCAAGAGAACACAAGGTACGTCTTTTTCAGCCAGAGATAGAATTGTCGACATTTTTCTTTCTTGGAAATGACTGACGTTTGCTCAGGTTCACTTGGATCTGAAGAAAAGTCATTGAAGTTGATGAAGTAGCCAGACGCAGTTCGATCTATCTTTGGGAACTCAGCAGTGTTTGTAGAACTGGCAGTTGCTTCTTGTGAAGGCATATTGATGTAAAGTTAATTGTTGGGTCGAATTGAAATTAGCGTTTTAGTTTCATTTGGATGTTCAATTTCAACAGGTGTGATTCGCACTCTGTTGTTGGCTACTCCGGCATCTTGTGCAGAGGAGTCTTGAAACGTTATTAGTGTTTCCATCTGAACTTCCTGTATAGTAGCGAGAAGAGATCGGCGGCTACTTAGGACTCAACGTGGCCTGCTGTTGAGAATTGGCCACATAGTGTGGTTTGATCAGATCGATGAAAACAAATCTTTTTCCTTTTTGCCGGCAAGAGGCGGAAGAAGTACTGTTCTTGTTCCTTGGAACACCAGGACAGGTACAGGTGTTCTGTAGGATGGCCCAAACTCCTTCTTGTCCATGATCTTTTCTCTGACCAGGTCCCCAACCTTTGGAACCTAGATAGGTCTTGCCGGAACCGGTTTCACTTCCCCGGTGGCAGTGCATTTTACTTGGACGTTGCTTTGTAATGCCCAAAATAAATTGAGTTCCTGTAAAACAGGCAAACGATCATTCAATTCAGATGGTTTTACCAATCGAAGTCAGGTACCCACATTCTTGTCCCAAATAGGATCTCATAGGGGGTACGTCCTCCCAAGGATTTTCTTGGCATATTATTCAGTGCCCTCTGGACCCCATATAGGTGATTGACTCAACTACCGCCCGCACCTAATACCCTTGCTGTTAAGTATTGCTTTAGGTCCCGGTTTTTCCTCTCCACCACCGAATTTCCATCGGGATGGTATGGGGAGGAGTACCGCAAGGCCATGCCCATACTTTCCATTGCTTCCTTGTAAGCCCGAGAGTTAAACACAGGGCCACGGTCAGAATGGAACGTGCCAATTGCATATGTCTCAATGAAGACTCGCAAATCCTTTATAACAGTTTGAGCATCAGCCAAGCGCTGAGGCCAAACCCATAGAAATCTAGAGCATGAATCCACTGCCACCAAGATGTACTTGTAAGTCCTGTCTGAATTTAAGGGGCCGCAGTGATCCAAATAGACACATGCGATAGGTCTGTCTGAAATGAGTGATGGTGTTTGTGGTGGCCGTGCTACAGTGGAACCTTTCATATGCTGGCAGAAGTCGCACTTTAAGACATAAGCCTTTGTTTGTTTAGACAAACTTGGCCACCAGAATCACTGCTTTAGTAACAAAACTGTAGCAGTGACTCCTGCGTGTGCAGAGCCCAGACCCTCGTGTGCAGCTAGTATTGAACCTAATCTGCAATCCATGTTTGGTATATCTCTATCCCCCACTTCTGGAATCTGAGCATACAGTGTGTTTCTCACATCTAATTTATAGGAATATTTGAGTGGAAAGCCTTTCGGAATGGCAGAGCCGTTCTTTGAGGTGTTGACAGCTATCAGTATGTCTCCGTCTATGCTCGTGCTAGAACGAGTGATTGCAGCAACGGCAGCAGTTCACATTGTCGCCTTGGCGGTTTCATCAGCCAGTGAATTCTCTTCAACGTGTATGCCAACATGCTGATGACTCAAGGTGTGAATAACTTGAGCCCATGGCAGGCATGATTTTAGCTTTGCCACTTGTTCCCATAGCAATTTATATTTAATTGTGCAACCCTTAGAATATCTAAACCCATTCTGGCCCCAGTAATGAAGATATTCATTATAGGACTGCACACAGTAAAATGAATCACACACTATCAGTGTGGGGAATTCCCAATCCGTATATTCAGCTCTGCCAACTGTGCTGTATAATCTCCTAGAGATTGCGTAGTTGTATTGCTGGGATGGAACTTACCGTCCACCATACGTCCCTTCACTATAGCACATGCTGCGCTATACTGTTGTTTACTTCCTATGGCAGGCTGAGCAGAACCATCAGTGTAAATGATGTGTTCATATTTTTCCAGAGGCAAGATTTAATTCGGGAGAGGGTATTCTTGTTCGTACTGCAGAAACGCTTACGTTTTTAATGTAGAATCATATCTGTGATCTACATCTGTTGCAGTGGGAGAATTAGCCCATTGTACCCATCGTGGATGTAGTGCTTTTGCATTTGGAATGCTTGCTTTGGTAACAGCTTCTAAAGTTGGTACCGGGGTGACAACGATTATGTGTTTCCCTTGTGCTAGTGCTCTTTCTCTAACTACAGCAGTCTGTACTGTGGTCAATATTTTTTCTGTTGCCTCAAATCACATTTCAGCATTTGTGTATAAATGTGATTTGTTTGCAATTGGAACTATCTCACCTTTATTGAAAGTGAGGTAAGTATATCTGATAATCCGGGGACGGCCAGGATCACCAAGTTAGTGTTATTTACACGTGGGTGCCAATGTTTAGATGATCATGTCAGCCTGAACTGAACGGAGAGTATCTGTGTGTTGCTGTGTCCACTGATGTGGTGTGAAATCAGGTCTGATTAAATCATAGAAAGGTTTTAATCTTTCTGCATAATCTAGAATGTATGTCGCTTTGTATTTTTTCTGCACAATGTTATTCATTAATGCAGCACTGTGTGCGTTTTGAACTGCAAATGTTCGTGTGCGTGTGTTCAAATGTCAATAATCTACAACTAGACGATATGAATTGTCAGGTTTCATTACTGGAAACAAAGAATTATTAATCGGGGAGGTGCAAGTCTTAATTACACCTTAGTATTCGCGTTGGTCTAGAATTTCTTTGGCCTGCTTTTTTACATCATGTTTAATAGGGTACTGTCTCTGTGGATTGGAGTAGATTTTAATTGGATGTCCTGGTGAGTAGACTCCACATCCCACCCTACATGGTTGCAGTATAATGCCAGAGCTAGCGCTAGCGCCCACTCCTGCGCTTATGAATGTTTTAAAGATTCTGGAACGAGGTCGGAGAAAGCAGGCAAAATTATGCTTTCCCTTTTGGGCACTCCATTCCAAACTCAGGCGGCCAATCTCTTTCTGCTAGCAGTATGTCATATCCATATGTTAAGTTCTCCCAAAAGAGACCTTTAACTTTTCTTGAGATGTCCCCCTCTATTTGAAGTGTAATTTTGTATAATCTATGTGGGACACTAACTCTGGTATCAGGTGTTTCCACCGTGATGTGTTCATTCAATACTGCTGTCACCAGAAAATCCTTCAGGTTCCAGCGAGCTATTGTTACTTCTGTTGCGCTGTCTAGCATCGTCAGAGCTCATTCCCCATTCAGAAGCTGAGTTCTCAGTAACCTGGGCATGCCTAATCTTTAGCCAGCTACTTTCTTCTTTTTGAATTGAGGTTTTGCTTTAGGTTGCTCTTCTTCTTTGATAATATAATCTGAATTTTGATGTGTTTCCCTTTTTATCTTTGGCCGATCTTCTTGCTTTTGTTATAATCACCCGTCCCTCTCCTAATTTTTTGATGGACCCTGAAAGGAAAGAAAGGAACGTGTATCAGTGTCCTGATACCTATCAGGTTTCCTAATGTTATCACGATTCCTAAGGTTGTACCATTGGGGAGACCCACCCCTTGATCATGAATTCTTTTCTGAATTGTTATTTCTAGAATTTTTGTTTTCCCATTTCTTTTTAGAAAAAGTGGGTGCTTGCTTTGAGTTGTCTTTATCTGGACTACCCACCATTTGTGGCTTCCCTGCTTTGGTTCCCAAATTATCTCTACCTAATGCAGCATAGGTTTCTTCGATAATTTTTGGTAATTCGTGCTCCCTATTTCTACGTGCTATTTCCCTTAGGTGGCTGTGTATTGCCACTGCTGCTTCCTCCCCCTTTATGTTGCTCAGCATGATTGCAGAGACTTGGGCAAAATTACCCATCAGTTTCATTCCCAAGTCCCGGGCAGGTCCTGCCCCGTACTCATTCTGTATCTGTTTCAATATATCAGGTACAACTGCTAAAGAAGGGGTACCATGCTCTCTGACGTAAACGACAGCAAAGATTGTTGCCCAAGTGGTACAATCCTCGTTCGAGGGAACCATTCCCATTGGTAAACAAATGGTTAGCATTCTATGTTTTTCCTGCAGACCCGTATGGGGAAATACTGCTTCCAGCTGTGCAATTTTTTGTGCTATCCAGAACGGAATTTGCTCCCATTTGGAAGGTATTGTCCCTATTACTGATTTCAGTGTCTGTGGGTTAATTCTAGGTGTGCTCTGATGTTGACAAGCTGGAGCATTTCTCACAGGTTAGACTGTTAATGTTCACATGACGAACTGGACAATACGTCTGTATAGCCTGACTATGTCTTTGTATATTGCACGGACTTCATCCACTGGTAGTGTATCTATCTCGGGATTTGGAGTGTATGTCACTAAGACCAGTCAGGTCGCTCATTCAATGCTGAGCAGACCAAGTCTCACGACAGATGTTGTGTGTGGGAGGGCGCCTTTAAACCAGTTTCTGTGTTGCTGGTAAGTTAACAGGACTTCAATGTCTTCGTATGGAATGTATTCATTTTGTGGTTCAACTACATTGCATGTGTGGAACAATTTAGTCTGTGGATCTGCAGGCGGGAACAGAACTCAAGAATAGAATACCTCTGATCTGAACATCTTGTGTGCCTCAATCAAGAAGGTAACACAGCCACCTGTTAAGGGTACGCCATGTTCTCACAATTTCATAGTAACCATATGTCTGCAATTCTCTGTGATGTTAAGAGCGTTTGCAACTTCCTCTTCCCCCGAGCCCGAACCACTTGCGTTGCAAGGCATTTCTCAAAAGGAGAAGAATAAATAATGTTTAGTAATTAGGGGTTTTGCACAATGTCTAAACTTTTTATCCTTACAAGCTTACTAATATCTACTCAGCTGAGGCGGATTCCCTTCCCACTTCAGACGTCTCTGAAAGGTATGAGTAGGGTTTTCTGAAAAAGCACGACTGAACTACTCAGATTTTTACTGGTAATATATGAACCAAACCAACGTTGGCGGCGCCATGTCGTGTAGTTCCTAGGAGTCCCCCAGGACTTGCGCATTTTGGATGACCTAAACTGAGGGCTTGGTGTCCCGACCGCTTCCGGACACCCCCACAAGATATGTCAGCCATTAGACCAACTAGCTCTACAGTGCAACTGCCACCCCCCTGTATTCTACAGTGGTGTAGGTAGTTTCTGGAAACCACTGAACATGACAACCCTGATTCCTCAGGGATCGTGGAAAACAGTACAGTACGTTTCGCTCAGACACTCGTGCTTGCTTTCTCTCAGAAAACACACAGGATGGCGATTAGGATGTTTCAATAAGTATTTATTGGTCCAGCGACAGCCTGGTGTAAAACATATGTGCTGCGACAATCAGGAGACAGAAGCATACAAAAGAGATTGCTAGTACCAATATCTCATGAATAGTAGATACATTTCTACCATAGTGATAATAAGATGAACATAAGCAGGTCAGATAAAAACAGTAGCACTTGCATATTCCTAAAATGAGCTCCCTAAGTAATTAGCCTAAATATACCTAGCCTAGATCTGTATGTCTTGCGTGTATATGCGTGTAGCTATGTGTATCTGTAGCCAAGAAACCCCTAGGGAAGACCAGCCCCCTCACCTGATGGTTGGGAATGAACGACCCTGTCTCTGCTTTGAGGATAACAGCCCGCAAGGGATGTAAGACTGCTGCATGTTGAGGATTTAGCATGCAGGACCCCATCTCAGCTTGGAAGGAATTCTCCTCTAATTTGTAGGGGCGAGTGAGGATCTTTTATACTAAAGTGGTCACTCCAGGGTTTTTTCTAGAATCAATATGTTTTTAAAACAATCATGTATGTTTTGAAAACAATCATAAATGTTTTGAAAACAATCACCAATGCTTTTCTAAACAAGTGTGATCTTGCACAGCTGGCTGTTGGCCCAGGATGAAAAAAGTGGTGACCCTTATACAGAATAATTCTGCCGTGTCTGAGGAGATGTTAATGTACGTCAGGTAAAGGGATTATGATAGAGTACCGAGAGCCTGGTGTCGAAGAGACAGGACCAAGTTACTAGGTGAAAGGTCACCTGTTAAGAATCGTTATTGTCGTGTGGATAGGACAAATGTATGTAATGGGGGCATACATGACGAGACTATCCTAAAGGATATGACACTTTAAAAATGTATAGCTTCAGTTCTACTGATTGGATTGTTGTTATTTTAGTTTCAAATTATTTATTATATTTTTCTTTATATTTCTAACCTGGTGTGGGATTTTTTCTTGTGTTGTGGTCTGACTTGTAACTGTTTGAAATGCTGAAGAAATGTTTTACACATTGGCTCTAAGTTAAGCCTGACTGCTCTGTGCCAAGCTACCGGAGGGTTGAGCACAGGTTAATTTGGGATTTGCTTGTGCCTCACCCTGACAATGGATTGTGGTTGCTTCTTGAGTAAGATTTCACCCCCTCAACCAGTAATCCAATTTCTCACACCTCAAAATCAGTTAAAGGAATTTGCAAGTTGGGGTTCTAATTTGATGATCTCGTAGTAGGGCATCAACTTCATTAAATCTTCTCTTCATGTAATTCTCTATAGCTTATGATTGAAACAGCCATATTAACAAAGTTGAATTAAAGCAATGTCCTTTATTTATGGCCTTCCTAAAAATACGTAGGTTAACTTGTAAACAACATGCAGCCATTAGGTTACTCTTTAGTCTCCTAAAGTAGGTGTAACATCCGTTCTTCAATATGGTATGTATTGCCACGTATGGAAGTTTCAAAAGTAGTTTATTTGCTTCAACAGAAACTACATATTATCTATACAAGAAGTTTGGGTCAACTGTTGTTGTATGGAATCTGGTAGTATGATATATTCTAGATTCCATACAACTATATTGGCCAGAATGTAACACATCCCCTTTCACCAAACAGAACAAAATAATATTAACCAATGAACGTATGCTTAACTAAATAACATTTCTTATGTACATTCTTAAATTGTTTATTACATATTCCTTACCAAAATAATATGTCTAGATTAACCTCCAGTATTCATTTCACTTCCAACTATGTATTATTCACCTTTAACCTTGGTTATCCCATGGAAGAATCTTTACTCCAAACAGGTTTTTTTCTAATGTGCATCCCGACTTTCTATTTCCCTTGCCGTTTGATTTGACGTTTGATGTCATTTCCATATCCACTCGTAGTTCTATGTCAGTTTATATTCTCTTGCTCACACTTAAAATTCGACAACATCATCTGGTCATAACCATTTGGGAACCTTTACAATTTTGCTCATACTCCAAACATTTCCATCCTATAACTCTATAACCTGATTTCCTACTCTAACTACCTTCATTGGCACAGAGTACTTTGACTCCAGAGACCTTACCATTCGCCACTTTTTTCACTTGCACAAAATCATTCATTCTAATGAATAACTCTTGTTCAATACTATTCTCCTCCACAATATCCTGATCAATCTTTGCTGACAATCTTTGACTGCTTTTTTTCCCATCATCCACTTCTGATTCAAACTACGCAGAACTCTTCTTCCTCTCATTTTCTCAAAAGGAGATACATCCCCTTCATTTCTTGGAGTATTCCTATAACTCCATACTAACTTCTTAATGGTCTGATAACAATACTTTACGTTAATCATTGCATGTTGGAACCCTTCTTTTAATACCCTAACCCACCTTTCTATGACCCTGTTACTTTGTGAATAGTAGACTGATGTATGTATGTGCTCGATTCAATGACTTTCCTCATCTCCATTGAAACCAGCTGAACTCCATTACCCATTACCAAACAACTGGGAAATTTTCATCTCTCAAAAACCTCACACAAAAACTGGATTACTATTCTTGATGTGACCTGTCGTACCAATTTCACTTCTGGCCATTGAGACAGCTGATCAATCAGCACCATAGCAAACATTTGATTTTTACTAATACACATTGGTCCTGCAATGTCCAAAGACACTCTTTCCCACACTGTTGTAGGCCTCAACATCGTCAATTTTTCATATTTTTTTAGATTTATCACTGATGGCACCTTCTATACATAATCTGACTTTTCTTTCAATACATCTATCAATAGCTGGTCACAAAAATTGAGATCTAATCCTCCTTTTCATACTGCTCATACAAGGATGACCCTCATGGGCTGTATCTAAAATCAAAAGGCTCAAACTTTCTGGCACTATTAGCTGCTCTCCATGCATCAAAATGTTATCTTGTTCAGATAACTCATCAGCTACACACATGAAAGATACCAGTTGCTTATCCAAATCTTTCTTCCTTGGCCAAGTTGACTCTGAATACTTCAATACCTTTGATATCATTATCGTTTTCAGATGCAGTTTTCCATTGACTCTCATGAATACAACCCTTGGACACTTCACAAATTGACACCATCCTATCCATATCATTATCTTCCATCTTGATCTCATCTTAAGCAACAGGAAGCCTAGACGGACAGAATGCTAAAATGTTCTTTACCCCAGGACTATATTTAACCTTAAAGTGAACTTCTTGCAATTTGTAGTGCCATCTGGAAATCCTTGGTGTTTCCTTACCACAACCCTTTGTAGCAAACAAGTCTACTAATGGACGATGGTCTGATCATACTCTAAATTTGTTACCATATACATATTTGCGAAAGTTTTCAATTCCCCATCAGCATGCAATGTTTTTCTTTTCCAAAGGTTGATTACTTAGTCTCTGCATCCCTTTATGGTCTTGATGCAAAAGTGACTGTGTGTAGTTTACCTTTGTAGTTTTTCATCAATACTGCCCCTATACCAACATTACTGGCACCTGAATCAACGACAGACTCACATCTTGTATCAAATGTTACCATTGCAGGAGCTGAAGCTATTTCATGCTTTAAAGTATTGAATTCACGGTGCAACTCTCATCCCATACAAACATTTGATTTTTTCCAACAATTTTTCATATTGACAGTTTTGTGTGCAAACAAAGGAATACATTTGGCATACTATTCTGCCAACTCGAGAAATGACCTGAGCTGGTCTTTATTTTGTGGTTCAGGAGCTTCTTTTGTTGCTCTAACCAGAATACGTTTGGGAGCCACACCATCCTTGCTAATACTGTGACCCAACTAATCCACCGATTGCATACCAAACTTACACTTGTCTTTTGTAAGAGTCAAACCATTGTCCTGCAAAATATTCAACATTTTATGTAGTGTTTCTGTATGTTTTTGATTTGTATTTGCAAAGATCAAAATATCGTCCAGGAAATAAAGGACAGTTTTTAGTTCCTTAAAAAGCTTATGCATAACCCTTTGAAAGACTGAAGATGTCAAAATCATTCCATAAGGCATCCTCTTGTATCTATATGCCCCTTCAGAAGTTATAAATGATTTGTACTATTTGCTTTCCTCATACAGTGCTATCTGGTGGTACGCACTGGATAGATTTAATGTTGAAAATACTGTTGCCCCCTTCAACTTGGCAAACATATCACCTATATTAGGCAGGGAATTCTGATCCACCCACACACAATCATTTAAGTCCCTTAAGTCGATGCATAACCTGACTTTTCCATTTGGTTTGTGTACAACCACCACAGGTGACAACCATTAGGAAAGATTCTGGGCCTGATTCACAAAGGTAAACCTAGACCAAAAGTCGAAGTTTAGACCTAAAGTCTAACTTTACTTCTAGTAAAGTAAGACTTTTGGTCTAAGTTAGGACTTTTGGTCTAAACTTACACCAAAAGTCTAACTTTAGTAGTAGTTAAGTTAGACTTTTGGTCTAAGTTAGACTTTTGGTCTAAGTTAGGCTTTTGGTCTAAACTTACACCAAAAGTCTAACTTTAGTAGTAGTTAAGTTAGACTTTTGGTCCAAGTTAGACTTTTGGTCTAAGTTTACCTTTGTGAATCAGGCTAAAAGGTTTTTTTTCAATTCCTCCCTTAACACATCCCTTATAGCTAAAGGTATATTTCTAACTTTGTGCACCTTAGGTATTGCAGATTGTTTTAAAATAATTTTGTGCACAACGTTTTTAAACATCCTAGCTGTGAGGCAATACATTTGGGAAATAACTTCTACCAATCAGTTGTTTTACTGCCATTAACTTGTAGAACTAGATCATCATATCCTAGCACTTGATCTGGATGATTGGGATCAAGAGTGATTGTTAAGTCTCTTTGCTGAGGCCAACCTAGTAAACAAGATCCTTCTTTGGCCACATACACTTTTGTTTCTATGATTTTACCTTTAAAACTCAAATTCAAAACAAAATATCCCAATACATCAATTGGTTTGTTTCCGTAACCTACCATTCTGACATTTGGTGGTGACAAACTCACATCAGGCCATTCCTTTAACCACTCATCACCTATCAAGGTATGCCTAGCACCAGAGTCTGCCTTTCCCTTTATTTCTCTTCCCCTAATGTTAACCATGCAAAAAGGGGCATCTTTCGTTTTTTCATTTATCTCCTATATACCTAAAACAAATTCTTCTTCCATATCATTTTCAGGGTCACACATAACCTCTTTTATATAATCCCTTCTATCAGTCTTGATCATACTTTCTCTAGATGTATTTCTACTTTTACACATCCTACCAGAGTGTCTTTTGGTTTTACAAAATCTAAGAATCTGTCCAATAGCTGGACACCATTTATCATTAGATAACTTTCCTGGCAGGCCACATTTAAAACATACATATACCTTTTTGTATCCACTTGAGGTGCTTTGTATTTTAAATTTTGTCTTACTACCCATTTTCTCATCAACATTAGTTTTTTTTACTACTTGAATTTAAGCCATTTTCTTATCTGACAATTCTTTTATACCCAGTTTCATTTCCTCAAAGCGGTGTGCAATATCAATAGTTTTATCTAAAGTCAAATCATCTGCAGATAATAATTTTTGTTTCAACTTAGTATTTGCAATCTTGTGTACCATTTGGTCACGTAACATTTGATCATGAAATGAAGCGTAATTACATTTTGCAGATAATATTCTTAAATCTCTCACAAAATTATCAATGGACACATCGGACATTTGACCTCTAATTAAAAACTTGTGTCTTGCAACTACCTCATTGACCTGTTTTATTTATAACATGCCATCCCATACACATCTGTGTCATCTTCATCTTCCCGATGTACCACTATTTTTTGTCAAACTTATCTTTATTGAATTTTTCCCCCCCCCCCAAAAAAACATCATTAGATCAGCACCGTCACGTCACCCCTCACGGGAGGTGCTGTAGACTTCGACAAGGCTGTGATTGGATAGAGTCATACATTGCCCAGTAGGAGCCCGACTCCGTCCCCAATGATCTGCTCTGATGAAGGTTACAGTGTCCAACAACAACGGAGCCGGGGGTAGATCTTTAAAGTCATTGAGTTGTAGCAAACAATGCAGTACATGACCTATCTTTCTTTGCGAAGGGAAATGTACAAAGTATGCCAATCTGAGGGTGCCACTTGGAAGATGTAACACTCAGAGATAAATCAGCCCCCAACAGGGAGGCAACCTAAACAGAAGAAAAGAAAACCCCACCCCCTCCCTCCCCCCACCCCTACCATGGTGGCGGCAACTACCCTATAGTGCATTAAACTTGTGGTACTAGAGGAAGCTTAAAATTGAAAGAGATGAAGGGCTCTGATGGTGGAAGGACATACAGCCGATGGTAGCCCACATGAAAGGAAGTTGACCAGGGGCCCTCATCTAAATTCAAAGTTCTTATAGTCGTCCCTGAAGATGTCTGACATTCGTTCCAGACTAAGCAGCTTCCATAGTCGAGAATGCCAAAGGGAGATTGCAGGGGCTTTCTTCCTCTTCCAAGCGGCTGCTAAAGTAACCTTCGCCGCTCCTATACATAGCCACATGATCTTCTTATCTACTCGGGACTGGTGCTCAAGGGAAGGATCACGAAGCCCCAAAAGGACACCTGCTAGGGTAGTGGGGATGGGATATCCTAGTATGTCTTTGATGTGTGCAAGTATTTCTTCCCAGAAGGGGCGAATGGTCGGGCAGTCCCACCATATATGTTGAAAGTCCCCCAGCAAGCCACACCCTCTCCAGCATCTATCGGAGGTGTTGGGAAAGATTTGCCTAAGTCTGGACGGGTGAAGATACCAGTCCATCATGGTCTTAAGGTGGGCTTCCCGCAGCTCCATGGACTGATTGAGTCTCGTGATGTCAGTCCATAAGTGCGTCCATTCGTCACCAGAAATACCGCGCTGTTACATTCCCTCCCACATGGACATGTATTGTGGTCGCGGGGCAAGTGTGGTAGTGAGTGGTGAGGTGAGGAAGGACTCGAACTTTGTGAGAGGACGGGTGGCCGACTCTCGTACTTGGGGTGTAAGAGCCCAGTGCATTAACTGAGTATAGTGATATCCTTCTGTGTTCCCTAGACCATAATCCCGCTTACAGTTGTCAAAGGTGAGGGGGTCAAGATTGTGAAAGAGATGAGTCAGAGCAAGGCACCCTCCCTCCCTCCAAGCGTCAAAGGGCCTCTCTCGTAGGCCCGGGGGAAATGCAGGGTTAAAATGGAGAGATGTGAAGGGTGAGGGGAAAGAAGTCCACCTATCGTCTCCAGCAACCGTGTCCCATACTTTTAAAGTGGTGCGTGTAGGAGTGCTAATGTAGGTATTTTTGGGTCTGTCCTTTTTTTAGCGCCAGATCAAGTCCCATATAGTCCTACCCATCACACTACGATCCATATGCAGCCAATGTTTATCGGAGTCCCGTTTCGTCCACTCAGTCAGGACTTTGTAATATAAGTGAATATCCGGGAGCCCAACGCCACCCTCTGTTTGGGAGCGACGCAGTAGGGAGAAAGAGAAGCGGGCGCGCCCTCCTTGCCAAATAAAATGTAGAATCATAGTCTTAGCTTGCCGGAAAAAATCTCTCTCTAGTTCTATAGGCAGGGCCTGGAATAAGTAAAGAAGCTTGGGAAGAAGTGTCATTTTCACAGCGTGTATCCGGCCTAGCCATGACAAAAAGAGGGGTTTCCACTTTATGAGTTCCGTTTGGATACGAGTAAGAATGGGGGCAAATTAGCGGCGTAGAGCCCTTCCAATTTCGGTGTCAGGTGAACTCCCAGATATTGTATGGAGGATGTGGCCCACGAGAGGGGAGTTAGAGACTGGAGTCTGCGGCGTTCCGCTTGTGGGAGTGCGAGGTTGAGAATATATGACTTGCTTAGGTTGACTTTGAAGCCAGCCACCGCTTCAAAGTGTTCAAGTTCCAACTGCAATGGTGGGAGGGACGAGGCAGGGTCGGAGAGGGACAAGAGGACATCGTCCGCGAAAAGGGAGATTTTGTGCGGGTCCCCAGCGAATGGAATCCCCTGAATTTCAGGATTGGCTCTAATCGCCGTCGCTAAGGGCTCAATGCTAGGAGCGAAGAGTAGGGGAGAAAGGGGACACCCCTGTCTGGTGCTTCTCGAGTGAAAGAAGGAGGGCGAATGCACCCCATTGACCGCCACTTTGGAACGAGGTTGAATGTAGTTAGCTCGAATCATAGTGAGAAATTTAGGTGCAAATCCAAACGCCGCAAGTGTGTGGAACATGAATGCCCAGTCAACCCTGTCAAAGGCCTTCTCGGCATCCAGTCCCACCAGTATAGCGGGGATCTGACGTCTCTGGGCCTTCTCTATCAGATGTACAATACGGCGGGTGTTATCATGTGTTTGACGTCCTTTAATAAATCCCGATTGGTCAGGATGTATGAGGTCAGGCATAAGGTCGTGCAATATTTTAGCTAAAATGGAGGTGTACAATTTCGCATCAAGATTTAGCAAGGTGATAGGCCGATATGAGGCGCAATGGTGGGGGTCCTTCCCTGGTTTGGGTATCACGGAGATCACGGCCTCAGTCATGGAGGCAGCGGTCTCGTCCTCATCAGCCATTTTGTTGAAGAGCCGCGTGAGGTGGGGGCAGATGTCAGGAGCAAAAGTTTTATAAAAGAGAGCGGTATATCCGTCTGGACCCGGGGCTTTGTGGGGCTTAAGAGCTTTAATCGCAGCATTGACTTCATCTAGGGTGATAGGGGCAGTGAGCAACTCATTCCATTCAGTAGAAACCTGAGGGAGGTGAAGTGTTCGGAGATATTCCCGTTGAGTCTAAGTCATCCCTAGTATAAAGGGTTTTGTAAAATGAACCGAAGATCTCGGCTTTAGCTTCATCCCTGTGTGTAAGCTCCCCGGTGGGCCCCTGAATGCCACCTATGTACTCTTTCTCCCGTTTATCTTTCAGCTGTCTGGCAAGATGTTTACCAATCTTGTTGCCCTGAGTATAAGATAAGTGGCGCAGTTTAAGAAGCGTGAATTCTGCCCTATTGTTATATATAGCACGGAGTTTGCCACGGAGCGCTGTCAGATTGCGGAGGGTTTGCCTTGGGGGATTCAGTTTGTGAGTGTTTTCGATAGAGGCCAGCTCCTTCTCTAGTTGCTCCCGCTCCTTAGTGCGTTGCGCGTTGAGCGCTGAATTGAGGGCAATGCATTTATCCCGAGCCACCGCCTTAAATGCATCCCAGGTGATAAGCTCCAACGTGTCCTCTGGTTTATTAATATCAAAGAATTCCTTAATAGATTCTCTGAGCTTAGTACATGATTCTTTGTCTTGCGCAAGCGAAGCCGGGAAGTACCACCTGGGAGTAGTCGAAGCGTTCCCAGACCAGGACACACATATGGATAGTAGGCTATGATCTGATACTGAAAGGGGGAATATCTTGGCCTCTTGAAGGGCACCCAGAATGGATTGGCTAATGAAGATATAATCAAGTCGGGAGTATGTGCGGTGGACATGAGAATAAAAAGTGTAGTCTTGGGTGTGCAGGTATAAGGCACGCCAGGCGTGCAGTAGGCCCATGTCTTGGATGCGCTGTTGAGTATCAGTGGAAAAAGAGCCCGTTTCTGAGCGGTGGGAGTGAGTGCTGTCCAGTTCTTTCTGCCAAGTCAGGTTAAAGTCACCCATGAGTACCATCGGGCCCTCCACAAAATCCAGTAGCTTCCCCAGTAGTGTGTGTAAGAATACCGTCTGACCAGTGTTGGGGGCGTAGACTGCCGCAAAGGTACAAATCTTCCCTCTCAAGCACCCCTTAACCATAACCCAGCGGCCGTCTTTATCGCTATGTACTTCTAAAGGTTGGAATTGTATGGAAGAAAGGAACATGATCGCCACTCCTCTGTGTTTCGTAAGGGCTGAGGACTTGTAGATCAAAAGGTATTGTTTGTGTCTAAAGCGCGTGTCCTCGGCTCTAGGTAAGTGTGTCTCTTGTAGGGCAACTATGTCAAGATGATGATCAACAATGTACTTCCATACCTTTTGGCGCTTTTGAGGGGAATTAAGACCCTTAACATTCCAGGTTCCTATAGTGAGCGTCATGGTGTTAGAGGAAAAAATAACATCTCCATGATAGCCCCAGGGGTCCCAACGTGCCCCGCGTCTCCGCGGGTCCCCAAAGGAGCATGTACCGCCATCTTGTATCAGTCTTAAGTACACACATGTCGTGAAGACTAACAGAGCAAAAAGTTAAAAAGCCGCCACCATGTCCCACCAAGTCCCCCCCTGAACCCCCAAAAAGAAGAAAACAAACATGAATAAAAATTCAAAAAATTCTAATCTTGAAAACAATACAATGAACATTGTCAGATCCCTGCTAGGGGTAATGAAACCCCCCAGGAATACGGTGAGGCGGCAGGTCCGAGGTCCCCGTCCGCGCCCATCCCAGAGCAGTGCAAAGAGGATCAATGGAGAAGCGTCTGTGAGGCGCTGATAAGTTGTCGCTAAGACAATTCTCCACTCGCTATAGGTAGGTCCTATTCATATGTGCCATCACTAGCAATGTCATAGCTGACCTTGATAAAGAGAAACTAGGCATTCTACCCTTGTGGTACATTAACAAAGCAAACCTGATGTCAACAAGGGGGGAGTTCACAGTTCCCAGTCACAGTCGCGTTGCAGGGTGCAGCAACCCTGAGCGGCAGAGAATAACAAGTGATCAGAGAGGGTAAGGCAGCCAACCGGGGCGGGATAGTGCCACCCCTCCACTTCGAGATCAAACAGTGCCCCGTTCAACATCCAGTGGTCCAGGTAGTGCGAGATGCCGTTCCATCGAGGTACAGAAATGTTACAGATCCATGAGGTTCACGTTAAAGGGTCATTTGCGGCCTCTGCGCGAGCCCAATGACCATGCAGAAGCGTTCGGCGCAGCCCTGTGAAGAGCGCCGTTCTTATCCTGGGCGGCATCGTTGTCCTCTGTGGAGAGACCAAGAAGATCCAAACCTTCCTGCAGGTCAGAGATATGGCGCTGTCTATTCTGAAATTCAAAACTGAGACCGAAGGGATAAGTCCATCGATATTGATCTTATCATCTCAGAGTTTGGAAGTGATGGGTCTGAACAACTGCCTCCGCGCTAAAGTGGCTGGTGCTAGGTCCTGATAGATCGCACAGGTATGGTTTTGAAATGAGATGGATCCTTTCGACCTAGCCGCTACAAGAACTGCTTCTTTGACCTTGAAGGAGTGGAACTTCGCTAGAATGTCTTGGGGCCTCCTCTTCTCGCCAGTTTGCAAACTCCCCACTCGGTGGACCCGTTCAAGTTTTATTTTGAGGGATTGGGGACTCAAGATTTCTGCAAAGAGCCCCTCCAGGAAGGACCCCAGGTCAGGCCCCTCTTCGCCCTCTTCCAGGTCTTTAATGCGCTACTTCTCCCTCCAAGCCCTATTCTCCAGGTCTTCTGTCTTGAGTTGTTATTGGAGTAACTGGTCACGGAGAGATCGAACATCTTCTCGGAGTTCCGTTGTGAGGTTGTCTTGCTCTTGATGATGAGCCTCCAAATCCAGTACTTGGGTGCCCACAGAATCCACGTCTTGCTGGAGGGAGGTCAGCTTGTCGGTCAAATCCATCCGCAGCTGCTCCATGGATGATTTAATGTCCTGGCCAAGGTCCTTACGCAGCTCTGTCTTGAAGTCTTTGAACATGGCCAGGAGATCCGCCTTCGTGAGGGCCATAGCGGCTGCTTCGTCGTCTGCGCGCAGCCCTGGGCGCTTGTCTGAGGCGGTGAAGAGAGTCAGAGACCTTAGTGGTTGTTCTGGTCGTCCCTTTCTTGGGCGGCATGCAGAAGCGGCCCAGGGGCCCTCCCTCGTTGCGCTGGAGGCAGCCGCGGAGTTGGCTTGACGATGTGTGGGGCCGAGGCAGCTGGGGTGTAGCAAGTGTACAAGTTGTTGTAAGTCCCCGAATGGTGTGCAAGAGGTGGAGACCCAGAGAGGATGGGAAGCAGGAGCGTGCTAGACGGGTCGCCTCAGGGGGAGTGTGGCGCAGGACAGCCTGGGTCCAGGAGGTTTGTTTAGGAGACTAGGGGCACCGGCAGGTGGAGGCAACCACTAACCTCGGTATTCACAGGTTGCAGCGTGAGTAGGCAGAAGTAGCTACAGGCCCCTCATTAGAAGAGGAACGGAGCCATTTTGGGGCCATCTGTGAGCAGAGATGTCATCTGGCAGGTGGCAGAGAAGAGCACAATATGGAGGGTGAGTTGCCACTCGGGCAGGTGGGCGCCGCCAGGTCGTGGGCCCTCTAGGCGCCGTTCAATAAGGGCTGAGCACGGGTTTGGAAGTCTGCTTGGAGGGACGGCGGCTCCGATGTCCCTAATGGGCCGCCATCTTAGAGTCAGGCAGGCGGGTCGCAGCGCAGTGTGGCCTGGAGTGCGCTTCTGAGGAAAGCATCGAGGGCGCCCCGGCCGTCGCGTTGGGACCCAGCCTCACCTCCAATGATGTCTTCGACACTGAAGACCAGGGCTCCCAAGCGGCACTCCTCGCGGGCACCAGCAGCGTCCGGTGATCAACACAGCTCGGAAGCCGCCATTTTGTCTCCCGGCCACGAGATTCCTCTGAGGTCGAACCTGGAGTGATCCCGAGTGAAGCTGAGCAGGTGAGGACTCTCCAACAGTACGCTACATCTTCCGCTGCGTGTAGGTGTCAAGCTCAGCCCCCAGAACCCCGAGGGACTGCCAAAATCAGCTCCAGGACAGCGCGCGGACCGGGAGCCGAGACGGGTTACGACCGCTCGGCCATCTTGCCCGGCCACGCCCCCCGATGTACCACTATTAAAGGCAAATGACTAAGAATACGTCTGACCTCTGCCCCAAGCAAGGTTTTAATATAACCAGTTTACGTTTGTCCGTATAGTTATCACCACTAATTGCTTTAATATAGGCTCCTAAACCTTTCTTCCATTGTCTCCATTTCAAAACAGGCTCCCCGGGTGTAGGTAGAATTGGTATGGGTGCATTTATTCCATCCATAATGAGACTGACAGTAAATCAAATATTTACTGTGGTGTGCGAATCACCGATATTTCAAGCTATACACCTGCCAATTTATAGTACAGCCCAGGCAAATACAAGAAACACTACTCTCTTTGTACTCTGTGCCCCTTTTTGTAGCTATTTATTTCTAGTGTTCACTATTCTTCATAATGGTGTGTGAATCACCGAAAACAATTGTGAAGGAATGCACCATGGTGTGCGGATCACTGGAATATCGCTCTCCGCAGACTTGCTTCCATGAATAGTGGCCACACACCCAGCCAACCAAGTTAGAAGCAAAGCGTTCTAGTTACTGTTGTCAGAGTGCTCGCAGCAATGAATTATGGACGCTTTCAGCAGCCGTCTGTGTCGGAAGTAGCGCACTCTAGTTTTTATTGTCAGAGCGCGATGACGTTATCCTGTGCAGCTCGTGACAGTTTGTGATCACCCACGTGTGATTCACTTACCGGCAAGAAATCTGCAGTATATAAATATATTCCACAAAGCGTAGTGAAATGCTGGGAACAGTGTTCTCACCACAGAAAGCAGCCAAACAGCAGCACGGCGTGCGCAAACACTGTTGTGCAGTTCCTAGGACCCCCCAGGACAACCGCGTTTTGGATGACCTAAACTGAGGGCTTGGTGTGCAGACAGACTCTGGACACCCCCACAGGATGAGTCAGCCGTTAGACCAGCTAGCTCTACAGTGCCGCTACCACCCCCCTGTTTTCTACGGTGGTGTAGGTAGTTTCTGGCAACCACTGAACATGACAACCCTGATTGCTCAGGTATTGTGGAAAACAATACGGTATCTTTCGCTCAGTCACTCGTGCTTACTTTTCTCAGAATACGCATAGAATGACGATTGGAACGGTTTCAATAATTATTTATTGGTCAAGCGTCAGTCTAGTATGAAACATATTCGCTGAGCCAATCAAAAGATAGGAGCAGAAAAATGTGATCGCTAGCACCAATATCGTAAATAGCAGATACATTTCTACCATAGTGCTAATAAGATGAATATAAACAAATTATATAAAACAATAGCATTGGCGTACTCCTACGATGTGTAGCCTACCTAAATGTACCTAGCCTAGATATGTAGGTGAAGCATGTGTATGTTAGTGTTAGGATATATCCTAATGGAGCCAAGAAACCCCCGGGGAAGTGCTAAGCCCTCACCTGATGGTTCTGAATGAAGGACCCCGTCTCTGCGTCAAAGGATCAGCCTGCAGAGTCTCGGTCCAGCCTGGAAGGAATTCTCCTCTATCTTGTAAGGGGTGTGAAGGTCTTTTATACTAAAGTGGTCACTCCAGGGTTTCTTCTAGAATAGATATGTTTTGAAAACATTCGCTAATCCTCGGCTAATCCTTTTCTAAACAAACATGATCATGCACAGCTGACTGTTGGCCATGGATGAAAAAAGTGGTGATCCTTATACAGAATAAATCTGCTGTGCCTGGGGACATGTTTATGTACGTCAGGTACAGGGATTAATATAGGGTACCAAGAGCCTGATGTAGGAAAGACAGAAGTAAGCTACTAGGTAAAAGGTCACCTGTATTAGGACTGTTATGTCGTGTGGATAGGACAAAATGTATGTAATTGGTATGTACATTAGGGGACTATCCTAAAGGACATGACAACACCTTACATCCCTTGAGTTTCTCAGCCGTGCACAGCTTCATGATCTGTGGCATGACAGGAGTCCAGACTCCTCATCAGTTCTCCACTCTTCACCAGTGTAACGTCCTTTCTTCAATAAGGTATGTATTGCCACGCATGGAAGTTTCAAAGGTAGTTTATTTACTTCAACAGAAGCTATGCATTATCTATACAAGGAGCCTGGGTAAACTGCCCCTATATGGAATCTGGTAATATGAGATATTCCAGATTTCATACAACTAAATTGGCCAGCATGTAACAGTAGGCCCATATCACTCTCTACAGCAATACGTCTATAAAATCTGTTAAAATTTGGATCTGAATTTTACAAGAAAAGTTCAAGCAAAATATTCCCATTAGACCAATAGGTACCAATCAGGTAGTAATTTGCTTACTCGTCTACATTTCAATAAAGTTAGAACAGGTGACATATCATTCTCTTTTTAGCAGCATGCACATGGAATTCTCCACCCTCTTCTCTTCATTCGATTTCAAATCATATTCCCCCAAAACATGGGTTAAATGTCAAAAATATATTTCTCTGCTTTCCCCTTTCACTACATCCTTTATCACATATTTTGCCAGTTAATGCTCCTACAGAATCCTACGGCGCCAGGATGCCAATTTAAGTGTCAGTTTTGCACTTTACAAATACTCAAATTAATCAAACATCTCATCATTAAAAATAAGTTTAACTCCTTCATTTTCTTGATGCTCCTTCTGAGGAAAGTGACACGGAGAGGACTCTCAATCCTGCATTGTGAAACAAGGCCTAAGAAAGGTTCAGAATACATAGTTCAATAATACACAGTTGGAATACATAGTTGGAAGAGTGAGAATGATGAACCATTCATTGATCATGTCGAGAATGACACAGATAAAGTACAAATCACCTCTATTCAGCCTTCTCCTGTACCACCACAAATTACTTCTATCGTCTTAAACTTCCAACAACAAGCACCAACAGCCCCACCATAGTCCAAGCCACCCTAAATAAAACCATAACTCACCTAGCTCCAACACATGTTCTTCTGGTTGTAGCTCTATAAGGAAGCTCGTCTCCTAGTGTGGAACTTCTTTGCACAGCTTGTTCCAAATTAGTGCGTTGTGGGAGACCAGGCAAACATTATGGTCCTAGGGGACAATTGGCCCATATGAAAAACAAGCATTAAATTCAATGGGAACAGCACCTAAAAAGTTGGACTCGATCTGATCTAAGAAAGTGATGATTATGAAGAGGATGTTGTCAGAACAAGCAGCCCAGCTGTTCATAGCATGCACTCAGCACCAGCAACAAACGTTGCTTGGCATAAGGAAGTGGGGGATATCATTATCAGCCAAAAGCATCCAAGCAGCCTACTTTCATGGAACTCATTTGACGTGGGGTCATCATTTTCAGCTTCCTCAAAAAAGAAATATGTTTAACACTGTTATGTTCAGCAAGGATACACTGTACCACAGAAGCCATTCTTTGATCCATTTATGCAATGATAAACTGGCCTCAATACTGGTGATTGACCTCCTTCCCTTTTCTGGTTGAAGAAGATAGGTTTCTGTACCATGTGGAGGCCCTTTCTGCAAAATGTAGGCTCTAAGCAACAAGACTTATTTTTCAGCTTTTACTGTGCCACAGCTACACTGTGAAGTGCTGGCATTAGTTGCTAAAGCAGTAAAGGAGCACGCTATGCTGCACATCCGGTATTTGGACAAAATATTGAGTTAAAAAAATTGAGTTGCTGAAACATCGAGTTTTTAATATTGTGACACAGAAATATCATGTACAAAAATATGGATTTTTTAAGGTAAGAAATATTGTTTTTTTAAGTTTCTTTATGTGTTTAAATAACATTTTAATTGTATATGTTTTATAACTTTTGTGTAATTGTTGTTAATGTTTTTAAATTATTTAGGGGCACATGCATCAACATCAGAATTTGTGATTACCAAATAGCGATTTTTAAGGAATCGCTAATTGGTAATACCAAATGCCTATGCATGTAAGAATCGCAATAAAAATTGTCATTCCTTAACATTAGTTAATAGTGATTGTGAAATTAAGAATCGCTATTAGTTAATGTGATTCCATTCATTCCTATGGGCCTACAGGCCCATAGGAATGAATGGCAATGCATTCGCAAATTGCGATTACCAAATTGGTAATCGCAAATTGCGAATGCAAATCCAAGGGTGCCTGGGGGCCTAAGGCCCCCCTGAACCAGCTCCCCTAAAAAGGTAAGTGTGCACATGTGAAGCACACACATGCTCTAAGGGCATGTGTGCGCTACATGGCACTTTGAAAAATGCATTTTTGTGCATTTTTCAAAGCATGCACAAATTACCATCAATTAACGTTTCCTAAATGCACAGGAAAGGCTACATGCATTGCCTTTAGGGAATCGCAAATTACGATTACCTAAATGCATTCGCAATTACATGAATCGCAATAAATTGTGATTCCCTAAATTGCGAATGGAAAAAGGTAATGCATCAGAAAAGGCCTTTTTCGATTCACAAATAGGCCGATTCTGCGAATCGGCCCGTTTGCGACCAGAAAGAAGCTTGATGAATGTGCTTCTTATATTTTTTATTTAATTGTAAAATAGTAATTTATAATGTTGTATCATGTTGTGAGGTTTGTAGGGGTACAGGATGGGAAGTTAATTATGTATAATTAATTTATAGTTTTATAAAATAGACATTTTGACCCCTATCATGATGTCAGCCAGAGTTGCCTCTGACCGACACCGTCTCGATGTGGGAACTGCTGGACCATAGATGGCCGTTCCCAACACCGGATTAGGATGCAAGTTTACGACCGCACGTGGTGGGGTTGCAAACTCCCCTTTCTCTATGGGAGCTTGTGCGGCAGGCCGAAACCGCAGGCAGAACAAGCTCCCATTGAGAAATGGGAGTATGTGGAAATCCCTGCACCGTGTGGCAGGCACCAGTGCAGGTATTTTCAGGAGGGCAGGCACACAACCATAGGCCGTGAAGGGCCGGTGTCTCTGCTAGGGGCCCCCAAAGTCGCTTTCTGACAGCCTTTCCATGTCAGAAAGGCAGACATGGAAAGGCTGTCAGAAACCGACATAAAAGTCCCAATGGCGGTAACGCTGTCCGTAGGGGATTATGATAGGTTTCCGACTGGCCGACGGGCTCCTAGAGCCCATCAGAACCAAGTCGGATTGACCGGCCGGTATACACTCCTATCGCCAACATGCCAATTCGGCAGTCGGACTGTTAACCAACCATGTCAGTCTGTAATCCTCTGACGAGCGGTCGGAGGCTTACAGACCGACATCATAATGAGGTCCTAATTATTTATTTGATTAATTATGCAAATTGTGTAAATAATATTTTTTTAAGTTATATTTTAGGTGTGGGTTGTTGGCTTTTTTGGGGTATAGAGTGGGAAGTTAATTAAATAATCGATTAGTTATTAATTATTGATACATTATTAATTAATCAATTGTTAATAAATTATGTAATTTGTGCTATTATTATAATTGTTTAATATACATTTTAGGTACAGGTTGTTAGGTTTATAGGGGTTTAGGGTGGGAAGTTAATTAAATAATAAATGAGTAATTATAAATTATGTATTTATTATTAATTAATATATAATTAATTATGTAAATTGTGTAATTATTATAATTGCTTTAATTTAGATATATGTTAAATGAGTGTTGGTAGGTATGTGGGATTATAGTGTGAGAAATGTAATAAAACAATTATTAAATAACATTTTTCTCATATAAATTATTTTAAAAATGTATGATTATTTTAATTGTTTAATTGTTTTTAATGTCTATATTTACTGTTAGGTTAATAGTTTTGCACAGCCTGGAGTGGGAATACTAAGTTTAATTCTCCTGAGTCCAACAATTTCCTTACTGTTTCAACAACTGGAATGGGAATAGTAAATTTTAGCCCTCCTGAGTTCAACGCTTTCTTTACTGTTGGACAGAGTAGAGTGGGAGTATTACATTTTACCCTCCAGAGTCCAATGGTTTACCTAGTGTTGCACAAACTGGAGTGGGACTGGTATTTTATTATTCTTAGAATGTAATAGTTTTGTTTATATTGTTTAAAATAATATTATCGTTATGTTCTGTGTATTTACAATTATATTTTTTAAATTAGAATGTTTGTTATATATAAAATAGTTTTACTGAAATGTATTCTTTTATATTGCGTAATTTTTATGTGTAATTATATTAGTATATTTTTTTTACATTTTTTCCAGTTTGTTACAGTTTTTAAGTTATTGTGTTTATATACTTGTTATATTATTAAATTTAAGAAAATAGTAAATTATAATATAAATTAAAATTATTACTTTCATAATAATTTTACATTTTATATGTGTAATTAAACATACATACATACACATCTATGGGCCCGATTCCGATTTCGCTCGGACACCCTTCCGACCGACACGGATCGGGAATGGCTTCCGACCGACATGTACGTGCGCTGTCCGACCGATGTAGTACGATGCAACGCGTGTTAAATACAAACGACTCTCATGGAGCATAATACGGATGACCGACACGGACGGGAATCAATCCGTCCGAGCGAAATGTCCGGAAAGGAGCCCGACGCGACCGACTCGTACGCGAACGCTGCAACATAGCTTAGCGTGAATGGGACAGACTCGGACTACCCCACTAATACATGAAAAAGCATCCGTTGCGGTCAACAGAACGTTTCCGTCATGCTCAACAAAATTCACTAGAAACAGACAGAAAAAGTCCAAACAAGCATTGTCAACGGCAAAAAAAAATAAAAAATGAAGACACACCCACCACAACTCCACCTATATAAAGGGCCAAACTCCTTACCATGAGCCTTTGCAAATTCAACAGACCTGCCAGCAGATACCACCACTACTCTGCACTGATACATACACTCACAACTCACCCACCACACAACCTGTACACTACTAGCACCTGTCAAATACCACACTCACAAACACACACCTTTACTCATACTCACTCACCCACACCTTCACACTCACCCACACATCCATCTCCACCACCACCCATCACCATGTCCCCAAAGAAGAATCCAAAGTTCACAGACAGTGAGTTGGAAGTCATGGTAGATGAAATTCTCAGAGTAGAGCCACAGTTATTTGGCACCTTGGTCCAACAGACCCCCCTGTCCCAGAGCACCAAGATGTGGGAGAGGATTGTCAACAAGGTGAATGCTCAAGCACCTTGCCTGCGCAAAACATATGATATCAGGAACAGGTACTATGATGTGCGAAGGAGGGTCAAGAAGCACATCAACAAAGAGCTCGAACTGAGTCAGCGGACTGGCGGTGGCCCTCCTGCAACACCTGTGCACTTAACTTCCTGGGAGGAGAAGGTGCGGGCCATCCTTCCACCGGAGGGCATCCATGGAATTTCAGGAGTACCAGAGCCTGGTGAGTAAATACTCCAATAGCCAATATGGATAGCAAATGCACAGCCACAGACATCACTGTCAAGGACACAGCGATACAAATCAGTGTCAGCAAAGCCATAACAATATTAAGCAAATAAGCCTGTGACGTGTATGCCAGTTTGACAAACAAAATACCTGCAATCTCAGAGTATTATGTAACTATTTCATGATATGTAACAACTTACTAAAAAAACATAGCAAGGCTTTGGGCTCAAAACAGCAACCACCACTGTCAGCCATCTTGCCAGCACTGTTTCACTCACTCACAGGGAAGCTGAGTCACAGGAAGGAAGGTTGGGATGGCCCGGGAAGGTGGGTGTAGCTGAAAGCATGATGGGAGTCATAGTCACAACCATCAGTCCTCCTCCCACATGGCCCAACAATCCCACCTTGAACCATGCTCATCTCACAGGGAGTGGAAAAGTACTGGCAAGATGGCTGACTCTGGGCTCTGGTGTGTGAAGCGCAAGGCCCTGTTGGGAGTAGTGCTCAAACAAACACCAGGCCCCACTGTCAGACATCTTGAACGTAAAGTTTGACTCACTGTCATGGAAGCATGGTTCATGGTGGCCTATCTGGTCTGTGGGGGAGGAGGAGTGCTAGCTCTGACTACATCTACCAGCGGGCCCTGTCACACACACACCCCTCCCACCAACTCCAAACAACACACCTGGGACTATGCCCTCCTTGAGAGTTACAGAAAATCTACTCCCAAGATGCCTCACACTGGGCTCAGGTGTGGGGAGCACAAGTCCATGCTGGGATATGTGATCAAAAATAGATTTTTACTAACAACGTACCTGCAATGTAACTGGAAAGCTCACCATTCACAAAAATGTACTAACTTAGCACCAACCCAGTGCAAGGCAATGTGATCCAAACAGCAGTTACATGCAGCAGCCATCTTGTTTGCACACATTCACTCCCAGGAAAGCAGAGTCACAGGAAGGAAGGTTGGGATGGCTGGGAAGGTGGGTGTAGCTGAAAGCATGATGGGAGTTGTAGTCACAGCCAACAGTCCCCCTCCCACATGGCCCAACAATCCCACCTTGAACCATGCCCATCTCACAGGGAGTGGAAAAGTACAGGCAAGATGGCTGACTCTGGGCTGTGGTGTGTGAAGCACAAGGCCCTGTTGGGAGTTGTGCTCAAACAAACACCAGGCCCCACTGTCAGACATCTTGAACGTAAAGTTTGACTCACTGTCATGGAAGCATGGTTCATGGTGGCCTATCTGGTCTGGGGGAGGAGGGGTGCTAGCTCTGACTGCATCTACCAGCAGGCCCTGTCACACACACACCCCTCCCACCAACACCAAACAACACACCTGGGACTATGCTCACCTTGAGAGTTAAGGAAAATCTTCTCCCAAGATGCCTGACTCTGGGCTCTGGTGTGGGGAGCACAAGGCCCTGTTGGGAATTGTGCACAAACAAACACCAGGCCACCACTGTCAGCCATCGTGCCATCACTGTTTCACTCACTCACAGGGAAGCTGAGTCAAAAGGAAGAAAGGTTGGGTTGCTGGGAAGGTGGGTGTAGCTGAAAGCATGATGGGAGTCGTAGTCACAGCCAACAGTCCTCCTCCCACATGGCCTAACAATCCCACCTTGAATCATGCTCATCTCACAGGGAGTGGAAAAGTACTGGCAAGATGGCTGACTCTGGGCTCTGGTGTGTGAAGCACAAGGCCCTGTTGGGGGTTGTGCTAAACAAACACCAGGCCCCACTGTCAGACATCTTGAATGTAAAGTTTGACTCACTGTCATGGAAGCATGGTTCATGGTGGCCTATTTGGTCTGGGGGGAGAGGAGTGCTAGCTCTGACTACATCTACCAGCAGGCCCTGTCACACAAACATCCCTCCCACCAACACCAAACAACACACCTGGGACTATGCTCACCTTGAGAGTTAAGGAAAATCCACTCCCAAGATGCCTCACACTGGGCTCTGGTGTGGGGAGCACAAGTCCATGCTGGGATATGTGATCAAAAATAGATTTTTACTAGCAACTTACCTGCAATGTAACTAGAAAACTCACCATTCACAAAAATGTACTAACTTAGCACCAACCCAGTGCAAGGCAATGTGATCCAAACAGCAGTCACATGCAGCAGCCATCTTGTTTGCACACATTCACTCCCAGGAAAAGCAGAGTCACAGGAAGGAAGGTTGGGATGGCTGGGAAGGTGGGTGTAGCTGAAAGCATGATGGGAGTCGTAGACACAGCCAACAGTCCCCCTCCCACATGGCCCAACAATCCCACCTTGAACCATGCCCATCTCACAGGGAGTGGAAATGTACCGGCAAGATGGCTGACACATGGGCTTCATTATGAATTGGCTACAAGTCACAACTAGGCCCTGGGCCTCTCACACCAGTCCCCACTCTCAGCCATCTTCACTGTACATTTCCACTCACTGTCTGGGGATGCATTGTCCCAGGTGTGCTCCCTGGGCTGGCTGGGAAGGTATGTGGAGTACAGGATGGTGTGAGTTGCAGTCATAGCACTCATCACTACCCACACACAAAGCAACATGTCCATCAGTGACAATGGATACCTGACAGTGAATGAAAAGGCCACAACAAGATGACTGACACTGTTGCATGGTGTCATGTACACAAAGCACTGTTGGGAGTTGCATTCAACTCCTACATCATGCAGCATTGTCAGCATCCTTGCCACTACACTCCCCTCACTGTCATTGACACTTTGTCCACCAAGAGTAAGCTGGACTGGGTGGGAGGAGGGGTGCAACTTCCAGCAGCATAACACAAGCACACACACCTCTGAACCTCACAGCTCTGAGCCTGGAAAAGCAGGAAAGCAGCCTTGGTTAACTCATCTGTCCATGGAGGACAAGGACAATATACATGATGTGATCAGGCACAAAGCAAACCAGTCAAACCATTTGCTACTGACAGCTATTCACATGTGTGCAATGAGATAAGAACTAGGAACACATTCATCAAAATACCTTAAACCAAACGCCATATACATTCCGGAATGTGAGTGTGTAGGTAGCCACACCAATTCGACTGCAAACGACATGCACAAATGCCAGCACCCATGCACAAATCTTGAAACATATCGTAAGATGAAGAGTACGTATATCATTGGAAAAGCACAGATGTGGGAAATACCAACACACCTGTGTCATGTACAGGGTATCACTTGCCAGTCAATGCTTATGTGCAGTCAAATGAACAAAACATGCCCATTTATGCACAGAGCTGGACATGCTCAGCAAAACACTTCTTGTTAAAATCACAATGTTCGCAGAAAAAATAGGCCTGGGTCTGTGACGATACAGGACTATTTAATGTACCTACACTCATCATAATGTACAATAGCAAATGTAATGTGTATGATACGATGAATTGTGCAAAAACACAACAAAGATTGTGTCTCTCATCTTCCCACAGGGCCTGCTGGGGACACTGCAGGAACAGAACAGCAATCCCAGTCCCAGACTCTGGTTGACCCTGAGCTTTCCAGTGTGGACGTCTCTCAGCCCTCAACGGATGACGATGAACTAACTGGCCCCTCTGGTGTGGGTCAGCATGCAGCACCAGCAGCTCGAACACCAGCACCTCCTGTGACCACTCCCGCAACATCTGTCAACCCCCAGATGACCTCTACCAACACGGACACGCCAAGGCAACAAAACAACGAGAGCACATCAACACAGGGCACTCTGGAGTTGGCGGACAACAACACCAGTGTCAACGATGAAGGAGGCTCAGTGTTGTCTGTGCCTGCAACAACAGGTCCTGCTCGTGTGGGTAGGGGAGTGGGTAGGGGTGGTCGGAGGGGCCGTGGGGAGGGGTCCCGTGAGGCAGCTGGCGCTGATGATCAAGCAGACCCACAGTTGGCACGCATTCTATATGCATATCGAGAATGCACCGGAGACTTTGGCCAGGTAGTTGGGATCCTCAAGGACATGCCACAGCAGCAGGCTGCCCATTATGCCAAAATGGACTCACACATGTCCAGAATGGACTCACACATGTCCAGAATGGAGTCCAAAATGGATAAAATCGATGACCAGACTGCGGTGCACAGGGACATACTTACCTGCCTCCGCCAGGTTGCTGACAACATGACCCCACCTCCCTGTGTGCCCACCACATCTGTTGCTACTACATCTGCAACTGCCACAGGGAGGGATGAGGACTCTGGCGGAGAGTCCCCTGAACCACAGCAGCCTGCACCTGAGGGTCCCCCATAAAAACATAAGAGGGGTCATCCGAAGAAGGACAAATGAGAGACAGATGGCTATGCATCCCCCCAGGAAGTGACAACCTGCTCCTGATATCCTCCATTGTGTGTAAAGCGTTCACTTTGTTGACTGTCACTGAACTCCCCCACATGGGATGGAGGGTCTAAGTTGGATCAATGACTCAAATGTGTGTATACAGACGAGGCACACCTCAATGTGGAGCACAGGTTTATTACACAGGCACAACATGTTGAATCCACAACAAATAAAATAAAATCACACAGTGACAATAAGCACAAATTAAACAAGACGTTTGAAAAATGTCAGAATTGAGTGTGTGGCACAGATTCCTGATCCCAAGAAAAGTTGCACACTGTAACTGCATTGTGTGTCTGGGAAGTCACATGTCTCCATACAACAGCCAAATAACCCTGTGAAGTAGAGACATAGAACAGTCTTGAAATACAAAATGTTATGCATACATCTCCAAGAGACATTTCATACTTAAAATGTTTATTTTGTGAACACTAGCTAGAAGTCATGTCAACACTGTACTGGTGGACATACTAACTCAATGGACACCAAACAACTCCAAGGATCATGTTAAGTAGCATGCACCCACACGTATACAGAGATATTGTACAACAGACACATATCATGCAAAGAAAGTGCTTTGTCAAGTCATCATTGCATACAATCATGAGAAAAAGTTGTTGATGAGCTGTCTCTGAACATCCTCCTCCTCCTCATCATCACTCGCAACATGCCCCAGGCCTGGATCCTTCCCTGCTGGAGGCTGCTGGTCCCCGTCATCTTGGATGAGAGGTAGCTCATTCCTCACTGCCATGTTGTGTAGCATGCAACACACGATGATGATCTTACACACCTTCGCTGGTGCATATTGGAGGGCTCCTCCTGTACGGTCCAGGCAGCGAAATCTGGTTTTCAGTAGCCCAAATGTCCGCTCAATCACTCGCCTGGTCCGCCCATGTGCCTCATTAAAACTAAACTCAGCAGGAGTGACAGGGTTCCTGAGTGGGGTCAGCAACCACGGCATGTTGGAGTATCCAGAGTCTCCTAAATTTAAACAGAAAAGACTTCATGTGTCTGAAAACAGGGTACAACCTGACATACAAGCAACACACAACATAAACAGACAACATTACCCACCAACAAGCCAGGCACGCTGATTTGGCAGCTGAGAAATCATCTGTGGGATCCTACTGTTTCTCATAATGTGGGTGTCGTGTGCTGATCAAGGGAAACACGCACAGACATGTGAGATTGTCATGTCAGCCAGACATACCACCTGGGCATTAATGGAGTGGTAATGCTTACAATTCCTGTATGTTTGTTCATTGGCTTGTGGTGGGACCAAAGACACATGTGTACCATCAATGGAGCCAATGACATGTGGCATTCTGCCCAAAGCATAAAAGTCACTCTTGATGTTGGCAAACTGTCCTGGTGTTGGGAACTTGATGTACGTGTTCAGGAAATGTGACATTGCCTCCAAAAAATCATGAAGCACACAGCTAAACATTTTCTGTGACATCCCACCAGCAGTAGCCACAGTATACTGGAAGGTTCCGGTGGCAAAGAAATGTAGGGCTGTCATCACCTTCACCTTGGGGGTCAGCGCAAATGGATATGGGCGTCCAGGTAGCAAATGTGGGGCCAACTGCTCTGCCAACTCCTCAATGAGTGGTCTGGTGAAGCGGTAACGTCTGATGCTGTCACGTTCTACCATGGTCTGTAGGTCGGGGAAGGGTCTGTGGACAGCTGGTCTCCTGCGGTACATAGGTAACAAATCAAATCATTATTCATACACTTTCAAATTTGGTAAGGAACATTCAAAAACTCATTTACTACATCAAAGCAAGATTCAATGAAGTCAGATGTGTAATGTTGAGCCTTGACACAAAGGGCAGCTAAGTGACCCTTACCAGACATTTCATTTCATAATGGTTTGTCCACAATTGCAATGCTGTGCTGTGACTAATCACTGGTGTCTGTCACAGTCCATGTGATCAAACATTACATACTAAACACACACCTAATAAAGTATCAAAGTAACAACTATCACATGGAGGAAAGGAACAGACAGGGATCATGTCATGCCACCTAGGTGGAACACTAGATACAGACAGCGTGTCACCATGCACGCCACTGTCATAGTGTGGAGACTATCATGATGTAATGTCTGACATTCATGTACTATCATAGACATAAAACATTCATGATGTGCAGCACAACTTCTTTTGACAGGCATACATGTATGTCTGTGACACTAAGACACAACAGCAACTCACATGCAAAATACAAGTTGATGTCTCAAGTAAATATCATTAACAACATCAACAATGGAGTGTCTGCGTTTTACAAGACTCAGATACTGTGGATTCACTCAAAATAACTTCACACAATGCACTTTCTAACACACAGTACAATAAAGCAGTGATTATGTGTGGATGTAAGCTGTGTTAACACAATGATCTCCTGGGACTGTGTCCAAGCCTAGTAGGCTGATCTGTGAAGTGGCACTCACAGTTGTGAGGTTCCTCACAAACAATGTATTTGGTGCACATCAAGGTTGGCTCAACATGGGATTGTGAGCTATAAAGTACTCTGTCCAAAATGACATGTGAATCACTGTACCCACACATGTAATGCAGCAGAACATAAAGATTTGCTATACTATCTGACATGCTGATTGATTAGTGTAGGATGCATGAGCCTCACCCAAAACGTGTGGTTCGCATCCTTTGGCTGTTGACTGTAATGGTGAACGATGTGGGTGAGTATTGAGTGCACGCGTGTGCCGCATCAGAACCAAGCATGACGCACCCACAGCCCTGCCAAGTACCACGCATCAGGCGTTAGACTAATGCATTTCAGTGTGGTGGGCCGCATCACCGCACTGAAATGCAAAGACACGCATATTAGCCTGTGCCAAAGCTCTGCGGCCTAAGCACTGCCTGCTAATCATAATTACACCAAAGTTGGGTGGTACAGGCAGGGTGCAGTGCACACTGCTGTGCAGAATTCCTGAGATGATTAATGCTACAACGTAGCACTGGTTCAGTCACTGTGCGGCAGACATTTCAGGAACGTCAAGTTGTGCCTGCCAATGTCTACTACAGAGACATTGAAGAGAAAGTGTGAGTTCAGTCAGACTCACAGTCATAGGTCAAGTGGGTTGTTACGTAGTCTAGACTGCCTCCCGTGGCGCAAGAGGGTGGCAGTTGAAATCAGATTAGTGGCTGCTGCCTAATGATTCATGAACTTGCGGTGCTGCGGTAATGAACACTACGGCGCAACAGACCCGACCCAGCTGGGCCTACTGCGTCTGACAAAAACACCTGGGCTCTCAGTGCGGAAGTCTGCATGGCGATGTGATGCCTTGCGTGTTGGTCATGTTGCTTTTCAGCAACTGGCACTGCTCCACAGGTGTAGTGTCAGTGACACTGACACTTTCTGTGGCGTATGCAGGAAGATATTTTAACTTTTGAAACTCATGAGCCTCCTGCTTGGGTCAGGCGTTTTGCATAGTTGAACCAAAATGTCTTTCTGCATCATTAGATACATTCTGTAGGTCCCTGCAGCGAAGTGAATCCCCACTGTCTGCATGTTTAGTGTCACAAGTAACTCTACCCCCAAATCTGATTTAGATTGATGAATGGCAACAGAACCTCGTTCTGTTCACTTTTCTGTAGCTTTTCTCCTATGACCATCCTAAATGTATCAAAGTCTGATTCAACCAATGAATGGTCAAGTAACGTATTCAAGAAGCAGCCAAGACACAAAAATGAATGAGTGCCTGCCTGCCCTCTGTTACTGAGCACTGCAGTCACGCAGTATGTCTCCGGGCAGAGCCCTTCCACCTCTGGTCCTTTGTAGCAATTTTAAGATCTCCTAATTTTCTCCTTGCTCAAATGGGTGTAATTCATGATATTTACATGTTTTTAACATCTTCATTGCTTGATTTTCATGGGGAGAAAGTGTCACTCATAGTCGTTGAACTGTCACTCATATTTACACTGAAAATATGAAAACTACACACATAGCAATGTGAAACATTGGCAGCTATGCACACATTGGCTGTTGCTTGTCATGCTGACAGACGCGGGTGAGTATTCAAAGGACGTGTTCTCTGCATCCGAATCCGAGCCGGATGCACACATTGACTATTGGTCGTCATGGTGACAGACGCAGGTGAGTATTCAAAGGACGCGTTCTCTGCATCCGAACAGAGCTGGACGCACACATTGGCTATTGTTCATCATGGTGACAGACGCGCGTTTTGTGTACGAATCGCATGCAAACGGATTCTGTTAGCGTACGACAAAAATGTAACAAACTCAATAGTGTTATGATGCGGAATATTTGAACGACGCGGTAGGCTTGTCAGATGGGTGCAATGTTATGGATTGGCCAAATTTGGATAATGTGAACGCCTCGGACCTATCGCTTTGGACGCATGGAACAGAATCTGCCTCTGCTGCACAGATATAAGTCTGTCTGTTCCCAAGAGATTTCACTTGCCTGCACTACATGCTACTTGACAAGAGTTCTAGCTACCACTGCTGCTGTCTCTGCATCCTCTGGGATCTACAATGGCACGTACTGTGGAGAGGGCACCAGCTTTCACAGAGGAGGAGAACCAGGCCCTGCTGGACAGCCTCCTTCCACAGTACAGCAAGCTGTATGGAAAACCAGGGGAGCAGGTGAGTTTTGATTACACTGCCCATTTAATTGGCCATGTTTTCAAACAGGCACTACTAGCATTGTGATCCCCAAGGGCAAGCATGCACACATAGTTAATGTAAGTCTTACAGTGTGTAGATTCATGTTCTGGACAGGTACAGTGATGTAGAAGTGTGTTTGGTGGGATTGATTTTTCTGCACTGTTCTCATGTTATTAAGGGAGACTTGCACACAGGACAACTGCCCATGATGATACTTGGCTAACCTTTAGACATTATCTGCCATTCTGACCATGACCTATATGTCCAAGTGTGTGATGAATAAACATGTAGCATGTGGAGTAATGGTGTGTCACCATGTAATCCTTGCAGGTCGACGCCCATCAGAAGAATGAAATTTGGCAGACCATCGTCCGGGCTGTAAGATCTGTAGGGGTCTTCAAACGCCGCATCCGCCACTGCCAGAAGAGGTAGCAGGACCTCCGTGGCTGGACACAGAGGATTGCAAGAGTCCAGCTGAAGCTGTCACCTCCTTGCAAAAGGGGTGGACGACGGACCCTGACCCCCCACATGCTCCGGATACTGACGGTGGTCTTCCCTGACCTGGATGGGCAGTTGAAGGCCAGACAGCAGCAAGGAGGGGGTGAGTATGTGCCATGTTGCTGAATTATGTTTAACATGCATGTTGCACTCCCTCAGCCTGGTAACCCTCCCACTGGTCGTCTGTCTGCTGAGACACCACTTCTGTGGCAAAATGTAACTATGCCCCATTATCATTTGATGCCCAGGTGTGTCCTTTCCCATCTGTGACATGTGTCACTTAGGTCCTGTGTATTTGCTCTAGTCCAAGGTTAATGTGATCAGCACCATATACAACAGGTGCATTGAGTTGACCATCATGAGTGATGTAATTGTCTGACATGTGTCAGCACATTGACTGAAATATGACCTGCACTCTGTGTGAGACATACATATATGTTCAAAATGGTGATCTAGGTGCACACAGGTTTGTGGAAAAAATGCTACACACCCGTGCAGCAGGTGAGACCAATGTTGATACCTCAGACAAATAAAATGGATAAGTGTTCAAAATGTATAGGCCCCTGCATAGTGCTCTGTGTAGTCACATGTATCATATGTACCAAGGACAGGTATGCCAACTCAGGACATCTGCGACACTGTCACATCAGATTTATGTGTGTCAGGCAACATTATCACCATTGTAAATTTGAAAATCATGGGTCAGACTCTGTGACAGTGTGTACAGGCAGAACTTTTTAAATACACAGGTGGCAAATATAGAAAATATGGACAGACATCTAATGTATGGAATGTGGCTCAGATATACAGGACAAGACATAGGTGTGTCATCCCTTGACTCTGCATAATGGTGACTTCAACATATGTGTGTATGCTGCATTACTTTCTTCTTGAGAGCTCTGAAAAAGTTCATGTAGACAGATCTGTTAATTCATATACTCAAAGGTCTAAGTAGAACAACTTGAGCTTGTCAAAGTGTCTATCTTGTGTGTAGCATGTAGGGGACATGTATACTTGACCACTACAGATGTTGCTTTAACAGTGAATACATTATTGTGACACAGTGCTGACTTTAAAGTTGTGATTCACTGACCCTGTAACAAGAGTCAGTACAGACTGTTCAGCCAGACAGGCCATTGGCATAGTATGCCACATGAAAATTTGTGAGGATGCAGTATTTGTACTTGTCTGTTGTCCTGCATGCAGACCATTATAGCATTGACGTTCAAGACATAGGTCCATCATGATGACTGGGGATAGAAGTATGTTCTGCATGTCAACTTATAAATGCTTCCATCCCATTTGCTGTGTCACTTCCAGACTCCCTTGCATGAGATGAGACATGTTTGTAATGACACATGACCCTCAGGAGCATTACAGATCAGACAACAGCCAAAATAGTGCGTTAGTGGACATGTATTTAGTGGTCTTTGAAATACATCTAACAGATGGTTCCATTGCCTTCATGTGTTTGGGAACCATGGATTACTGGCAGACTGACAAGGGCCATGTTCACATATGTGCAATGATTTAAAACCTGCTGTGAAAATGATGCATAGGCTTGCTCTGTGATGTGTTGTGATGATACTCATGTGTCAAGACTATGCAGATGACTGATGTGAATCACTTTCTCATCCTTGTTCACAGCATCATCAACGGCTACTGGAGGAGACAGTTCCACGGACCAAGGGGAAGCGGCTAGCCAGACTGGGTCCAGTGTGGAGGAGAAGGAGGGACCCAGTGGCACTGAGGGTGAGGGGAGCCACACTGAGGGCATGTGGGAAACATCTACAGCTCCAGTGATGACTCCCTTGTGGTGGGTGTTCCCATTTCAGAGGCCACAACATCAGAGTCTGCCCCCACCACCACCACCACCACCACCATCTCTACCCCCACAGCTGCTCCCATTCCAAGTGTCCGTGGACCCTCCCGTGTTAGGGAGCATGTCTCCTTCGGGCCAGGCACCGCACCCCCTGCATCTGTCACCCCTGCTGCCCTGAGTGTGGAGGTCGTGGATTTGCTGAAACAGATCCATGTGGGGCAGACATCCATCCTGAGTGTCCTCCATGCACATACCAGTCTTTTGACACAATTGGTGTCATACATGGAGGGCATCTCATCAGACATGTCTGCCCTACAGCAATCATATCAGACCATGGCCTCCTCACTGATGGCAGCAGTGTCCCTCCTGCAGCAGCCCCTCACCCCTCCTTCCTCTGCCCCATCCACAGTCCCCACTACCCTACCTGACCCAACCACCCTCACACAGGCACATGCACACACAACAACAGATACAAGCAGCACACAGCCACCCAAAACAAAGTCCAAGAAAACACGCACGCACACTCAGGGGACTGACATCACACACACAGGGGAGAGAGCCAAAAACACACACACCCATTCACAACAACTACGCATTCCTCAGCTACCTCTCCCTCCAAAACTCCTACCCTTGACTCTCCTGCAACACCCCCTTCCCAGAGGGTTTTTCTCTGTGACCTTGGCCTCTTCCCCACTGATACATCAGATCAGACTCGCAAGGGGAAGAGGAAATCCCCCGGCACAGAGAGGAGATCCACCCCTGCATGCACACCCTCCCCTAAGAGTAGGAACATAGACCCCCCCACCCGTACATCCCCCAGAACGAAGAAATCAAAAACCCCACCACCATCCTACACTTCCACCACAAAATCGACTTCCTCACGAGCCCAGGCCACCCCTCCCAAAGTTCACACATCACACCCTGTCCCAGTTTCATCCACACACCATTACACCATCCCCAAGATGATAAGGCCCTCCCCCCAACCACAAACACTTCCCCTCCCACAATGCCACACCTTCTGTCTGTTCTGGACACTGCAGTGGAGCCCCCACCCCCTCAATCAGACCTGTCCACTGCAGTGGAGCCCCACCCCCTCAATCAGACCTGTCCACTGCAGTGGAGCCCCCACCCCCTCAATCAGACCTGTCCACTGTAGTGGAGCCCCCACCCCCTCAATCAGACCTGTCCACTGCAGTAGATCCCAACACTCCAGTAGCCCCCATCCCTCCCCCAACCCAAACTGGTACACCCTAGTCCTGTCCCTGCGGTGCCTGGCATGCCCCTAAAGTTGCCCCTCCAAGGGAAGATGTCCCCTAGTTGTAGCAGTGCAGGCAAGCGAGGGAGGAACATTCATATGGATTACCCCCTAAAGGACTAAATAATGTGGACTGGCCATTGGCCTTATTGTTTTTCATGTTTTAGAATTTGTGACACAGATGCTGAATAAAGCTTTTTTTTCTTTTGGATATTTGCTTTTTGTGTACCAAATTTTGTTAATAAGTCTAATGAAATTGCTCTTGAAATCTTGTTGTGTGAAAATAATGATATAGTGATGTGATGGACTGCATGTGGTCCATGGTATATGTGTACTATTACAGTATGTATCAGAGTCATCATTGTCTGAAATTGCAGGTTGTCATGATCCACAACATTTGGGACAATGAGTGTGACATGCTTTTAACAACCTCCCATCTGTGACTTACACTTTTGCACATAGGTCATGCTGACATTTGTACACATTGTACAAGTTTTTCAAGGTTTAACCGTCTTCGATGGACATGCAGAATAGCGCATTGATGATGAACAAGTCATCTGTCTCATCAGTACAACTTGGTAAACCTGAAGTTTGACAGTTCTCGAGCTGTCTTCAAATGAATGTTTTTTACATTTGAATTTGCTTCTCGTAGAAATTCAAGTAAATCGTCTCATGCGTATTCAGCACAGCTAAGCGTAACAAACTATGTAGGGGTTCCTAAGTTTCTTAACATACATTTAAGTTCTCCATGACGAGGATTCCAATACTCATTAGTACCACGTTGACACGCCATCAAATTAATTATCTGAGATTCTAAATGATCATCTCTTTGTTGAACTTTGTCCAAGAATTCCTTTGCAGAAACATGTGTAAGATGAACTGTTTTTAATATGTGGTTCACTGCATATGAAAATCCAGAAAAGTCACTTTCAAACAGAAGATGAAATAAATATGGAACACATTGTCGAAATCTTGGATCTTCTGAGTACAATCTTGTCGTACGATATTGTGAAGCTGGAATCTGTACCGGTCGTTCATCATATCGTCCACCTTTTCCAGTGGGGAAGAGCTATGAAAAACAACGAGCTTCTAAACTTTTTTCCCAAACACTCATGGGAGTTTCCTTCGCTTTCTTCATTTGGAATAATTCAATAGTGTTTCCAATCACTTCTTTTGAATGTAGAGGATGTATACTGTAATGTTCGTAAATTTCTTCACTCCTTGAGTTGTCCACTTGTTCGATTTGGCCAGTTGAAATTTCTCTATCATCTTCTAAAGATATTTCTTGTTCTTCCACATATACATTTTTATAATAAATATTGTTTTGTATAAGATATAACATAGCCTTTTGAAGTTTGGTGACATCTACTAACTCTTGCCATAGTTTCCGACTCTTTGTTGGTACACCATTAACTAGAATAACTACAGGTTCACTTTCCTCTCTCTCATCACCAACAACTTCAATATGTTTCTTAAAATCTAAAGGTAAATACACAACTCTTCCTTTTAAACCTCTTTGTAAATCTGTTGGAGGCAGTTTACCTGTTTTAGGCTCCATACAAACTATAGCCTGAAACGGGTGCACAGATTGAGTAAGAATGGAGTCATACCTATTTAAATCTATCAGTTCCGGAGGAATAGCTACCAACTCTAGGTTATTATGTACAGCTCTAGCCGGCATTTTGTTCTCTTCTAATTTGTTGTAACAATATTTACAAATACGTTGATCACTACCCAACTCAAAAGGACCTTCCACCAACAAATAAGCACCAAATTGCTACCACTTATCATTGTTTTCCTTTTCTCTTTTTAAATACACATCAACATTCCTAGTTTGACTTCTATAGTGAGTACGTCGACAACAAATACAAACATAGTTTGGTTTTTCACAAGAAACTACCTTAAACTTTGTAATTTCTTCTGCAAACTTCTCAGTAGTACTATCTTCCACTTCTTGTTCAACCTACACTATTGAAACTCTCACTTTCTCTACACTCCTCTTGAGGAGCAAAGAAACAAAACTGTATATCGTCAGAAACTTTTTTTACATTCAATACTGAACCATGCAAAAGAGCTCTGTTTATTTCACTTAAAGATAATGCAGGACTTTTTACATAGTACAATCTTCTTACTAACATCCGCATTTCTGAATGATCTACTGCTAACATTCTTAAATGATGAAAAGTACTTTGACGCACTTTTCTAGAATGACAAGCCAGAGAATGACCCTGCAAGTTAGTGTATTTTCTCACTTTACAAGGATCTAGTCCTTGCAATATCGTAATCTTTTGTTTAACACTTTTATTACCATAATCTCGTAAGAAATCCTGTAAAATATCAATAGATTCCTGTCGTATACTTCAAATACTACTACAATCCCACTTATACTCTGGAGCGTGTGTACGTCTCCCTTGAACTTCTTCAGCTATTACTTCTTCCACATTTCTAGGAACCATCTTTTCTTTTTCAATTGGACAACCGTTTTTAACTTCATAACAACGACCACTGGTATCAACTGCATGAACTAATGTATTTTGTTGAAAATAGCTTTCTTCATTAAAAAAAGGCTCAGTACTAGAAGTGTGCTTCCATTCACCCGAATTTTTTTTGCAAAAATTTGTTCTATTCACCAGTCTTTTTCTTTTACTTTTGTCCTTCATAAAGTGCATTGTTTTATTCAATGTTTTCATTCTCTCCAATACTAATATAAACATCTTCTTTTCAATCCAAAAGCCTTTCGACTACTCTTTCAATCTGTTGGTTTTTCTTGTAAAATGCTGATTTTCTTTTATATTTTTTGCAATCTTTCAAGAAATGTTGTAGTACTCTACTTTTATACATTCTCTTTCAAATATCTTTATATTGTTTCATCCTTCTTTCAACATAGATTGTTTTCCCATAACCTGATTTTTCATTAATATGTCCTTTTTTCGTTTCCTTCTGAATGGTTGTACTACTTTTCTTTTTCTTATTTTGAAAATTCATTACATTCTTTATAAGTCTTTTAACAAATTCTTTAGTTCTCTTACCAGAAGTCTTTTCCTTCAATGTCACATGTTGTATTTCATCTAATTTCTTCTTTTCTCTTTCCTTTAAATAGTACTGTTTTTTCTCTTTTCTTTTGATATTTTCTTGCCATACTCAATCTTTATCACTAATAATGGTGAATATCTGAAAACAAAGAAAAGATTAAAAACTTTTGTTAAATAATTTAATATTATTAAAATAATTATATACAAATATTCTCATGTATAAATAAAGAAATATTTTTAATTTCATTGCAAAGCTATTTCAGAAACTGTACAATTCCTACAATTAGAAGACATCACAACCTATACAACAGAATCACAGAGCACAACTAAAGGATTTCTCTACTGCTACCTAAATCAAATCTAAAGTGCAGTCTGTAGTGCCTGGGTGATTGCATGAGACCAAATGTACTGCCTGGGTGATTGGAGCAGTACTAGAGTTGTGCCTGGGTAATTGCATAAGTTCATAGGTAGTACCTGAGCATTTTTATAAGTGCATGGGTACTCCCTAAGTAGTTGGAGGTGAGCATAGATCCTTATACAGTGATTGGAGGAGTGCAAGGGTAGTGCCTGGGCGATTGATCTAGTGTATAGCCAATTCATTGGTGATTGCATGAGTGCAGAGGTAATGTCTAGATGATTAGAGGAGTACATAGGTAATGTCTGTGTGATTGCATGAGTTGAGGGGTAATAGCTGGGGATCACAGGAGTATATAGGAACTGCCTTGGTGATTTTATAAGTGCATGGGTACTGCCTAAGTGATTGGAGGAGTGTATAGATCCTGACATGGTGATTGAAAGAGTGCAAGGATAGTGCCTGACTGATTGAATCAGTGTATAGCTAAAGCATTAGTGATTGCATGAATGCATTGGTAATGTCTGGGGGATTACAAAAGTACATAGGAAGTGCCTGGATGATTGAATGAGTTCAGGGATAATATCTGGGGAACTACAGGAGTACATAGAGAGTGCCTCAGTGATTTTATAAGTACATCACTACTGCCTAGGTGATTACAGCAGTATTGTGGTAATGCCTCAGTGATTGGAGGAGTGTAAAGGTAGGGCCTGGTTGATTTTATAACTGCAACAGTACTGGCAAAGTAATTAGAGGAGTGCATACATCCTAACACAGTCATTGAAGGAGTGCAAGGGTAGTCCTTGGATGATTGAACTAGTGTATAGCTAATGCATTGGTGATTGCATGAGTGCAGAGGTAATGTCTAGATGATAAGAAAAGTACATAGGTAATGTCTGGGTGATTGCATGAGTTGATTGGTAATATCTGGGGGATTACAGGAGTACATAGGAACTGTCTGGGTGATTTTATAAGTGCATGGGTACTGCCTTAGTGATTCGAAGAGTGTATAGATCCTGACAGGGTAATTGAAGGAGTGCAAGGATAGTGCCTGAGTGATTGAATTAGTGTATAGCTAAAGCATTAGTGATTGCATGAGTGGAGGGGTAATGTCTGGGGGATTACAAAAGTACATAGGAAGTGCCTGGATGATTGCATGAGTTCAAGGGTAAAATCTGGGAAACTACAGGAGTACATAGAAAGTGCCTTGGTGATTTTATAGGTGCATCACTACTGCCTAGGTGATTACAGTAGTATTGTGGTAGTGCCTCAGTGATTGGAGGAGTGTAAAGGTAGTGCCTGGGTGATTTTATAACTGCATCAGTACTGGCAAAGTGATTGGAGGAGTGCATAGATCCTGATACAGTGATTGGAGGAGTGCAAGGGTAGTGCCTGGGTGATTGAAGTAGTGTATAGCTGATGCATTGGTGATTGCATGAGTTCAGAGGTAATGTCTGAGTGATTAGAGGACTACATAGGTTATGTCTGGGTGATTGCATGAGTTGAGGGGTAATACCTGGGGGATTACGGGAGTACATAGGAACTGTCTGGGTGATTTTATAAGTGCATGGATACTGCCTAAGTGATTGGAGAAGTGTATAGATCCTGACAGGTTGATGGGAGGAGTGCAAGATAGTACAAAAGTACATAGGAAGTGCCTGGGTGATTTTATAACTACATGGGTACTGCCTGGGTCATTGGAGTAGTACTATGGTAGTGTATGAGTGATTCGACGATTGTAAAGGCAGTGCCTGGGTGATTTTAAAACTGCATGGGCACTGGCTGAGTGGTTAAATAATTACAGAGATAGTGCCAGCGTGATTGGAAGAGTGCAAAGGTGCTGCATGGATGATTATATATGTGTATGGTTAGTGGCTGGGTGATCGAAGGAGTGCAGGGGTAGTGCCTAGGTGATTGCATGAGAACAAAGATACTGCCTGGGTGATTGGAGGAGTACTAGGGTAGTGCGTGGGTAATTGCATAAGTACATTAGTAGTGCTTGAGTGATTTTATAAGTTCATGGGTACTGGGTAAGTGATTGGAGGAGTGCATAGATCCTGACATGGATATTTGAGGACTGCAAGGGTAGTGCCTGGGTGATTGAACCAGCGTATAGCTAATGCATTGGTGATTGCATGAGTGCAAAGGTAATGTCTGGGGGATTAGAGGAGTACATAGGTAATTCCTGGGTGATTGCATGAGTTCAGGGGTAATATCTGGGGGACTACAGGAGTACATAGAAAGTGTCTCAGTGATTTTATAAGTACATTGCTACTGGCTAGGTGATAAGAGTAGTATTGTGGTAGTACCTCAGTGTTTGGAGGAGTGTAAAGGTAGTGCCTGGGTGATTGTATAACTGCATGGGTACTGGCAAAGTGATTGGAGGAGTGCATAGATCCTGATACGGTGATTAGAGGAGTGCAAGGGTAGTGCTTGGGTGATTAAACTAGTGTATAGCTAATGCATTGTTGATTGCATGAGTTCAGACTTAATTTGTGAGTGATTAGAGGACTACATAGGTTATGTCTGGGTGATTGCATGAGTTGAGGGGTAATATCTGGGTGATTACGGGAGTACATAGGAACTGTCTGGGTGATTTTATAAGTGCTTGGGTAGTGCTTAAGTGATTGGAGAAGTGTATAGATCCTGACAGGGTGATTGGAGGAGTGCAAGGATAGTACCTGTGTGATTCAATCAGTGTATAGCTAAAGCATTAGTGATTGCATGAATGCAGGGGTAATGTCTGAGGGATTACAGAAGTACATAGGAAGTGCCTGGGTGATTTTATAACTGCATGGGTACTGTCTGGGTAATTGAAGTAGTACTATGGTAGTGTCTGAGAGATTGGACAATTGTAAAGTTAGTGCCTGGGTATTTTAAAACTGCATAGGCACTGGCTAAGTGGTTACATAATTACAGAGATAGTGCCAGCGTGATTGGGAGAGTGCAAAGGTAGTGCCTGGATGATTATACAAGTACATGGGTAGTGGCTGTGTGATCGAAGGACTGCATGGGTAGTGTCTGGGTGATTGAAAGAGTGCAGGGGTAGTGCCTAGGTGATTACATGAGAACAAAGATACTGCCTGGGTGATTGGAGGAGAACTAGGGTAGTGGCTAAGTGATTGCATGAGTGCATAAGTAGTGCTTGAGTGATTTTATAAGTGCATGGGTACTGGGTAAGTGATTGGAGGAGTGCATAGATCCTGACACGGTTATTGGAGGACTGCAAGGGTAGTGCCTGGGTGATTGAACCAGTGTATAGCTAATTCATTGGTGATTGCATGAGTGCAAAGGTAATGGCTGGAGGATTAGAGGAGTACATAGGTAATTCCTGTGTCATTGCATGAGTTCATGGGTAATATCTGGGGGACTTCAGGAGTACTTAGAAAGTGCCTCAGTGATTTTATAAGTACATCACTACTGCCTAGGTGATAAGAGTAGTATTGTGGTACTACCTCCATGATTGGGGGAGTGTAACGGTAGTGCCCGGGTGATTTTGTAACTGCATGGGTACTGGCAAAGTGATTGTAGGAGTGCATAGATCCTGATACGGTGATTGTAGGAGTGCATAGATCCAGATACAGTGATTGTAGGAGTGCAAGGGTAGTGCTTGGGTGATTGAACTAGTGTATAGCTAGTGCATTGGTGATTGCATGAGTTCAGAGGTAATGTCTGAGTGATTAGAGGACTACATAGCTTATGTCTGGGTGATTACATGAGTTTAGGGATAATATCTGGGGGATTACGGGAGTACATAGGAACTGCCTGGGTGATTTTATAAGTGCATGGGTACTGCTTAAGTGATTGGAGAAGTGTATAGATCCTGACAGGGTGATTGGAGGAGTGCAAGGATAGTACCTGTGTGATTCAATCAGTGTATAGCTAAAGCATTAGTGATTGCATGAATGCAGGGGTAATGACTGGTGGATTATAGAAGTACATAGGAAGTGCCTGGGTGATTGTATTACTGCATGGGTACTGTCTGGGTGATTGAAGTAGTACTATGGTAGTGTCTGAGTGATTCGACGATTGTAAAGGTAGTGCCTGGGTGATTTTAAAACTGCATGGGCACTGGCTGAGTGGTTACATAATTACAGAGATAGTGCCAGCGTGATTAGAAGAGTGCAAAGGTACTGCCTGGATGATTATATAAGTGTATGGGTAGTCGCTGGGTGATCGAAGGACTGCAGGGGTAGTGGCTGAGTGATTGAAGGAGTGTAGGGGTAGTGCCTAGGTGATTGCATGAGAACAAATATACTGCCTGTGTGATTGGTGGAGTACTAGGGTAGTGCCTGGGTGATTGCATAGATCCTAACACAGTCATTGAAGGAGTGCAAGGGTAGTCCTTGGATGATTGAACTAGTGTATAGCTAATGCATTGGTGATTGCATGAGTGCAGAGGTAATGTCTAGATGATTAGAAAAGTACATATGTAATGTATGGGTGATTGCATGAGTTGAGGGGTAATATCTGGGGGATTACAGGAGTACATAGGAACTGCCTGGTTGATTTTATAAGTGCATGGGTACTGCCAAAGTGATTGGAGGAGGGTATAGATCCTGACAGAGTGATTGGAGGAGTGCAAGGATAGTGCCTAGGTGATTGAATCAGTGTATAGCTAAAGCATTAATGATTGCATGAGTGCAGGGTTAATATCTGGGGGATTAGAGGAACACATAGGTAATGCCTGAATGATTGCATGAGTTCATGAGTAATATCTGGGGAACTACAGGAGTACATAGAAAGTGCCTCAGTGATTTTATAAGTGCATTGTTACTGCCTAGGTGATTACAGTAGTATTGTGGTAGTGCCTCAGTGATCCAAGGAGTGTAAAGGTAGTGCCTGGGTGATTTTAGAACTGCATGGGTACTGGCAAAGTGATTGGAGGAGTGCATAGATCCTGACACAGTCATTGGAGGAGTACAAGGGTAGTGCTTGGGTGATTGAACTAGTGTATAGCTAATGCATTAATGATTGCATGAGTGCAGACGTAATGTCTGGGTGAGTAGACCACTACATAGGTTATGTCTGGGTGATTGCATGAGTTCTGTTGTAATATCTAGGGGATTACAGGAGTACATAGGAACTGCCTGGTTGATTTTATAAGTGCATGGGTACTGCCAAAGTGATTGGAGGAGGGTATAGATCCTGACAGAGTGATTGGAGGAGTACAAGGATAGTGCCTGAGTGATTGAATCAGTGTATAGCTAAAGCATTAGTGATTGCATGAGTGCAGGGGTAATGTCTGGGGAATTACAGAAGTACATAGGAAGTGCCTGGGTGATTGCATGAGCTCAGGGTAATATCTGGGGAACTACAGGTGTACATAGAAACTGCCTCGGTGATTTTATAAGTGCATCACTACAGGTTAGGTGATTAAAGTAGTATTGTGGTAGTGCCTCAGTGATTGTAGGATTGTAAAGATAGTACCTGAGTGATTGCAGTAGTACTGTGGTAGTGCCTGAGTGATTGGAGGAGTACAGCATCCTGAGTAGTAGCAGAATACTGAAATTACAGCACAAAAGTGAGTTCTATGACATGGTGTACACTTTTGTACTGCAGCTTCACAATTCTGTAACTACTCAGGGTGTTGGGCGTACCCAAAATAAAGCATCAAACCTACAAATGAGTCTGTTATAACTCTCACCATATTCCTGAAACCATAGATGCATATACCTTTTGAAATTATCATCATATATAAAAGAAATAAACAAATAGACTGAACTTTACATTTGAAAGACACACCTACACTCCGGCAGTGTATTTCAATTGTACCTTTCCCCAGACTAATAGAAAATACCCTAATCACTAATTCCTCTGGCAACATGTTTTAAACCTCAATTTTGAACTGCAGCTTCACCATTCTGCAACTACTTATAATGTTACACCTACCCAAATACAAAGCAGGAACCCTTCACAAATCTCTGCTAAAAGTCTCACCATATTCTTAAAAGCATACATGCATATGTCTCTACCACAACACTATCCACACCTCAAAAATTTAGACAACAAACTTACAATTTCAAACAAACACCAAAAATTATGTGGCATATTTCAACTGTACCTCTCTAGAGACTTTAAAAAAAGCCAAATCACTAGTACCTTATGTCAACATCTTTTAAACCACACTTTTATGCTACATCTTCACCATTCTACTACTACTCACAGTCTTGAGCCTACCACATAAAAAGAAACAACACCTCTTTGTTATACATCATGCATCTTCAAATATATGACATATGAAAATACATATACAAATAAAAACATACTTCAGACACAAGTCCATGCACACCTTAAGACTTGTCAGACTGCAGTTCCAATTTGAAAGCAACACAAAACTATGCGATATACAATAAATGTACATGTCCACACAATAAAAGAAACTACCATAATCACTAATCCATCTTCCAATATACACATATTACTATAAAGAATCTATTTCAAACAGCATTTAACTACAATAAAACAAACAACAATACACATCTCTACATTTAATAATATATTTCAAACATTACAGTTCTTGAATAATTTTGAAAGACTAAAAATAAAGCTATTACATAATACACCTCACACATTTATAACTCACCTTCCAAATTGATTTGTAGAATATGAAATATCACAAACTTATAAAAAGATTTCTTATGCACACAATCAATGTAATGCACCACTCTCAGCAAGGTAAAACCAGTAATGGCAAACTTTCCCTCTCTTTCTCCACACAAATACATATAAGTAACAAATCACATTGCTTCCTACATTATTTCAAATTGTAAAACTCATTTCTATTGGTTAGACATTTTAATAAGCCTGGGCGTAGCTTGCGTAGTAGCACCTCACGTAGCTACGTGAAGTACATTTTGAACTACACATAGCTATGCAAATTGCGTAGTGCGTAGCTGTGTGCTGGACTGCACTGTACAATAATTGCCAAAGGCATCTTGCACAGTGCAAGTTAAGATAAAATAAATATTTCTGTCTTTATATGCTAAAAATGCATATAGTCATTTCACAAAAGTGAAAATGATAAATTAACAAGCAGTGAGAGAGGTGATGATTTTGGGATCCTCCCTAACCTAGGGAGAGAACCAGGCAGATGCCTTGAAAACAAAAAGCACATCTTTTGAACGATTCAGTGGTGGTCCCATCCTCTTAGGACCACCCCAAGCACAGTTATTGGCAAAAATACAATCCTAACCAAAGGCCCTGCAAAGCATTATGGGTCGAGATTAGCAGTGGACAGTGAATATTATAGTATCCAATATCAAAATAATTCTACAAAGAGCTGCAGTTCCACTAGTCGTTACTAGATGTCCCTCTCGAGTCAAATGCAAAAGCTTCATGAAAGGGTTTCAATGCTTTTGCATTTGACTCGTGAGGGACATCTAGTAACGACTAGTGGAACTGCAGCTTGATGTATTAATAATTTCAATGCTTTTGCATTTGACTCGTGAGGGACATCTAGTAACGACTAGTTGAACTGCAGCTCTTTGTAGAATTATTTTGATATTGGACACTATAATATTCACTGCCCACTGCTAATCTCGTCCCATAATGCTTTGCAGGGCCTTTGGTTGGGATTGTATTTTTGCCCATAACTGTGCTTGGGAGTGGTCCTAGGAGGAAGGGACCACCACTGAATCGTTCACATGATATGCTTTTTGTGTTCAAGGCATCTGCTTGGTCCTCCCCCTAGGTTAGGGGGGACCCCAAAATCATCACCTCTCTCATTGGTTGATATTTTATTGTCAAAGTTCACTTTTTAGCATAGAAAATTGCTTTATCAAAGCATTTCTGGGTGTTTAGTATACTGCTGCTACGCCAATTAGCACAGTTTTTCACTCTGCTACGTGCAATTTGCGTAGTGCGTAGTAGCACAAACTTTGCATGCTCTGTGAGCGTAGCGAAGTATTATGCCCAGGGTTACATATTAATCCTTACCAACTGACTTCTTAAAGTGCCCAAACTGGTTCTGGAATTTTTTGGAGTCGCGACTCCACCGTGCACCAACGCGATGGAGCCGCAAATCCACACGGGAGTTCAAAAATATATTACAAATAAAAATACCACTATTTTTTAAGAACACACCACTTCTAAAGATAGTACTGACTTGGGAAATCTTACTTTAATAACATATCACTTATATATAAATTACAATTCCATATTTTAAAACCACAGATAACATTCAACCCTTCCCCCATTCTGCTTAATGCCAGTTTCCATAGTAACAGTTCATGGAACATTTAACTGAACTAACAGGTCATAAGTTCACCATATTTTCAAGTTCAGCACACAAGGTTGCAAATGCAAACAGCAGGTGTGGTTGACGTTTTTAAAATATGACCTTCTCCTATCTACTGTACCTTTCAAACATTTTTTACTGACCAATAACAAACATGCTTTTTAAAGAAAGTAACATGCACCCTATTTTTCAGTGTACAATGTTTTTAAACAGCCAATCAATTCTCTACTTTTAAAAAATAGCATTTTGTCTACCATTTTAGATACCTCTCATTCTACCAACTGACTACCTCAGCTACAGACATCTTTTCATTACTTCCAGACATCCCTTAAAGATTCTTACAGTATGGATTGTTGGGCACAGCTATGTTTTCTGGTGCAAAAGGTATGCTGAGTGCAGAGGTATTGACAAAGACCTAGCTTTACAAAATGTGGATATTAAATGGATTGCACAGAGAGGATTAAAGTGGCACCAATTGATGCCTTTGGTTAAAACCTTTTTGCATCTCCAACCCCCTGACCTCATGATTTTGCACTGTGGTGGCAATGACCTAGGCACATTGACTGGGGTAGGACTGGAAATGCTCATGAAGGATACCTTTACACAATTGATGTTGCTTTTCCCCCAAACCATCTGTCAACTGACCCCCGTATTCTAATTTATGTTGCCCCGGGGAGGTGGCGATCCCCGGGGCTGTGGGGGTGTGTGACCCCCCCGCATTTAAACATCAAAGCTCCGGGGAGGTAGCGGTCCCCGGGGCTTGGGGAGGCCCGTGAGGCCCCCCACCAAAATATAAAAATGCCCTGGGGAGGTGGTGGTCCCCGGGGCAGCGTGGGGGGCAGGAGCCCCCCCCACGCTATTTTATAATTTTATCCCCAGGGAGGTGGCGGTCCTGGGGGCTGCGGGGGACCCCGCGGGCCCCCACTTCATAATTGCACATTGCCTCCGGGACCTGGCCCACCTGGGGGCTTATAGAAAACGAAGCGCCGGAGCCCGCGCTTTGTTTTTTTTAAATTTTCTCGGCCGGATTCGCTCACCAAGAGCGAATTTGACCGATTTAAAAACAAATATGTTTTGTTTGGCCCTGGGGGTCCTTGTGGGACCCCCTGAGCAGGCCTAGGGGGTAAGGGTGTTTTTGAACCTTTATTTTACTTTTTTATTGTGACTCGGTTACCGAGTCACAAGATGGCTGCCAACACATTCTGGATTGGAGTGTCGGCAGCCAATCAGAATTAAGCTCGTGCTCGGGAGGATTCGCGAATCCTCCTCGGGGCTCAGATATTGATATTTTTATTTTTTTTATTTCTCAGCAACTACTGACCGGATTTACACCATTTAAAAAAAAGCACGCTTTCTAGACCAAGACCTACCTTTTTGACAAATTTGGTGTAATTCCGTTCAGCAGTTCAGGCTGCAGCTTTGTCTAAAGTTTCCTATGGTAATTAACATGGAGTAAACGCGTTTTGGGACCTCCCTTTTTTCTTGGCCCCTGCTTGATGAATCACCCCAAAACTTTCAAGATAGGAGCTGACCTGAGCTGGGCATTAGTTTGAAAAATTTTGCGATGATTCGTCAAACGGCGCCAAAGATATTGGCAAAAGAAAAAATCGCTTTTTGAATAGAAACGAGGTCCTAACTATAACTACCTACTGGCGACTGCCAGTAGGTAATATATATATATACATATATATATATTCACTGAAAAAACCATAGGTTTCAGGGACGTTATAGTTAGAAATTAGCATTTAAAAAACCCTAGAAATTCACTGGAAAAAATACAGGTTTCACGGACGTTATACTTAGTTGGACATTCCACTCGTACAAAATCAGGGAAATTGAGCCGTTATAGTTAGTTGAGCTAACTATAACTCATGCCCCCGCAATGCACTGCTGATGACGTCACATATTACATCACTCACGACATGGTCAGTGACATCACTGATGACATCACTGGTGACATCTCAAATGACATCACTGATGACATTATTCAGTGACTGAGTGTTTCTGAAAAGTTTAAGAATGTTATCTATATATATGCCAAGGTGTATTGAAGAATGAGTGGGTGTATGAGAGTCTGTATGGATGATTTTGTGGGTGCGTGACTGACTGTATAAGTGAGTGATTAAACGTGTCTAAGTGAATGCATGGGTGAGTGACTAATCTGTGTGAATATCTGTATCAGTCTGTCAGTTGGTGTGTAAGTGGCTGCATAGGTTGGTGAGTAGCTACATGAGTGTCTATATGGGTTAATTATTTATTGTCTGAGTACCTCTTTGGGTGCTTGAGTGTCTGTGTGGGTGGGTGGGTGGTATGTGATTCCCTGCATGGATGTGTGAGTAGGTCATTCACTGGCTGTATGGGTTCGTGAGTGCCAGTGGTATAACAAAACTTGAGTGGGCCCCCTGCAAGGTACGTGGAGGGGCCCCTCTGAGCTCAATCATGTACTCTCTGTCCGGAGTTCTGTGCTGAGGGGGCCCCATGGAGGTTGGGGGCCCCCGCGCCACGAGGGCCTGTGTTACGCCCCTGTGGTGCGTCTGTGAGGGGCTGTATGGGTGGGTGAGTATGTGTATGGCTGTGTTGGTGAGTGAATGGATGTCTCAATGGTACATTTATGAGTAACTACATATGTAAAAGGCAGCATATGTGAATGTTGGAGTATATAAGTGACTATATGTGAGTAGTGAGTGATTGTGAGAGTGGCTGAATGGATGAGTGTGTGCTTGTGTCAGTGATTGTATAAGAGGGTAAGTATGTATTAGTATCTCTATGAATAAGTGAGGTGGTGTGTGTAAAACTGTATAGGTGAGTAAATGGCAGTGTGATTGATTCTTTGGGTGACTGACTAGGTGTGTGAGTAACTCTATTGGTGAGTGGCGGTGTGTGAGTATCTGTATAGGTGTATGAGTGCATATATCAGTGGCTGTATTGATCAGTGACTGCATGTATGAGTGACTGTATGGGTGAGTGGATGTGTGTGTAGACCTATGAATCAGTGAGTGGGTATGTACTAACTGGTATTGGTGTGTCTATGGTTTCGAGAATGTTAGTCTGTATTTTTCAGTAGGTGTATGAAACATTATATTAGGGTGTGAGGAGGTGCATCAGATATTAAGTGGATGATGTCATCAGTGATGTCATTTGAGATGTCATCAGTGATGTCACTGACCATGTCATGAGTGATGTAATATGTGACATCATCAGCAGTGCATTGCGGGGGCCCGAGTTATAGTTAGCTCAACTAACTATAACGGCCAAATTTTTCTGGTTTTGTACGAGTGAAATGTTCAACTAAGTATAACGTCCCTAAAACCTGTGGTTTTTTCAGTGAATTTCTAAAGTTTTTTAAACACTAATTTCTAACTATAACGTCCCTGAAACCTATGGTTTTTCAATGAATTTCCAAGGTTTTTAAATGCTAATTTATAACTACAACGTCCCTAAAACCTATAGTTTTTTCAGTGAATTTCAAAGGTTTTTTAAATGCTAAATGTCAACTATAATGTAGTAGTCGCGTTTGCAGAGTGGTGTAGAAAGGGGCCTGGGCCTCCGACCAGCACTCAGGAATTCGGCTGCGTAGGACTTACAGGAGGTACCAGGAGGGCTACTTGGCCCCCAAAGTCCATCAGGAGTAAAGTGGACTTCAATTGCCAACCAGTAGTGTGCCAGGAGGCGAGTTTGCAGAGAGGTGGAGAAAGGGGTGTGTGGCCTCCGAAGACTTCTTAGCAATATATCATATCATATATATATCACAAGATTTGTAAAGCGCACTACTTACCCGTGAGGGTCTCAAGGCGCTGAGGGAGAGGAGGGGGGGTGTTGCCGCTACTGGTCGAATAGCCACGTCTTGAGTCGTCTCCTGAAGGTCAGCAGGTCTTGGGTCTGTCGTAGGTTGAGGGGAAGGGTGTTCCAATCAATCAATCAATCAGGGGTTTGTTAAAGCGCGACTACTCACCCGTAAGGGTCTCAAGGCGCTAGGGGGGGGTGCAGGTTCCATCCATCAAGGAGGGGGTCTGTCGAAGAGCCAGGTTTTGAGGTTTCTTGCGAAGATGGGGAGCAATGTTGTCTGTCTGAGGTGGAGCGGAAGGGCGTTCCATGCTTTGTCCGCGAGGAAGGAGAAGGAGCGGCCTCCTGATCTGGTCTTTTTGGTGCGGGGAACCACGGCTTAGGAGAGCTGGGCTGATCGTAGGGTCCTTTGGGGTGCGTGGAATTTGAGTCGGCTGTTCAGGTATGCTGGTCCGGTGCCGTGGAGGGCCATGTGTGCGTGGGTGAGCATCTTGAAGGTGATTCTCGCCTCAACAGAGAGCCAGTGGAGTGTGCGCAGGTGCTGGGAGATGTGGCAGTGTTTTGGCAGGTTGAGGACCAGTCTTGCGGCGGCGTTCTGGATGTTCTGTAGCTTGCGGGTGAGGTTTTTGTTTATTCCGGCGTAGAGTGCGTTGCCGTAGTTGAGTCTGCTGGTGACCAGGGCGTGAGTGACGGTCTTTCGGTGTTCGAGGGGGATCCATTTGAAGGTCTTACGAAGGAGGCGGAGGGTGTGGAAGCAGGAAGACGAGACAGAGTTGATCTGGCGGTCCATTTTGAGCTCGGAGTCGAGGATGATTCCCAGGTTGCGTGCGTGGTCCGTGGGGGTTGGCGGGTTTCCAAGGGCGGGGGGCCACCAGGTGTCGCTCCAGGCATCGGGGTTTGGGCCCATGATGAGTACTTCTGTTTTGTTGGTGTTTAGTTGTAGGCAGCTGTTTTTCATCCATTTGGCGACGGCTTCCATGCCTTCTCGAAAGTTGCGTCTGGCGGTGTTGGGCTCGTTGGATAGGGAGAGGATGAGCTGGGTGTCATCTGCGTATGACACGATGTTGAGTCCGTAGGTTCTGACGATGGGGGCGAGTGGAGCCATGTAGACGTTGAAGAGCGTCGGGCTGAGGGAGGAGCCCTGGGGGACTCCGCAGGTGGTAGGTGTGGGGTCCGAGAGGAAAGGGGGGAGTCTGACCCGCTGCGTCCTGCCGGAGAGGAAGGAGCAGATCCAGTTGAGGGCCTTGTCCTGGATTCCTGCGTCGTAGAGTCTGCGTATTAGGGTGCGGTGGGAGACTGTGTCGAACGCCGCTGATAGGTCGAGGAGGATGAGGGCTACTGTTTCTCCTTTGTCCAGTAGGGTGCGGATATCGTCTGTTGCGGCGAGGAGGGCGGTTTCCGTACTGTGGTTTTTTCTATAGCCGGATTGGGAGGAGTCGAGGATGTTGTGTTCTTCAATGAATGTGGCGAGTTGGCTGTTGATGGCTTTCTCAATGACTTTTGCTGGGAACGGGAGCAGGGAGATGGGTCTGTAGTTTTTGAGGTCGGTGGGGTCCGCTGAGGGTTTCTTTAGGAGGGGGAATGAGGCGGTCGCCAGGGAGCAGTTGATGGTGTGGCGGAGCATGGGTGCGATGGTGTCGGCGGCTCTGTTGAAGATGTGGTGGGGGCAGGGGTCCGTGGGGGCCCCTGAGTGGATTGACTTCATTGTCTTCAGTGTGTCTTCGGTGGTGAGGGCTGTCCAGTCGGCAATCGCTGGTTTCCGGGTGTCGGGGTGGTTGGTGAGGGTTCGGTGTGTTGGTTCTCTTCGTCGAGATCTTGGCGGCGCGGTGAGAGAAGGATCTGCCTCCGGTGGTGGTTCTCCGGATGCGTGGGACGGTGGCCAGGGAGAGGTCGGCGGGGCGGAGCTGACGGTTGGGAACGTAGAAGGAGAGTCGACTGTTGAGGTAGGCTGGGCCGGTTTTGTGGAGTGCCTTGTGTGCGTGGATCAGGAGTTTGAAGGAGATTCTCTTGTCGATGGGGAGCCAGTGCAGGTTTTTCAGGTGGGGGGTGATGTGGCTGTGGCGTGGAATGTCGAGGATCAGGCATGCAGAGGCGTTTTGGATTCTTTGCAGTCGTTTGATGAGCTTGGTTGGGGCTCCTGCGAAGAGGGCGTTTCCGTAGTCGAGTCTGCTGCTGACGAGGGCCTGGGTGACTGTTCTTCTCGTGTCTGTCGGGATCCCCCTGTAGATCTTGCGGAGCATGCGGAGGGTGTTGAAGCAGGAGGAGGAGACTGCGTTGACTTGCTTGGTCATGGTGAGAACTGTATGGGACTTACTGGAAGTAACAGGAGGGGTAGTTGACCCCCAAGGACATCCTTGGGGGCCAACTACCCCTCCTATTACCTCCAGTAAGTCCCACACAGTAGGATTGCTAAGTTCTCATAGCAGACCACGCCCCCTTTGCCCACCACTCTGCAAATGCGCTCCCTGGCGCGCTCTTGGATGGGAATTGAAGTCCCCTTTGTTGCTGGTCCTTATGGTCCACCTACCCTACCTGTTACCTCCAGTAAGCTCCACACAGTGGGATTGCTGAGAGGTGGACACAGGCCACGCCCCCTTTCTCCACCACTCTGCAAATGTGCCTCCTGGCATGCTCTTGGTTGGGGGATGAAGTCCCCTTGCCTCCTGAGGGTCCCTGGGGGCCAACTAGCCCTCCTGTTACCTCTAGTAAGCCCCACACAGCTGGATTGCTGAGAGTGTTCAGAGGCCATGCCCCCTTTTTACACCACTCTGCAAACGTGCCTCCTGGTGCACTGCTGCTTGGGGGATGAAGTCCACTTTAGTCCTGAAGTCCTCAGGACACAAGGGGACCTCATCGCCCCACCAGCAGTGTGCCAAGAGGCGCATTTGCAGAGTGGTGTAAAAAGGGGCGTGGCCTCGGACCACCTCTCAGCAATCCCACTGTGTGGGGCTTACTGGAGGTACCTGGTGGGCTAGTTGGCCCATAAGGACCCTTAGCATTCAAGGGGACTTAATCCCCCAACCCAGAACATGCCAGGAGGCACGTTTGCAGAATAGTGCTGGGAGGGGGTGGGTCCTCCAGGCGAGATGCCGGCTTCTCTTTTCCTTTTTTTTTAGAAGGGGGGCTGTGTGGCCCCCCTTCTCTTAGTATTTTTTGGGCCCTGGGGACCCCATCGCCGAGGGCCTGAGCAATTTTTTTTTTCAAAAACAGGAAGGGGGCCGGCCGGCCCCCCTCTTCAGGCCTATTTCGGCCCCAGGGACCCCATCCCCCGGGGCTGTGCCTCTTTTTTAATATTTTTTTTCTTTTTTTTACGGGAGGGGGGCCGCGAAGCCCCTCTTCCCTGGGCCCCTTTTGGCCCCGGGGACCCCATTCCCCGGGGCCTGGCCTCATGTTGGGGACAGTGGGGGGAGCTCCAATGCCCCCGTGGTCCCTGCGGGCCCTCCACCTCCTGCGGGAGCCGGCATTGCTTTTGGACAAGGGGAGCTGCTGACATGCAGCTCCCTTTGCCCAAAAGCAAATCTGCTTTGCTTCATGGAAGCGAGAGCAGGTTTCCTGCTCTCGCTTCCACAAAACAAAGCTGTGTTTGCTATGACAGGGCGGGAGCAGTGCTCCCGCCCTGTCACAGCAAACTGCAATGTCCCGGGGGTGGGCACCCCGGGACATTGCTGGAGCCGGCCCTGGGGGTGGCGGTCCCCAGGGCCATCTAGGACTCCTTGAGGGGGGCCACATGGCCCCCCTCCCATCATGTTTATAGACTAATTAGTGCCCTGGGGAGGTGGTGGTCCCCGGGGCAGTGTGGGGAGGGAAGGAGCCCCCCACACTTTCTAATAATATTTGAAGCCCCGGGGAGGTGGCGGTCCCCGGGACTTGGGGAGGCCCACGAGGCCCCCAACCATAATAAATAAAAGCCCTGGGGAGGTGGCAGTCCAAGGTGCTGCGGGGGGCGTGCCCCCTGCGCACAAATAACAAAGTCCTGGGGAGGTGGGAGTCCCCGGGGCTGCGGGGGCCCCCGCTTACCACTAATACATTCACCCTGGGACCTAGCCTACCCGGGGGATTAAAAGAAAAGAAGCGCAGGAGACCACGCTTCATTTTTTTCTCGCGAATCCTGTTGAAAATATTTTTTTTTTAAATGATTTTTTTGGCCCTGAAGGGTCCCTGTGGGACCCCCTGACCAGGCCTAGGGGGTCAGGGTGTTCCTACTCTGCCCCCTTTTCTTTTTTTAACCTTTTTTCTTGTGACTCTGTTCTACTGAGTCACAAGATGGCTGCCAACACTTCCTGGTTTGAAGTGTTGGCAGCCAATCAGAGTAAAGCTTGTGATTGGGAGGGTTCAGCCAATCAGATCTCACAATTTTCAAATATCGATATCTGTAAATGTTTACGTTTCTCAAAAACTATGTTGGGCAACAGACAATGGCAGACCGCAGTGGTCGCACCTCACTGCTAAGTTCCTCTAGTAATTGGCTTAATGTGGTAAGTATTGGTGTGCAAAAACAATTCCTGCACCTGCCGTTGTTTGGTGCAAACTGCCAAGCAGAATCGAAACTGTGCCAAAACTGGAGAGTTGCACTCCCAAAGTGTTCTTGTCAATGAGTTTGACTGACCAATGTTTTTGCATAAGGTAATCCTTTATTTGCAAGTCAACAGATTACATTAGCTCCAGCCAACGCGTTTCGTTCATTAGAAATTAACTTCTTCAGGGCACAAGTTTCTTAGAAATGGGCAAGTAATCGTGGTCCTTGGTGCCCCCAGTCGGGTCGTAAAGGTTATCACGGATGATATAAATGACACAGGTGCATCTGGTGCGTCCTGACACGGCCACCTTGTGCTTCGCTTGGCACAGGTGTTCCTGTTCTGACGAAGGTCCTTCTTGGTCCTTTTCTTGGTCCCCGCTTGACGAATCACCCTGAAACTTTCAAGACAGGAGCTGACCTGAGCGTGCCATTAGTTTTGAAAATTTCGTGAAGATTCGTCAAACGGCGCCAAAGAAAAAATGATTTTTGAATAGAAACAAGGTTCTAACTATAGCTACCTACTGACGACCGTCAGTAGGTAATATATATAAATATATCTTAAAAAACAATATTTTTCGATATTAGTGTAAAACTATTTTTTCCCGATACATTATAGGTATAGGGAAACAATATTATTGTGCTCATTATTTTTGACAGGATATTTTTTACCACAATATTTAGGGTTTCAATATTTTGTCAGTGAACCACACTTCCATCTTACTACAGACATACAGACCAGATGTTAAGCTCAAGACTATTGGTGCATCACTGTACACTGGGTATTCCTCAATACAGTTAAGGGACCGCACACTGGGTTGTCTTCAATCCATTTAAGGGAAGGCTACTACTTGCTGTCTCCATTTTCTATGTTTTTAAAGGCATTCAATGTCATGCAGTATTTGCAATGTTCTCCATGGAGAAATCACACACAGCTGCCAACGTCTGAAAGAATTCAATACCTAAGTTTGTGAATGGTGTGACGCGCTGCTTGTCATTGCCATCACCGTGAGTTCGTGGGGACTCTAAGTCCCAGGGTGCTCTGCTCCCAGGAGGGAGGAGCTTACTGCTGCTGTCGCGCTAAAAAGCGCCAAGAATCACCGCTGCGTGGGACGCGCTGCTTGTCATTGCCATCACCGTGAGTTTATGGGGACTCTAAGTCCCAGGGTGCCCTGCTCCCAGGAGGGAGGAGCTTGCTGCCGCTGTCGCACTAAAAAGCGCCAAGAATCACCGCTGCGCGGGACTCGCTGCTTGTCATTGCCATCACCGTGAGTTCGTGGGGACTCTAAGTCCCCGGGTGCCCTGCTCCCAGGAGGGAGGAGCTTGCTGCCGCTGTCACGCTAAAAAGCACCAAGAATCACCGCTGCGCGGGACGCGCTGCTTGTCATTGCCATCACCGTCGTGGGGACTCTAAGTCCCAGGGTGCCCTGCTCCCAGGAGGGAGGAGCTTGCTGCTGCTGTCGCGCTAAAAAGCGCCAAGAATCACCGCTGCGTGGGACGCGCTGCTTGTCATTGCCATCACCGTGAGTTTATGGGGACTCTAAGTCCCAGGGTGCCCTGCTCCCAGGAGGGAGGAGCTTGCTGCCGCTGTCGCACTAAAAAGCGCCAAGAATCACCGCTGCGCGGGACTCGCTGCTTGTCATTGCCATCACCGTGAGTTCGTGGGGACTCTAAGTCCCTGGGTGCCCTGCTCCCAGGAGGGAGGAGCTTGCTGCCGCTGTCACGCTAAAAAGCACCAAGAATCACTGCTGCGCGGGACGCGCGTCTTGTCATTGCCATCACCGTCGTGGGGACTCTAAGTCCCAGGGTGCCCTGCTCCCAGGAGGGAGGAGCTTGCTGCCGTGCTAAAAAGTGCCAAGAATCACCGCTGCTCGGGACGCGTGCGGGCCACGCCCGGGCCAAGGGCGGGCCCGTCCTTGCCCGTCACTGCCAGGAAGAGGCAGGGCAGGGCCAACCCCCTAACATCTGCTGCTGAACTGGGCAAATATCAAGGTACTGCTTCTTGTGTGCTGGGGGCGCCGATGGCAGCAGCCAAGGGAACTTATTAGTCAGTGTAGCATTGTGTACACAGGCTAATGTGTTGCTAGCAGTTTATTTAAGTGCGACCCAGATTTTTATTTGGACTGCGGGGGCTCTGTTACGCTTGAAGATTTTACTCAATTGGACATTGGTAGTCTATTCATGTAATGCTGGGTTGCATGTTGCCAGTAGATTTTGTGTAACATCATTGATTATTGTCCACTTCTGTGCATCTGACTGTAGTAGCATGGGCAAAAGGAAGGCAGTGGAAGAATCGGGGGAGGAGTAGCGGGGAAGGTCAAGAAGCCTAAAAAATCGGACAAATACTGTAAGCATGGAAAAAGCAATTGTGTTATGACTCTTATGGATAGTATAATCAGTGACTGCGAGGAGATTCTAGCTACTCCTCTGGGTATTGAAAGTGGGACCCCGCTGTCTATCCAACCAAGCGGCCCCATCCCCCCAGGCTGCTAAATCCATTCCGGCTATTCCAAAAAAGGAACACAGAAAGTGCCCCTCCCATTGATTGAGGGGGTTGAACCTCCTAGAGAGCAGATAGCACTCTCTCCCTTGTGTGCAAATTCACAAACAAATGCGGATTATGGGCTTGAGTGCAGCAATAGATTTGCGCCATTGATGGGTGTAGCCGAGGATAACCTGCCCCCACTATTAACTGACCAAACAGATCATATATGGATAGCTGGGTCCACAAAAGTCATAGCTCCCGCAAAGGTATGTAGCTGTCTTTGTTCAGGCCAGTCCAATGAGAGCTCAGGGGTTCAGATAAACGTTCTCATCGAACTTGTTAACACCCTAAAAGCCCTGGTCGATAAATTGATAGACACCTTGAAAAGGCCAATACATGATATAGTCCCTGATTCTATCAGACCGGCTATGTCTAGGTGTCCATATGACAGTGTTACCAACACGACTAATACTGGCAGATTGGGTAGAAACAATGATGTACGTGGGGTCCCCTCGGCAGGTACTCAATTAACCATTAACGAAAGGCTTCAGCGAAACAACGATAGTCTGAACTTAGAAATAAATCTAAATAATGTTAATCAGAACAGTCCTTGGCAGCAGCAAAAGAAGAATGGTCATTTGGCAAACTCTTTCTCCAATTCATCGAGAAGTTTAGGCCCTTCCTCACACAAGGACTATTGACTTATAAATTCCACTTCGATTGGTCGTTCAAAAGCACAAATCTTCCTGACTAATATTCCCAAAATTCCATCCAACACAATCTGGGAAGACGAACATTCATTGATTAACAAGAGCATCCATTGGCTACGCCACACAAGGAAGTGCAGATCTGTAATAAGAGAAGACATACTTTCAGCAAAAAGATGTGTGTCCCACGGTCTGAGAACAGATCACGTATGTTTAAAGCTGAAAACTGTGGATCTTGCACATAATTTGGTGTCATTTGACCTAAGAACATCCCACCTTATTCCATCTAATATTAGGATAAAATATAATCTTCCTGTACCAACCAATAGCGACAACTACTTCAATGCACCTCCAAAATGCAATGAGGGTTCATCCTTAGATAAGGTAGATTGATGCTTAATGCCAGCTTCTCCTTATATGCTGTATGTGGATGAGGAAGCATTGGGGAGGGAACCGAATAACTCGCTTAATGCTCAGGGAATTAGCAAACAGGTAGACACCAACACTACCAATTCTGATTTGACAAACCCAACATTAGCTCTTGCTTCCTGGAACATAGCGGGTCTTCAATCGAAGACAGCGTCAGCTGATTGGTCAATGTTTATAGAGGGTCACGACAAATGGGCTTTTCAGGAAACCTGGTCACAGAGTCCCATTTTCCGTCCAGGGTACCTGAATTTTGCCAAACCTGCTATTGCTGGACAAAAAGGGAGGCCCTCAGGTGCGCTCACCCTATGGGTAAGGCAACACACAGGGTTGAGGAGATACCAACGGACAGCCCTGATATCCTCGCTATTATCCTACGGCCGAAATATGACCGAGACATATTAGTGATTAATATGTATGCTAGAGGGATGCCGGGTGGGAAGCTCTCAAGTACAGTTTCTCTACTGGATGCCTTTATAGAGAAACACAGGGGCAGATATAACATGGTGATAGCAGGTGACTTTAATTGTACATTTGAACCTCTTGATTATGAAGATGGTGGCCTCTGCAGTGACGAGGACTCTCAATGGGGCATTCCATCTCTAACCTTACCTTTGATAAAGAAATGGACAGAGGCAGCACTCCAATTAAAAAGTTTGTGCATGGAGAGGGGCGTTAGGGCTGTAAATGAGAGGACACTATCGGATAGCAAGGATCTGCACACCTATAGCAATGGGTTAAGAAGCAGCCGGATTGACTATCTTCTTATTAATTTGGAGTTGTGGTCTTGCCTCGTCGACATGTCGGTCCAAGAGAGAAGTGAGAGTGATCATAATCCACTTCTGCTAACCCAGCAGATGCAGGGGTTAGTTACACAGCCCCAGTTAATTGAGAGGGTGACTGCAGAAGTAATCCCGACAAACGATATGCGAAGGGTGAAGTGGGCAACGTTAATTGAAAAAGATAATATTTTAGAGCAGATGAAGGCAGCAGTGGAAAACACCCTAACAGCCATAACCATCCTAGACACCAAGGATGATATTAATGGCGTTATTTTACAGGCACATGAAGAACTGTTCACTAAGCTTAAATGTTTTTTCATTAAAACTAATAAACCTAGCAGTCGAGATATCTCAAAGTCAGCTAAATGGTATAATAAGGACTGCAGAGTAGCCTATAAGAAATTGTCACAAGCCATAAGAACTAAATCAATGGAGGAGATTACACTGGCACGGAAAATGTATTAAAAAAATCCAAAACGTAGCTAAAAAGGAGTCAGACGAAAAACGATGGACTGATCTTCTGCATGCGAGTAACGAAAAAAGCATGCAGAAATTTGGGCAGACAGTAAAATGGGGCAGTGGTGAAACTAGGCAAGACCCAGACAATTACGTAGCACCTGATCAGTGGGTTTCTTATTTCCAGGCACAATTTGCTGCTACAACTGCCAGTTCAAACCACTGTCCTACATTTGAGTCCGACATTACTATGATTTTTGGGATTGGGGAGGTTGAAACTGCCCTGGATGCGATTCCAAAGGGCAGAGCTCCTGGCCCTGATTGCATCCCGGCTGATTTATTCAGGTATGATAGAGCCAACTGGCTTAAGTATATTTATATACTTGTTAATGCAACAGCCAGTGGGGCTCCCATCCCAGAATCCTGGCGTGAAACGGAAAGAATACCAATTTATAAAAAGGGGGACCGCACTTGCCCAAGTAACTATAGGCCAATAAGCCTAATAGATTCGATGCAAAGGATCATGGCCAGGCTTTTGTTGAGCAGAATCCAAACCTGGATATGTGAACATGATATCCTATCAACACTACAGGCTGGATTCCGTTCGCATGTCAGTACCATTGACCAGGTTTTTAGGTTTATGCTGCTCTATTGGTGCACCGTAATTATCGCAGGGGGAACCATGTATGCAGCTTTTATAGACCTCAAATCTGCGTTTGACTTGGTCCCCCGCAACAAGCTATGGGAAGCACTGAAAGAACTAGGGACGCCACCAGAACTCCTCGCCCTAATCGTTAAATTGCACAAGTAAAATTACGCACAGGTTCGCTGGGGCTCACAGGGAAAGGTCACGGAAAGGTTCCCGGTAACAAAAGGGGTCCGACAAGGGTGCGTTTTGGTTCCTACCCTTTTCACATTGATTATTAACAGGGTTATCAATTATTTTTCCACATATCCCACGGATGCACCTTCACTTGCTGGCATGAAGGTACCCCTATTAATGTTCGCTGATGATACCCTTATTTTATCCAAAACACAGAAAGGCTTGCAACGAGCTCTAGATAGATTTAAGGTCTTCTGTAGCGATCCTGAGCTCGTAGTTAATGTAGATAAAATGAAATTCATGGGTTTACACAAACACAAAGTGGTGAAAGGGAGAGTATATATGTATAACGTTCAACTGGAACAAACCAATATTTTTACGTATTTGGGGGTCACCCTGGGAAAGAAGTTAAATTGGAAACCCCAGATTGATATATTGGCCCTAAGGCATGCCCAACTTGCAGGTGTCCTACTAAAAGAGCACCGGCTCTCGCAAACAAAGCCGGTCGGCCCTGCACTAACGATTTATAATGCTAAGGTTAGGGCCTCTATCCTATATGGTGCTGAGCTATGGGGCTTCGAAAATGTAACATCTTTAACTGTAGCCCAGAATAAGTTCTTGAGAACTTTAATAGGTCTTCCACAATCTACCCCACTCAAACCCCTCTACCTAGAACTGGGTTCCTGTGCAATTGAGGAGATAGCCCGGTTTAGGCCTATAGCATATTGGAGAAGGCTCTGGACTACGCCGGAGCTGTTACCCTATGCAAATGCATTAAAGCATGTAAGAGAAGCTGATCCATCATGTAAAATCTTATGGCTGCAAAAAATCAAGTATACACTGGTGGATATGGGGTTTAGCCATTTGTGGGAGGATCCAGTAGGTAGTACGTTTCCATCAAAAAATACTTATAAGGAAGCCTACTGCAATATGGCCAAAATAAAGTGTTTGTCATCCATTCAGAATACTTCCCTTATGGGTATTTTCCTGGAACACAAGTATGATACCCAGTTTGAGGCCTACTGGAATTTTATATCTAAACCATTTGATAGAAAATTGTATCATCAATTCAGGGTAGGCTCACTACAGATAAAACCATTTACATTAAATTGGCAAAATACAACGGACGTTAAATGTCCATCATGTCAAACAATGTATGAGTCTATCCTTCATATATTGTTCGTATGTCCAGCATACAAGTGCCCCAGAGACAAATGGCTTAAGCCGATTTGTTCTAATTTGGGCACAAGATCTAGTATATTTGCTCTTCGTATCCTGAAGACTAACACGCACGAACACATAGCAATAGCCACAGCTAAGTTTTTGAGCTGGATGTGGGGTATCCGAATAAATATCCTGAAGAAGCTAGGTGCAGTGAGTGGCAACCTTGTCTCCTAGAAATGTTTAAGTATATACTATATACCGTTTATAGGGGAGTTGTTGACTTGTATCAGGATTGCGTTCCACTCTTACACAAATAAGATAATGAGATTATGGAAATAAGCATCATACAGGTTTGTAGTGTGGATTGTGGCATTGCTAAGTTAGCTTAGGCCTGGCTGCCATGATGCCTTTTTTGCACACGTTACTCTGTGAATTTGTTTTTCCAGACTCTGCTTGTGCCCGGCTATATTAGAACTGTCTGCCTTTTTGCCTTTCACCTTTTCTCCTGTTCCCTGTGGGTTTCATCTGCACATCATGTACAAGGTCGAAAAACAATGTCCTTGTTATTGCTGATCTGGTCAGCCCCTCGCACTTAGACATAACACGAAATACAGCTGCACTGGAGAAATTCGTGTGCTTTTAATATTGTGATCTCCCTGTTGGTGGCACTTGGAGAAAAACCTTTCCAGGGAGAAGAGCTGTGCTTGTCTGATGATGTAAACCTTGCATCTAGATATTGAGGTATGGGGGTCCGCCTGACAAAGCCCAGAGGTCTTCTATTTTTATAATAAACTAGTTAATAGCACGGGGAGAGTGGTAAGGCCATGTAGCCCTATATCCACTGTAACCCTGGGCATAATACTTCGCTACGCTCACGGAGCATGCAAAATGTACTACTACGTACTACGCAAATTGCACGGAGCAGAGTAAAAAACTGTGCTAATTGACGTAGCGTAGCAGCAGTATAATAAACACCCACAAATGCTTTTACAAAGCAATTTTCTATGCTAAAATGCATATAACCAATTCACAAAAGTGAACTTTGACAATAAAATATCAAGCAATGAGAGAGGTGAGGATTTTGGGGTCCCCTAACCTAGGGGAGGACCAAGCAGATGCCTTGAACACAAAAAGCATATCATGTGAACGATTCAGTGGTGGTCCCTTCCTCCTAGGACCACCCCAAGCACAGTTATGGGCAAAAATACAATCCCAACCAAAGGCCCTGCAAAGCATTATGGGACGAGATTAGCAGTGGGCAGTGAATATTATAGTGTCCAATATCAAAATAATTCTACAAAGAGCTGCAGTTCAACTAGTCGTTACTAGATGTCCCTCAGGAGTCAAATGCAAAAGCATTGAAATTATTAATACATCAAGCTGCAGTTCCACTAGTCGTTACTAGATGTCCCTCACGAGTCAAATGCAAAAGCATTGAAACCCTTTCATGAAGCTTTTGCATTTGACTCGTGAGGACATCTAGTAACGACTAGTGGAACTGCAGCTCTTTGTAGAATTATTTTGATATTGGATACTATAATATTCACTGCCCACTGCTAATCTCGTCCCATAATCCTTTGCAGGGCCTTTTGGGATTGTATTTTGCCAATAACTGTGCTTGGGGTGGTCCTAAGAGATGGGACCACCACTGAATCGTTCAAAAGATGTGCTTTTTGTTTTCAAGGCATCTGCTTGGTTCTCTCCCTAGGTTAGGGAGGATCCCAAAATCATCACCTCTCTCACTGCTTGTTAATTTACCATTTTCACTTTTGTGAAATGACTATATGCATTTTTAGCATATAAAGACAGAGATATTTATTTTATCTTAACTTGCACTGTGCAAGATGCCTTTGGCAATTTTTGTACAGTGCAGTCAAGCACATAACTACGCAATTTCCATAGCTACGTGTAGTTCAAAATGTACTTCACGTAGCTATGTGAAGTGCTACTATGTAAACTATGCCCAGGCTTAATCCACTGTCTTTATAAAATGCTGTCCCAGTTTGTACTCTATGGAATTGTAACCATGCTTATTATTTTATCGTTATGCATTATGCTGATAGTACTGGCACGTGTACTTTATCTTAGAGCACGATAGTTGAAATAAACATTTTAAACTATACTGTGTCTCTTATTACGCACGTTGTGGACAAGTATGAGTGAGTAATGAAAGAGTGTTCTTGCTCCCGCGATTCCTGAGAGAGTCCGTGTTCTGGGATGTCTAATCATTGGTAGCTTCGCTGTAATACGGAGAACGAATGAGACGCTGAAGCTAATCGGATAGGGATTGTGGGTACTAAGGTGCATGGTTGGTACACCACTATACACCGAGGTACTATTTTCCTGTGCATAGCTCTGTATATGTGCAGAATCCCCGCAACAGGTTGTTAAATCTATGCTATTGAGAAATAAGACTGTGATATACAACAAAATATCAATTTTTTAAATGTTTTTAGTTTTTATACTTTTATGAAATTTATTAACAAATTTTTTAAGTACTTGTTGTAATGATATTATATGTATTTGTGAAGAACAAAAGTTTTTGTATTGTATTGCTTTTTGTGTCTTTAATGATTGAAATGATCGAAATAAAGACTAATTTGATTTGAATGGTGTGAAACAGGGGTCTCATTATTGGGTTTATTGCCACTGACAAAGGGAGTCACATCCTGACTGCAGCATCCTGATTGTGTAATACACCCTCAAAAAGTAAGTAGTCCACAACTGTTATCTGTTGGAGGATGTGCACACTCTTCTTCCATTTCTTTAAAGCACAGACATAGCTGGTAATCATTCAGCATGCTAATAACATCCTAATAAAAACACATTCTGAGGTTCTGGTCCTTTGATTCTCAATTTTATGCATGTGGCAACATCTGTTTGGGCAACTCTCTCAATGATTATTGCCTTCAAAGGGAAAGAGATGCTACTACTAATGCTATGTCAGTGAATTTAGAAAAATGTGGACAAATAGAGTGCCTGATCAAATTGCTTACACCCTCTGCGATTTTGACACAAGAACAATATATATTGAGCCACAAGCCCATTTGCATACCCAGGGCGGCTGGAAACATTGATATATGGTCCTATGATTACACCAGGTCATGGACTCGGGGCAGGGTTTTTGCCCCCCCGTGATAAGACCACAGGTTCAGGGCGTGAAACTGCAATGGACCACAGACGCACCGAGGGTGTTTAAAAAGGCCCAGAGTGCAGTCGCCATGGTGATATGAGGACTAAAAAAAACACAAAAAAACAAGCCCATTTGTATAAGGTGGATGAAACATTTACAAATATTGAAGAAGAAACAGGTGGTTTGGGTTTTATTCTTGATACAAATACTAGAAGATTGTTTTCTCCAAAGAGAACATTTGCACTCTGCAGGATCTGGCAAACAAATATGCGCTGTTTAGTTTTATTCCTTTTTTTTTATTACTGGATGTATTCATTTATCGGGATTGAATCATCAAGAAATCATCAAGAAATCAACTAGACTTAAAGATGAAAAATTGCAATGTTGACTTCAAAGAATAACTGAACTGCTGTCTTCACCAACCTCTGAAGAGCAGTGTGGCTCCAGTGGTATGTCAAAACAGCAGCTACCGCCAATGCTAGAAAAAATCACCATTCGAAGTCATAACGTTTGAAAAAAGGGTCATCTTCTTAGTTGTTTTGTAGAATTTCTAGCACTTACATAAAGCACACAGATGCAGTGAGCTCAGAAGCAGCATATGCCAGCTAACATAATAAAGAAGATGTTAGTGGAGTACTCCGATGACCAATAAGATTTCAAAACGATCAAGACTCATTGATCCCTTGATATGGGAGCTAAACAGGCTGCACTAAAATATCTAACAAGACCTGTAGCCACAGTATACCTTGAGAGGGCTTTTTCTGCAATTGGGTCATCAGTTATTGTCGGAAGGACCTTACTCATGCTGGTCAAAACACACAAGCTGTAAGAAACTGGGTTATTGATTGAGGGGGTGTAAACCATTCTCACGAAAGAGCCACAATCCTTGTCAGGGTGAACCAAAAATGTCACAAAATTTACCTGTGCCTAACCCATGATAGCTTGGAACAAAAACAGTCAGGCTTAACTTCGAGACAGTGTGTAAAATATTTATGCAGCACATAATCAATAATAAAGTGAAAAGATAACACAAAAAAATCCCAAACCAATTTAGGAAAATAGAGTACAGTTTCGTAAATAAAAACAGGAGGTACGCAATTTCAAAGTTTTAGTTAGCTAAAGCTCCTAATAGCGCAAATCGCCACTTGTGGTCGTCTGGTCATGTTAGACCAGGGAAAGTCACAAGTTCAGGCCGACTTCAATGGAGCATTGGTTGGAAACAGAAACACAGTTAGTCCGGCTGAAAAAAGTTTAATTCTTAAAGTCTGGCATGAAGGGTCCAGTTCACGGTGGAGGAGGCCACGAGGAGCAGGGAGAGAGAGGCACAGATGGTGGTCACTATAGCTTCAAGAATAAGCCTCGCATCACAGATGGTCATCGCTGTAATGCGAAGGTCCGGTCAGGCATCATGGACTGTCGTTGCTGGAGCTCAGCGTTGGCAGTCACCTCGAGCTGTCATTAATTTAGCGCAAAGTGCAGATCCCACATTGCTGATCACCACTGGTGGCCGCTGAAGTATGATGAGCCAGGTTCACTAGAGCTTCACATTGGTGCGTCTTAGCACAAACTGGCCCATTTGCAGTGTCAAAGACCTTAACATTTCAGGATTTCTCTTTCCTTCACAGAGGAGTGCACTGTGATGCCATCCAAAGTTCCAGGACCTGTGGAGGCATCTCTTGGGGATCATGGACTCACTCTAGCAGAGTCCAGCAGGGCTTAGACAGGTCCAGTTGCAGGTGCAGGCAGGCCCAGGTGCAGCTGGGCAGTTGCAGGGGCTTTTGTTATGTGTCTGTGTATGCCTGAAATACTCAGTTTTTGTTTTGTTGTGTTTTTCTTCTCACTGAAAACTATTACAAAGAATCTGAAAAAGAAAAAAAAGTGCACTGCACAAGAGTGGCAATATGTTTCTGCTATCACGCAGGATTCCAAGTGTTCTGTTGCTTCTTGCAAGACATGTACCATCCATTGCCTGCCCACTAGACCGCCAGGCTTTTGGGCATAGCCACATAACTACATGCAGCTCAATTAGACGGCAAAAAAGTGATGCATGGAAACAATCTGAATTAAATGACTTTTAGCCATGTTGTTTCTTCTGCGGCCCAACAAAGATTAAACATATTTTTAATTTGTTTTCGTCACCTTCTGAATAGGCATGGTTTACTGACTAAAGCAAGAAATACCACAGTTGATTTGCCCATCTATTATCATTGTCCGTAATGGTAAAAATGTGCACAAAAGTTTTTTTTTTAATATTGTGACCCCAGAATATTGTCTCTTGAATATCATGATGCAGAACATGCAGTCAAAAGCAATATTGCAGGTAAGAATATAGTTTATAAACTATCTTTTTTAATATAACTGTTAAAAATAATAAGATTAAAAATATTACTGCAAGTAATATTGTTTTTTTCAATATTTTTATCTTGCTAGTGTTATTTGAAGTGTAATTGTTTTTGTGTTTTAATGTTTTTGTTTTAGTTTGGTAGTTGCGCTTTTTAATATAATAGTTGAATTAAACGTTTATCATTTGAATGTTTTTAAAATATATCTATAACTTGTGATAAATGTTGAATTTATCTTTTAGTAGCAGAACCTTGGGTTTATAAAGGAAAAGGTAGGGGAGATGTATACAAATATATGTTTTCAATTTAGAATTTTTATGAAACTATGAACTAAGATTTATTTACATGTAACAATGTTTTAAATTTTTGAATATTTACATTTTCTGTGTCGAGTTGTATTTTCAATCAATCAGGCAGTATTTGTGTAGCGCAGCTTATCCCGCCTGAGGGGTATCCAGGCACTTTGCGTTGCTGGTCAATTAGTTAAAGAGCCAGGTCTTGAGTCCCTTTCTGAAGTCTGTGAGTGAAGGCGAAGTTCGCAGATGGAGGGGGATGTTGTTCTATGCTTTGGTGGCGAGGTAGGAGAAGGAACGATCTCCGCTGTGGCTTTGGCAGATGAAGGGGATGTGGGCGATGCCAAGGGAGGAGAGAGCGCAGTTGTCTGGCATGTTGGTAGAAGGTCAGGTGGTGGTTGCTGTAGGCAGGTCCCTGGTTGTGGAGGGCTTTGAAGACGTGGGTTAGCATCTTGAACTGGCATCTCATCTGGACGGCGAGCCAGTGGAGGCTTCTGAGGTGGGGGGTGATGCTGTTGCATTTGGGGAGGTTAAGGATGAGTCTGGCTGCAGTGTTCTGTATGGTTTGGAGTCATTTGAGTAGTTGGAAGGTAGGCCTGGCATAAAGGGCATTTCTGTAGTCCAGTCAGCTGATGATGAGGGCTTGCGTGACTGTTTTCCTGGTATTGATGGGGATCCATCTGAGGATCTTTCGAAGCATGCAGAGGGTTTGGATGCAGGAAGAGGATACTGTGTTGATCTGGCACCTCATGGTGAGTTTGCTGTCCAGGATGATGCCTAGGTTATGGGTGTGGTCTGTGAACGTCGGTGTCGGTCCAAGCTCAGTAGGCCACCAAGTGTCACCCCATGGAGCACTTCCATCTTTTCCGTATTCAGTTTAAAAAAGTTGGACTTCATCCAGTTGAAGATGCTGGTCATTACGTTCTGGAAGTTGGTTCTGGTGTTGGCGGGGTCTTCCGTGAGCGAGAGCATGTTAGCATGTTTAATATTTATTTTGAAGGTATTATAATTAAATAATATAATAATATAATTTTTAATGCATTTAAATTTTGTTTTGTAATTAAATGTTTATTTATGTTGATAATGTATTTAAAACTTATGTTGTTTATTATTTATAGTTTTTAATATATTTAAAAAATAATATGTTTTCCTTTTATATTTTTAAAAAAGTTATTAAAAATGTTATATCTTTTTCTATTCAATTATTTTATGTTATGTTATCATATTTCTAAAGCGATTGGTTACTCCGGAACGGAGTGTCCCCATGGTAGGTTGTCAGACTGCTATGGTTACACAGATTAGGGTTGTGTAAAGCAGCCAAGTTTTAAGTTTTTTTCGGAAGTTCAGTTCAGAATTTTCCTGTCTTAAATTTGGGGGAGGGAGTTCCACAGTTTGGGGGCCAGCAAGCTGAAAGAGCAGCCTCCTAGCCGGGCTCTTTTCACCCTTGGCACCACCGCTAGCCTGGCCTCAGAGGATCTGAGGCACCAAATTTGGGCGATGACACTTGATCAAGGAATGAAGATAGGGTGGACCTTTGCCATCTAAAATTCTGTGGCAGAAACCGAGGGCTTTAAATGTCACTCTATATTTTATTGCGAGCCAGTGCAATTTTTTAAGCAATGGTCCCAAGGAGCAGCATCTGGGGATTTTAATGAGCAGTCGAACTGCTGTGTTTTGCACTATTTGAAGCATCTTTAGTCTGCTTTGGTTGACACCTAGATATAGAATATTGCAGTAGTCCAATCTGGAGGTCAGGAGTGATTGAAATACAGTTTTCCTGGCCACTGCTCGTAGGAGGTCAAAGATCTTGCATAGTGTTTTCAGTATACAGAACCACTCCCCTGCTAGCTTGGATATCTGGTTGTCAAACTTTAGATTGTTGTCAAATCATATTCCCAGGTTCTTTATTTTTGGTTGGAGGATTGGTACTGAGCCTCCAGTCACCATCCTGTGGAACAGATTGATGGCTGTTCCCGCACAATTAATGCCTCTGTATCCTGTGCATTCAGTCTGAGGCAGCTCTGTTCCATCCATTCCGGCAGGCTCACTAGGCAGGAGCAAAAACCAGCTGCGAGGATCTCACTCTCCTGAGGCAGGGTAATGGTAAGTTGAGTGTCATCAGGGTATGACACCATCTTTACACACTGAAGCTCAGCCACATCAGCTAAGTGCCGCATACAAAAGTTGAAAAGAGTTGGGCTCAGCGTGGAGCCCTGTGGGACCCCCTGCTGAAGCGCCATCACCTCTGAGGAACATGTCTGTTGAACTACCTGATAGGTGCGGTTCTGAGGGAAGCTGGCCAGCCATTTAAGGGCAAGGCCCGTGATCCCTTTTGACCACAGCCATTTAACTAAAAGATTGTGGCACATGGTGTCGAAGGCTGCACTCAGGTCCAACATGATCAATGCTGTGCTTTTACCTTCATCCTCTATGAATCTCAGAGACTCAGACGCGAGCAGAGTGCACATTCTGTGCTAAACTGGGTCGTAACCCTGATTGGGTTTCATGTAGCGAGTCCTCACAAATGATATAGTTCATAAACTGTTGATTTACATGTTTTTCTGCCACATTCGAAAAGAATGGGAGCAGAGAGATCGGCCTAAAGTTTTCTGGTTTGCTTGCATCTAGATTAGGCTTTTTTAGCAGGGGCATCATTGTCACGTGCCTCCATTTCTGAGGTAGTTGGCTTGAATTAACCGACTGATTATTCAGATCACATAAGCTGGGTAGGATGGTGTCTAGTCCTCGCTCCAGCATCACTGAAGGGGCTGGATCGGGTGGAGAGCCTGAATTATTATAGATATTTTATTTATTTTGTTTTTTTTATTTAGATTGACTTTATTGTTAAAAAATTTAAAGTGTATATTGTTTGTTAAGTTTAATATTCAGAGAGATATTGTATAGTTTTTGCATGAATAGTTTATGTAATATTGTTATTGTTTTACAATTATGTTATGTTATGGTATTTTGATCTGTAGAGCGCAAATTATCACCCGAAGGGTTTCTAGGCACGGGAGACCCCGATGTGTAGAAGGAGACTGTTCCATGTTTTGGGTGCGATATAGGAGAAGACTAGGCAGAGGTGTTGTGCGAGATAGAGTGAGTCAGAATGTAGGTGTCTGGTGAGTTGGTCGAAATGATGGCCGCAATTGAGGTATGCTGGTCCAGTGTTGTGTAGTGCCTTGTATGCATGCGTGAGAAGTTTAAATTGGCAGCGTTTGTGAATTGGTAACCAGTGGAGTTCTCCAAGGTGTGGCATGATGTGTAAAAGACATGGGAGGTCCAGGCTGAGCCTAGCTGTGGTGTTCTGGATGGGCTGAAGTTGGTGGAAGAGGTGGTTGGATATTCCGGCATAGAGTGCGTTGCTGTAGTCCAGTTTGCTCGTAACTAGGGCTTGAGTGATGGTATGCCTGGTGCTCTTGGGGATCCATTTGAAGACTTTTCTGAAGATGCTTAATATGTAGGAGCAGGAGGAGCTGACTGTGTTTTCCTTTGAGTTCATGTTGAGTTTGTCATCTGAGATAATTCCCAGGGTTTTTGCATGGTTGGTGGATATAGGTGTTGGGCAAAGCTCTGACGGCTACCAGGTGAAGTCCCAGGGGGAGGTGTTGTTCCTGAAGATCAACACTTCCATCTTGTCTGAGTTGAGTTTCAGGTACCTGCTTTTCATCCATTCCGGTATGCAGATCATGCATTTGGATCTTGTTGTGGAGGACTGGATGAACATTGAGAGGATGAGCTGTGTGTCATCGGCGTAGGAAAAAACAAAGATGCCATGAGCTCTGATGATGTTGGCGAGTGGTGTCATGTAAATGTTGAACAGGGTAGGGCTGAGACATGATCCTTGAGGGACACTGCAGGTTCTGATATATAGAGAAGGAGTCTGACTCTTTGTGTTCCCCCTGTGAGGAAGGACCAAATCTTTTCAAAGGCTGGACATTGGATGCTTTTCACGTGTAGACTTTTCATGAGCCTGGAGTGTGCCACGGTGTTAAATGCAGTGGAGAGATCTAGTAGTATGAAGGCGTCAGTTTCTCCTTGATACAGAAGGGTACAGATTTCATCTGTGGCAGCAATGAGTGCTGCCTCTGTGCTCTGGTAGCTGTGAAAGCTGGAAAGGGTGTTGTTGTATTCCTCTTAGGGTATCCATAAACGGGCTTTCCAGTATCATGTCCTTATATAGGCACAATTCGCCCTGCCCTTATATAGGCATAACATCCCAGCCCTTATTTAGGCATTAAACCATGCACTCCAAATACAGGCATGGTCTCTGACATCCGTCCACCCTAACGTCACAACAAGTTCATGAAGAACAGACCCTTAGGCTGCGGGAGTTTCCCTAGTCCAGGACTATTGATTTCTTCAAGGACTCATATATTATGCATAAACCATTATTCCTTAGGGGGTTCATTCATGACGTCTTTCGCTGTCCAACTCACGTCAATGCTAACATTCTTAGGTGCTCTCAGGTATAAATATACCTTCCCTAGCCCCTGTAAACCAGAGGAGACCTTGACTTCAGAGGAGCCCGTTTCCCGGCCTGACGCACTGAGAGGACGCTGCCTTCACTGCACGCAGAGAGCCCAGCTTCCAGTGATCTGACTTCCCTTGCGGGGTGTTGGAGTTCGAGTCTGGCAAAGAGATTCCTACCTCTCTCATTCTTCAGGTATGGAGCTGACTAGAACCTAGAGGGACTCTTGGCATTCTAGGCTTACTAGACTTAACATACTCTTAGTATACCATAGTAAGGAATACTTCACCTACTTCATACCTCTCCCTACACCTAAGTTAGGTTAGGCACATTGGGGTAGAATTAGCTTAGCAATGCATCGTATGAGTACTCGCATTTTTAGTCTGTGTTATTTATGTAAATGCATATGTACTAAAAGATAATGCTATTGCAGTATTATTTATTTCTACTGCTCACCCTGTACATTATTTATCTCGCATACTGTCTTGTGATCGTAACAGCACATTTTACTTACACCAGAAACAAGACTGTTCAATAAATCCTTTATTGAAACGCCCGTCTATTTCTTTCTGTGTAACTTGGAGAAAACTAAGCATGCACGACTGAGCTGAGTGAAATAGTTATCTATTGTTTCCACGACTCTGGGACACGTTCTGATTCTAAAGGGAAACACAGTGGTCATGTTTTGCGGCTACCAGAAACTACTCCCTTCTTGTTGTCAAGGAGTTTCTAGTGGCCTCTGAGCTAGCTGGCACAAGTAATTAAGTTTAATATACTCGATAGGGACATACTGACCTTAGTCCTATGTCAAACCTATAGGATATATTATTCCAATGCGCAGAGCCTATTAGGGAAATAGGAGCTACACTACATGGCGCCCAACGGTTTGGTAAGGCGGTAATTCAACGATAGATACTGAGTAACTCAGCCATGCTTTTTCTCTCAAGACCCCTACCCATATACTCCAAAAGACGTCTGGAGTGGGCAAGGTTTAGTATCCGCCACGGCTACATAGGGCAGTACCCTATATATTAGCTGTTTGGTTTGCTCAACGTTGAAGGATACAGTGTTCCACAATATTGTGCACCTTATCTTTGTTTCCTTGAAACTTGTTCTACATTTTTCAAAAAACAAAATGCCTGGTTCCGACAATGAAGCCGGAAACAGTGGAGCTGCGGCTGATCCAGCCCAAGCAGCCTTTAACATTACAGGTTTAAACGAAACCGAGGAGGGTGTCATAGACATCGCTTCAAACTTAAGAAGAGCCATCACTCTAAAACGTATGAAACATGGCCTACCACCAAGAGGCGGTAGAGCAGTTTTCGTGATAGAGGCACATGAATCCTTTCAGACAGAGGTATTCTATTCATGGGTAATATTTCCTGAATCAAATCCAGTAACACACATGTTTCACTTCTACAAAGAAGATGAACCACCAGAGGAATACATTCCTTTTGAGGATATAGAAATTCCATTAACATACCAGGAGCATCAGCTCTGGTTTAAAGGCGCCCTAAAACATCACAAAAACATTACCAGGCTCGGTCCACTAGGTAGACCAGGAGCAACATGGCCGATTTTAGCCGGCTACTCACCTCATCCTGACATTGAAGAGATGTCAGATGAGGAGTTACTTACTCAACTCACAGAGTTAATAACAATTTATAGACAATTGGTCCAATATGTCATGCGGACTTTTACAGTCCGACCACCATTGACATATCCAAATCCAACTCCCCAACAGGGGAATACACTAAAAATTACACCACAGACTCTATACGCAGTCATGGGTAAAATGCCCACAAAACGTGAGCAAATTCCATTTTGGATAGCTCAAAAAATTACTCAAATCGAAGCAGTATTTCCAAATACTAGCCCGTATGAGAAACACAGAATCCTAACAATCAGTTTACCGATGGGGATCACACCACAACTGGAAGACTGCACCACTTGGGGCTCAGTCTTTGCTGCCATCTATACTAAAACACATGGTATTCCGTCAATTGTGGTAATACCTGATGTCCTAAAACAAATTCAAAACGACTACGGGGCAGAGCCTGCTCTAAATTTAGGTATGAAATTACTGAAAAATTTCGACCAGGTCTCAACAATAATATTATCTAAAATTAAAGGGGAGGCAGCAGCAGTGGCGATCCGCCAAAAATTGAGGGAATTCGATGTTACAGAAAATCAAACTGAGCTACCCAGAATTATAGAACAATCTTATGCAGAATTAGGCAGAGATAGTTTGGGTGGAAGACCAATGAAGCCGAAACTATCTGAAAGTCCTGAGAAGGACTCAATAAAACAAACTCCTACATCTTCTAAAAAGAAGTGGGAGTCTACTAAACAAAACTCAAACGAGAAACGTTCTCAATCCCGAGGTAGGTCTCCTCAAAAGGAGCCCTCTGAAAGGAGGTATAACCTCAGGAATAGGGATAATTTGAGAAACCCTGATAGGTATCAAGATACTGATACACGTTCCTCTCGTCCCTTTCAGATCTCATCACAGACTTCGGAAAGAAGAGGACGATCAGAACATAAAGAAGAACGCGTGAAATCGAAAGACGACAAACACGCTCCAAAAATAAAACAAAACCTCAATTCTCCAAAAAGAAGGTAGCAGGTCTGAAGATCAGACATGCCGAGAATACTGAGAACACAACTCAAGAACGGAGAATGGGCTCAGACAATGCTGGACAGTGCAGCAGAAGTCACAATAGTGCGCCAGACCATGAAGGAACTTCTGGAGATAGTGGACTTGAATGAGTACATCACAGTTGAGACTGTAGACACCAGGGTTAGTACTCCACAAAAGTTATTTGAAATAACACTCCGGATGGAGGGAGACAAGCCTAGACAGGTGAAAGCACTTTTTTGGGAAAGACTATCAAGGGGCTATGACATACTTCTAGCAGAAAAAGACTGGCCACCACAATTTGTCAGGGAGTGCCCACATGGCGAGGACATTATTATGCCTGCCTTCTCCAACCATATTCCTATACATCTAAAATATACATATGCCAGGAAATGGGCAGTGGCCCAGGCCCCAGCATTATATAAAAATCATGTAGGATGGGATGAGGACTCACCTCACCATAAAATACATCTGAAACATGAACCTACTGCACAAAGGCAGTACCCTATAAAGCAAGAAGCTAAAAAACAGGTCAGGGAGATCTTAGATCAACTTGAATACCAAGGGGTGATTGAAACATGCACCTCCTCAATGAACAATCCTTTGTTTCCTGTCTCCAAACCAGACAATACATATCGTCTAGTTTTGGATTACAGACACCTAAACACTTGTTCTAAAACTTTTGCAGTGCAAAATGCACATAGCACAGCATTAATGAATAACATTGTGCGTAAAAATATAAAACCACATTAGACATCTCAAATGGTTTCTTTTGTCAAAACATAGCACCTGAAAGCAGGTACTTAACAGCATTCTCCATAATGGGGACCCAGCGTCACTTTTGTCGACTCCCACAAGGGTTCAAAAATAGCCCAGGTTTATTCTCAGCGAGGGTAACGGAGTTACTACAAATTTATGACAATGAGGCATTGTCCTATGTCGATGACATATATCTGACAGACGATGACCTGGAAAAACACTTGAACAGGGTGAGCACCATTATACTGGGTTTCGCCTCTGAGGGCTATAAGTTCAACTTTAAAAAGTCCAGAATTGCCCATCTCAATGTCCTATTTCTAGGATATGAGCTTTCAAGTGAAGGCAAGAGCTTGGCAGCTAACTTTTTAGAAAAGTGTGCGCTGCTCCAACCTCCAAAAACGCAAAAAAACTTACAATCCATCCTGGGTTTCCTAAATTTTGGAAGAACTTACATACTAAATTACGCGGAAAGGGTTAAAGCTCTCTACGCATTAATCAAACCTGATTTTTCAATCAAAAACTGGACACAGGAACACACAGAAATTTTGCGTTCGCTCCAGGCTAACATGTTAGCAACAAATCACTTACAAACACGCGTAAGTCAACGCAATTTGGTGATCCGAATAATTTCGGGTCAATGTGGATTCACCTACTTAACCTTCAATGAGGGTGACAAAATCCCAATTGCATACAAATCTCATTTGTACACACAAGCGGAAATGCGCTTCAGTTCTACTGAAAAAATTCTAACAGCAGTTCAAACCGCTGTAGCAAAAGAAAGAGCCTTAGCCCAAGGGAAACGCATTATTGTCGTAACCCCAGTACCGGTTTTAGAAGCGGTCACAAAAGCAAGCATTCCAAATGCTAAAGCATTACATCCGAGATGGATACAATGGGTTAATTCTCTTGCTGCAACAGATGTTGAATATGTTTTTGATCCAGATTTAAAAACACAAGCATTCCTGCAATATGAACAAGAATGTCCTCTGCCTACTGAAATTCTGCCTCTTGATCAGTACGAATTTATAATTTACACTGACGGATCCGCACAACCCGCAATAGGGAGTAAGCAAGCTTACAGTGCAGCGTGTGCAATCGTTAAAGGTCGCATGCGAGATGGCATCTTCAGACCTATGGTCACAAAAACTCAATCTCTAGGGGATTGTACAGCTCAGCGAGCTGAACTACAAGCATTCAAACTGGCACTTGAAAGTACAGATCGAGAATTCCCCACACTAATAGTGTGCGATTCCTTTTACTGTGTTCAGTCGTATAATGACTATATACAAAACTGGCTTGAAAATGGTTTCAAAGATGCGAAAAGTGGCACAATAAAGCACAAAATGCTTTGGGAACAAGTAGTTCAGTTGAAAAACGAACTACCAAAGGCTCACGTGATACACACACTGAGTCATCAACGTGATGGTGTTCACGTTGCAGGGAATTCATTGGCTGACGAAGCCGCAAAGGGGGCTGTGCAAACGGCTTCCGTAGCTGCGATCACTCGTTCCAAAACAAAAATAGACGGTGAGATAATGTTGGCTGTAAATGCATCTAGCAAAGGCAGCAGTGCAGCGTTACCAAAAAAGTTTCCACTCAAGTACTCTTATGTAATTGATGCGAACAACGTTCCTTTTGCTCGAATCCCTGGAGTGGGGGATAGGGTAATTCCAAACATGGAACGTAGAGCAGCCTTGATTTATGAAACACATTTGGGGGAGGGTCTGTCACATCAAGGGATCTCTAATACAATCTTGACGTTAAAAGAGATGTACCGGTGGCCTGGAATGAATACAGAAATTCACATATTCATCAACAACTGCTTTGACTGTAAATTACAGCGAGAGAGCCACAGACACCATGCTGCGAATGCGGCAGCCCAGTACAGACACCACTGTTAGACAGCATTCGACTATCTACGCGCCTACGTCCTACTGGACAAAGGCATTCCCGCAAATACTGAATCTAGGTTCCTATGGTTATGGCCTCAGCGCTCGGCTGACGCTCAAACTGTTATAAAAGATTGCGAGTCTTTATCGGCACATACGCAATAGGCACGCTACATTCTGACCAGGGTCCTGCGTTTAGCTCTAGGGCTTACAAAGAAGCCATGGCCAGTCTGGGCTTTGCATTGCGGTACTCCTCTCCATTCCATCCTGAGGGAAATTCGGTTGTGGAAAGGAAAAACCGGGACATAAAGCAGTCTATAACAGCTAGGGTATTAGGTTCGGGTGATGGGTGGTTCAAACACCTTAGTGGGGTTCAACGTGCATTGAACAATCTGCCAAGAAGTTCTCTAGGGGGGGTCACTCCATATGAGGTCCTATTTGGGACAAGAATGTGGGTACCAGACATTGAACACGTAGGCACAGTGGTGGAAAATAAACCCTTTGATATCAAAGATCGTTTGGCTGTTTTACAGGACTTAAACAAATTAAGAACAAAACAAAGCAACGTATTCCTACAGTCAACCACCACTGGGGATCAACCGGCTGTCCCAGCAAGGCCTGTCTGGATTCCAGAAGTTGGGGATCTAGTCAGAGAAACAATTGCGGACAAGAAGGTATTTGGACCTTCTTACAGACAACCAGTACCTGTCCTAGCAGTTCAAGGAACAAGAACAGTACTTCTGCCGCCCCTTGCTGGAAGAAAGGAGAAAAGATTTGTGTCCATCGACCTCATCAAACCACAGTATGTGGCCAATACTAAATAGTAGGCCTCGTGGACTCCGACCTAGTAGCAGACACACTCCTCTCGCTACTATCCAAGAGGTTCAGACTGAAAGACTGATAACTATCGAGAATTCAGCTGTAACAGATGGAGGACTATGCAACAACGCTATGGAACTCATCCCTCTTGAACACCAAGTAACAGTTCGTCCAAATTCACCTGTCTACACCAATGTAACAAGTGATGAACTGGTTCCAGTGATTTCTACAAATCCTGATGCAATTCCAACAATTGACAGAACTGCTTCTGGCTATTTCATTAACTTTGATACGTTCTCAGAAGATCCAAGTGAACCTGAAACGACGCCAGTGTCATTGAAATTCAAGCAGCAAGTACAAGACTTTCTTCACTTTCTGAAAAAGACTTATTTGGTTTCTCCATGGATTGAACTCTGGATTACATCTGGACTTTTTGTTTTCCTGCTCTGGCTAGCTTTGGTTACAACTGTAAGCGTGCTTATAAGTGGCAGATACATCCATGTGAACACTGAAGGAAAAGACGTAAACGTACTTTTGAAACCTCATAAATCTTCCCATCGTGAAGCAAGAGACTTATCATCAGTGAACATCACAGCTGTTCCTATACAGGATGGTATAGTGTGGGACAAAACAGATTATGATATCTTCGGCCCGAATGAACAATTGAACATTCCACATTTGTTTAAAATTTCACTAAGTGATCTAATTACGTCCAGTACATATTCAGATGATTGGGACTTTGAGACTGTTAACGACATAATGTTTGACTTAGAAAAATCTGCTGCATTTTCTAAACATGAATATTTAGAGGGTTCATCAGACTATGAACAAATGTATTGTTATAATCACTATGGTCATCATTATTTGCATAAATCTGCATATCCAAGAAATGTATTTATGTTTAACCAATGGGAACATTGTCCAACACCACCTAAAGGTAGTTCAAAAACATTTGCTAATAAGTTTCCATATTTTTCAGGATACAATACATCTGAACCAGAAATGTTTTACTATAAAAATGTAAACAAGACAGGGCTGAAAATTATGTTAACAAATACAAAACAGATTTATTCTGCATTTTTTAATGCCCAACTGTCTAGACAGGGTTTCGACTTTTGGAAAGACACAATTGACACAAAAACTGTGTGGGGTACTAAAGATTGGCAAGTGCAGGGGATAGAAGCTTTATTTAGAGCCTGCATCATCCCAGAACAAATAATGTTTTTGAATGAAACTATCCAACAAACATCTTGTCTTGGATTAGCCAAGATAAAAGAGATGAACACACCTTCTGTACCAACACCTGCCAGTGAAAATAATACAAAGGCAGTGGTGACAGTTGACAATATACTACAACTCAACAGATCTAATCCTGATTGGAAAAAATGGTTGATCTGGCCCACAGACACGAATAACTGTCAGGAAAGATTCCTGAATAAAACTCAGGGCTTTACTATTCATAGGCCAGACCCAAGATACGTCCAAAGACAACATCCGGGGGTAGTAACAACATACAGGGGTCGATTCCGATCTCGGTCGGAGGCGCACCCAACACCATTCGGTCGGGAAAAAAGCCATGCGAAAGCCTGTTTCCCGACCGATCCGTACAGCACACCGAACGAGTAAGTACGATGCGCACAACAGCAAAGAATCCGGGCGAGCCGTACTCACCCAAACCAGGACCTGTTCCCCGACCGAGGCGAATCCGGAAACGCTGAATCGAGTCGCACGGAAGGGAAAATGCAGCTCCGTTCGGACGAACAAGTACGATGCGCTTTCCGTACGCGCCGAACCCGTCGCTACGCACGGCACGTCAAAGCATCCGGGAGAGGCGCACATAAGCTCCGATTCGCGCCACAACACGATCCACGGCTCCGAGACGAACACGCCAGCGACGCGAAGCGACGAGGACGAGGCGAAGCGACGAGGACGACACGAAGCAACGAGAAGGACGAACGACACGAACCAACCATGAATCCCTTCGTCCCGATCATACCAATATTCTACATTTACTACCGGAACAGGCACGGACGCGTACGGCGCAGAAGGTAAGCCAGACACCACCCACAAAACACATACTACCACCCTTACCCAGGGGGGGCAGGATGCCTACCACTACTACCACCCTTACCCAGGGGGGGAAGGATGCCTACCACTACTACCACCCTCACCCAGGGGGGGCTGGATGCCTACCACTACTACCACCCTTACCCAGGGGGGGCTGGATGCCTACCACCACCCTTAGCCAGGGTGGGCAGGATGCCTACCACTACTACCACCCTTACCCAGGGTGGGCAGGATGCCTACCACAACTACCACCCTTAGCCAGGGTGGGCAGGATGCCTACCACCACTACCACCCTTACCCAGGGGGGGCTGGATGCCTACCACTACTACCACCCTTACCCAGGGGGGGCAGGATGCCTACCACTACTACCACCCTTACCCAGGGGGGCAGGATGCCTACCACTACTACCACTCTTACCCAGGGGGCAGGATGCCTACCACCACCCTTAGCCAGGGGGGCAGGATGCCTACCACTACTACCACCCTCACCCAGGGGGGCTGGATGCCTACCACTACTACCACCCTTACCCAGGGGGCTGGATGCCTACCACCACCCTTAGCCAGGGTGGGCAGGATGCCTACCACTACTACTACCCTTACCCAGGGGGCAGGATGCCTACCACTACTACCACCCTTAGCCAGGGGGCTGGATGCCTACCACTACTACCACCCTTACCCAGGGGGCAGGATGCCTACCACTACTACCACCCTTAGCCAGGGGGGCAGGATGCCTACCACTACTACCACCCTTACCCAGGGGGGCTGGATGCCTACCACTACTACCACCCTTAGCCAGGGGGGCTGGATGCCTACCACTACTACCACCCTCACCCAGGGGGGCTGGATACCTACCACTACTACCACCCTTAGCCAGGGGGGCTGGATGCCTACCACTACTACCACCCCCACTCATAGGATGGACAATGCATGACACAACCAGCACACCACAACCTAGGGAATGCAAGAAGAAGACATCCCCCAACACCATGACAAGCGTGTGTAGACTGTGTCAAATGCCTACAACACCGAACATGACTTTGAACATACAATGTGACCCCCTAGCACATGTGCCACACATATATGTGTGTGGCACCCACAATGCAAGCAGGCCATGACCATTGTGGCAATGGGGTCCAAACCCCCATCATCACAGTGACCAAAATGTAAGTGTGGGGTCCATAGCTGAAGCACACTTTGAACATTGTGGCAATGGGGTCCAAACCCCCATCATCACAGTGACCAAAAGGTAAGTGTGGGGTCCATAGCTGAAGCACACTTTGAGCATTGTGGCAATGTGTTCCAAACCCCATCATCATAGTGACCAAAATGTAAGTGTGGGGTCCATAGCTGAAGCACACTTTGAACATTGTGGCAATGGGGTCCAAACCCCCATCATCACAGTGACCAAAATGTAAGTGTGGGGTCCATAGCTGAAGCACATTTCGAACATTGTGGCAATGGGGTCCAAACCCCCATCATCACAGTGACCAAAATGTAAGTGCGGGGTCCATAGCTGAAGCACATTTCGAAAATTGTGGCAATGGGGTCCAAACCCCCATCATCACAGTGACCAAAATGTAAGTGTGGGGTCCATAGCTGAAGCACACTTTGAACATTGTGGCAATGGGGTCCAAACCCCCATCATCACAGTGACCAAAATGTAAGTGTGGGGTCCATAGCTGAAGCACATTTCGAACATTGTGGCAATGGGGTCCAAACCCCCATCATCACAGTGACCAAAAGGTAAGTGTTGACAAAGAAAGAGGTGCAACTGCCAAACTGCATGGATGATTCCTGGTCACAGAACAACAAACACATCAGTGGCAAAGTAGTGTATGTGTCCCATTGCAACATAAATTGGGGAGCCAAATCCTGCAGTGCAAATAAGACATACCTTTGGCCATGTGCAGACAAACAACACCCATGGGGGCTCACACCGTCAACAATCATCAATGACACAATGACAGAAGTGACCATCAGAATGCAGACCCACATATTTGCACCAATGGGCACACACATGCAGATACCATGTGGAGACTGCAGATGTGAGGTGAACAGATACCATACCATGGCAGCAATGGGACACACAAACCATGATCATTGTGCTGACCGATGACCTAGGAGTCCCAGGGACAGCAAGGGAAACCCACCAAACTACATACAGCCAATGGCACACCCAAGATATGCCAATGCAGTGGTGCAGATGCACAAACACAAACAGGCAGACCCACACTGCACATCATACACAACAGGTGAGGGGGTGGGGGGTGCCAGTGTCCCCAGGCAACCACACAACACATGAGGAGACCTGAATACCAATAATACAGATGTGCATACAGTGCCACACAAAGGTAACTCATGGATCCAAATCCCCTATGTGGGCAAGCAGGCATTGTCAGATGACAGGGAGCACAAATCACACATGTCACACAGGCACGTAGGGACAGCAACTGACACAGCAAGACACAGACACACCACAGCACCACCCCCAGGGCCCCCACAATGTGGTGACCCTGGGCTGCATTACAATCCCACTGTGATGACAAAGCTAAATGTGGTTCACACTGTGAACCACAGTCATGTGTCCTGAGCAACTAACTACCATCACACCTACACAAGCACAAATCAAACAGCATGGCCAGTAAGCCAAGGCCAACATGGAGGCAGGGGCCTAGCCGGGCAACAACTCTCATCTGCACACACTCAACACCACACCCTTCGACCTCCAACAATGTGCAGCAGTGAAGCACACATGCACTGGTGACATTGCACATGCACCCATGACTATTCCAGGGTGGTGGGTGGGAACCAAGGTGCAGAAGCACATCACACATGGACACTCAACAAGACTCCTGAATGTCTGACACACTGCACACTACGCTGTACATGGACATGACGGCAATACCACACCAACCAATGGGATCCCAGCCACAGTCACACACCAATGAAGAAGCCAAGGTCACCCACAAAGAACACACATAGACAACAACCAACATTGCAGCCCGGACCCTGAGGAGTGCCAGCAGTCACACACACAACGTGTCACAATCACTGAAAGATAACACAAACTGGAAATCACATGACAGGGGCAAACAACAAGTGCCAAGGGGAAACCTGACTGTGACCCATCTGCGTCTGCACACAAACTCAGCCCTGACAGCAAACACACCTATGGGTGACACCCTGATGACCAGTAATGTGCCGTGCACCCACATCACAGAGAACCCAGGGAGAAGACTTTGGGGGAGCATAGCTCAACTCAGCTAGCATCACAAACAGGTACAACACTAGGGATCACAGCATGCACAGCTAAACGGAAGTGAACACACAGACATGCACATACAACACACACCTTGGGCGCAGGCAATGTCACAGGAGTACACACTGCCATGAGGGGACTCCACTCCTGTGTGAGGAAAGCTGTGCCATATGTTGCCTCAGTAGGGCCCCATCATGTCAGCTGAGCACTTGGTCACACAATCAACAATTAGCACCAAATGAGGGCTCCCGTCACATCAGCCTGGTCATGGAAGTGCCAACGGAATCATCAGCACAGATCCAACACACTTGTATAGCAATGTTGCACTGACAACACAGATGAGTCCTTCCCCATTGATGCCCAAACCTGCATGTCCACTGGAGATGGCCACACGGTCAGGGAAGTAGATGAATTGAACAATGGCAGGCACAACAGATATGCAGGGGTGGAAGCCACAGATGTGAAATTGCCAATCTAAGTAGGAAATCCCATTGCCAAATACTGAACACATGACACCCTCAGATGCTGCTATGGATGACATGGATACACCACAGGATAGGACACATTCCCCCTGGACCACATGGGTTCCTGCACAGTAACACTTCATTATCATGAGACCAAATATCACCATCACTGCAGCAAGGGCATGGTTAGCATCATCAACATCATGTACATCAGAAGCAAAAGCACTAGAGAACAGAAAGTTGCTTTATTCAGCATATGTGGCATTAAAAGTAGAAGTCCGGTAGAACATAAACAGCCAATGGCCAGTCCATCAACAAAGTCACCAGTGGGTGACAGTGGCAGATGCCACCCTACACATGCCTGCACAAAACCAGGGACAATCCACTAGGAGGGGCAACCGGGGGGGTAGGCCAGGCACTGCAGGGACAGGATCAGGGCTCACCAGGAGGAAGCAGGGAAGGGGTGGTGGGTGCTGGAGAGCCACTGACAACTGCAGTGGAGGTGTCTGACATGGTGTGTGCCGGCACAACTGGGGGGCATGGCTCAGATGTTGTGGGTGCCGGCACGACTGCAGTGGACCCTGCAGATGGAGTGGACAGGTCCGCCACTGCAGTGCCCAAGTCAGACAGGGTGGTAGTGGACTCCACTGCAGTGCCTACCACCAGGGGAGGAGAATGGGGAACAGGCAAGGTGGGCTGGACAGAGGGGGAGGACACCCTCACCACATCAGTGGCACAGACAAGCGCAGCGGGGGTGTGGTGCCGGGAGAGCAAGTGGCAGGGGGAGAAGGCCGGAGCCTCTTGGGGATGGTATATCTGTGGGTGAGGGAACCTGGGGCAGGGTGTGGTGGGGCCACCTGTGGAGTGGGGGCCTGAGGGATGGAGGAAGGAGACCTGGTGCTTGAGCTGCAGGGCGGCGGCGGGGTCTTGCTCTTACCACTCCGGGGGGACTTGCGGGTGGGGGCCTCAGTCTGTCTGCGCCTGGGGGAGGGTGTCCGGGGGCGAGGGGCACTCTGCTCCGTGTGGGGGGGCTTCCTCTTCACCCTGGATGCTGGAGTAGCTGGATCGGAGGAGAAGAGGCCGAGGTCACTGAGGAAGAGGCGCTGGGTCTTTGGGGTTGCAGGTGAGGCAAGGGAGGGTGCTTTGGAGGGAGAGGCAACTGAGGACTGCGCAGTGCCCGTGGATGCGTGTGTGTGTACCAGGGCCCCATCCCCTGTGAGTCTGGTTTCAGTCCCCTGACTGTGCGTGCGTGTGCATTTTGTTTGTGGCGTGTGTGTCTGTGTGCTGGACGTGTGTGTGCTGGTGTGTGCCTGTGCCGGTGTGTGTGTGCTTGGGACGGGTAAGGTACTGGGGAGTGTGGATGGAGCAGAGGCAGGAGGGGTGAGGGACTGTCTGAGGAGGGACACTGCTGCCGTCAGGGAGGAGTCCATGGACCTATTGCCCCTCTGTAGGTCAGACATGCCCAATGAGATGCCCTCCATGAACGACACCAGCTGAGTCAACAGTGCGGTGTGCGCATGGAGGACACTCAGCATGGCTGTCTGCCCTACATGGAGCTGGCGAAGGAGGTACACAGACTCCTCACTCAGGGCAGCAGGGGACACAGGGGCAGGGGGTGCGGTGCCTGGCCCAAAGGAGACACGCTCCCGAACATGGGAGCCTCCACGGACCTGGGGAATGGGAGCCGATGGGAGGGCGGTGGTGGTGCTGGTGGTGGCGGGGACAGCAACACTAGCTGGGGTGTGGTGGCTGCTGACACCCGCCTCCACAAGGGAGTCATCCTCCGAGTTGCTCTGGTCCTCAGCTGAGGTGGATGGTGCTGAGGACTCCTCGGTGTGGCTCCCCTCGCCCTCCGTGCCACTGGGTCCCTCCGACCACTCCTCGGCTGCTGACCAGTCTGGCTCTCTGGCTCCTCCTGGTCCGTGGAGCTGTCCCCTTCCGTGGCCGTGGATGTATCTGCAAACAATGGGGAAACAGACAGACATCAGTCACCTGCACCAAACGCACACACCACTGTGAGCACAGCACATTACAGAGCAAGCCCTGGCATCATTAGTTGTACATTGCTAAAAGTGCCCTAACTGAACAGGAGAAGCCAATTGTCAGTCTGATGCCAAGCATGGCACTCACATCCCACATGGCCTTGCACCCATCTGTCTGGTGTCTGTTGGATTGCAACACCCCAGTGTGGACACATGCACCAAGTACACAGTAGTTGGACAGTGCAGAGGACACGGTGTGGCATGTGGACATGCACACATCACAGCTCTTGCCACTGAGTCAGTACAGGTTTCCGGATGAAAGGGATGCCCAGAGTCAAATAGGAAATGCATGTGATGCATACCAGCGACAGACACCATGATGTACCCATGTCCTGATAGCCATCGCCACAATGGTGTGCATGTAGCACATGTCACTCCCTGCAGGACCACCAATAAGTTGACACATGCCATGGCAGAGGCATGACTGCTAAGTCATACATCACTGTCTCAGTGATGTATGACTTGGCAGCCAGACAACAACACTATGCACTGTGTCACAATAGTAGGTCATGGGGAATGCAAGTCCTGGAGCTGCACAAGTGCACATGTACATCCCCACACAACACATCATCTTAACCCTCATCTGTCCAGGTCATACCGATTGGACATATGGGAGACCTGTGACACTACCCTCTGAACCTGAGCCCCTCACAATTTGCTGTGAATGGGGAACAGCTGCCTGAACTTCACATTCGCATACCCCAGTCTGCACGGGCAGCTGATCAAACACCTATGTGACACACAAGTATCGTCTCCTATGGTCACATCTCCAGGGGCATGCTGAGCCCCTACCAAGAAACACCCCAGCAGTCCTGGCAGCTAATCCACAGCACACTGACACAGAGGCAGACACCTGAGGGCTCAAATCACTGTGCACAATGTGTCAGCTGATACACGGGAGTGGGAGTACAGAGTGCATTGCATGGCCTGGAGTAGGCATGACTGTCCTGCTCCACATGAATGAGGGATGTGCCCTGGACAGTGGATAGCTGGCTATGTATGTGTGACACACGTAAACTGCACACTCCTGGGGCCCAAACATTGTTCCCACCCGCTGCATGGGCGTGTGCCACATACCCCAGGCACATGTGGTGGCTCAGCTCAGCAAGTGGACCGCATATCAAAGCAACACGCAGATCACATGTCCGAACACAGGCGTTGTGTGAACAATGGACCCACCCATGATGCCCACAACAGAGTTAGGGAAACAGATGCTGTCCCCCACCTTTAGTGAAGCAAACTGCAAGGACACAGTCCCAAGTGACACAATTCCCTGAATGTAAGGGCCACACCTGGGTATCAGATGAGCAGTGGGCAGTGCACAATAGAGGGACATGGCTCCTGGACAACATGACTGCTGCACTGTGGCAGTTGAACCAGGCCAGAGGAGGGCACAAAGCATGTAATACAGAGTTCACAGTGCAGTCTTTGACTCACCCCCTCCTTGCTGCTGTCTGGCCTTCAGCTGCCCATCCAGGTCTGGAAACACCACCGCCAGGATCTGGAGCATGTGGGGGGTCAGGGTCCGTGTTCCGCCCCTCCTGCGAGGAGACGACAGCTTCAGCTGGACCCGTGCAATCCTCCGGGTCCAGCCCCGAAGGTCCTGCCACCTCTTCTGGCAGTTGCGGATCCGGCGCTTGTAGACCCCCACGGACCGGATGGCCTGGACGATGTCCTTCCAGATCTCCTGCTTCCGATGGGCATTAACTTGTCAGGATGACAAAGTGAAAAGGCCATTACTACACATGCAACATATCCGTGCATGACACAGTTGTATATACATGTCTCAATCACAGGGGCACATGATGGACACAGGCAGTGCAAAGCTGCCCATGGACAGTTTGCCAGACGTCACTACATGGTATCATTGCATGGGAAGTAGAACCTTGTTCAAATGCACTGTCACTGCACCATACCTGTCCAGTGCATGTCACTACACACTATGGGGGTGACAACTACTCAGTGAGCCTGCTAGCCAGTGGCGTGCAGACTTCCAGCCTTGCTAGTCAGACAAAATGCACATTCAGAAAGGCAGTGCACAGAACACTCACCTGCTCCCCTGGTGTCCCATACAGCTTGCTGTACTGTGGAAGTAGGCTGTCCAGCAGGGCCTGGTTCTCTTCAAGGCTGAAGGCTGGGGCTCTCTCCACAGTACGTGCCATTGCAGGGTCCAGAGGGGCAGAGACAGCAGCAGTGCAGTGGCAGATGTCGTCCTGGAGCATGTAGTGCAGGCAAGTGAGCTCTCAGGGGAACAGCCAGCAATATATATGTGCTGGAGAGGCAGA